>CM038115.1:30468698-30801096 GCA_001642375.2 Mentha longifolia
TTATCAATTACTCTTCTATGCATTATGTGTAAGTTCATTTATGCATTATTATCAAACATTCTTAAAATATGATGCATTATGATTTATTATGAAAATAGTATTTTGTAAATACAATGCATTATAGAAAAAATCCTCACTGCATTACGAGTTCATAGTGCATTATGTTGATTTATGTATTGTTAATATTTATTTTTGAATTACATTAAATAGAAAAAAATATTTTGGTTTCTTCCCTTTTATTCACCAATATTAATTCTATAATCTTAATTTAACAATGTTTATATTCAATAAATAATTCAATATATTTCTTATTTTGATAATGAAACTGAAGAACAACTCAATTTATTATTTTTTATCAATTTGAATGCATTATAATAATTTATTGAATGCATTGTCTAATTTGTGGTTAAGCATTATCGATTATGAGTAATGAAAATGTGTGAATTATTTATGCACAAATTAGTATAATGCATTATGTGATTAATTGTAATGCATCATAAGAGTTTTTATAATGCATTTTATAGCTTTAGTTAATGCATTAGACTACTATATAAGGCTTTCGAGATCTGTTCTCTCTTTCCATTATATTTGAGATTTAGATTGATTGTAAGATTCTTATTTTTATTGTTGATTTTTCTCTCTCCCCAATTCCCTTAATTATTCGAAATTCGTGATTCATGCATAAATTAGAATCTTGAATTGTACTCTTTTACCTTTTTTTTTTAATTTCAAAAGTCACCGTTTTAATAATTTAATAATAGCTAACATTAATGTACTGTAAATCTAGACGGTTAATTTTTGGTTAATCAATGGTCTAAGATATTTCTTATTTCCTACACAAGTTGAGTTTTTTATGAGATCTCACCCCTATATATATATATATATATATATATGGCGTATCCCTGTGTCCATGTCCAAAGTTCGGACTGTGTCCGCGTATCCAAGTTTTTAGAAAATGAGTGTCTGACACTTAGATCCGCACCCGTGTCGGATACCCATACCCGAGTCCATGTCACTTAGGTCTAAGGTTCAAGATAGGTTTTTAAAATATAAAATATACTTATATATACTAGAGAATTTCCTCATAATAAGGAAATAAATCTAGAGTCCTAATTTAACTAGGAAAACATTAAATAATATTTCATCTAATAATATTCAAAAGTCTATTAACTAAATAAAAATACTAAAAGTCTATTAATCCCTTCAGGAATTAATTAGAAGCTTTCCAATGCTTCAAAATCCCGAAATTGATTTTTCTTGCCACCAACAGGGCTTCAGATGCGCTATGGGCACGCTGCCTGAATTTCCAGCAGATTATGTCTTTCTTCACTTCAGTTCCAACTTCAAAAACATCTTCGAAACTCGCTCCAAAATCACCAAAAATCCTCTTTCTCCTATAAAAAACACATTATTTTACAATTAATCCAAATCAAGGTGAATTCATTCAAAATAACACCAAAATTCACCAATATATTCAAGAAATAATTAGATAAATTATGCCCAATTAGTGCTGATCAAAGAATTTCTAAAATATGGGATATATTAACTTAACTTTAAGCTTCAGATTCATGTTTAAGTATTTTTTTAAGAATGATGCCTAACTTTGTACATATTTAATCAAATGTAACAGCCCAATTAATTGGCCTTTTGTTTATAAATTAGATAATAAATTAGGGAGTATTATTTAGAGTTTTATTAGTAAGCTTACGATTAGTTTTTCTCTTTTGGGTTTCTTGATTTATATATATATATTAAATGTGTGTATAGATGATATTTATATTTAAATAGTTCAATTCATGTACTCTATGCATGTGGGTAATTTCAAATAATTCAAGTAGTAAATAAATAGATAAACACTTATATTATAGCTGTCCTAATACAACACGTAAGGTGGTGTATATCTTTTTCTCAGAAGTGATAAAATATTAAAGTCTTCAGGTTAAGATTATTTAAGAATCCTAAACCTTCTAGGATTTAGTTTCACGGAAAAGTCGTGTATATCACAACTACTAAGGCTGCGTTTGGTAATCATCTCAAGAGGAGGAAATGATGATTCATCTCAAGATGACTCATAGAATAGTGTCAAGATGAATCATTCATCTCCATTTGGTAGCAAAAAATTCAGACCCGGATGATATCATATTGTGTTGTTACAATTGCAAAACTCTAGATTAAAATTTAAATTGACTATTTTACCCTTATTAAATACCCCTACCGATTCACTGTTTATCGTTGAGATTAAATAGTACCCTTTATTATTTATTATTTATTACTTTGTATTATTATTAGTATTATTATATTAGTATTATTATATTATTATTATTATATTGTTGAGTTATTATTTTTATTATTCTTGTTATTATTATAATATTACTATTATTGTTATTATTTATTTATTATTATTATTATTTATTATTATTATATTGTTGAGTTATTATTTTTATTATTCTTGTTATTATTATAATTATTACTATTATTGTTATTATTATTATTTATTATTTATTATTATTATTATTAAATTATTATATTATTATTATTATTATTACTTATATTATAATTGTTACTATTACTATTACTATTATTATTATATTTACTTATTATTATTATTTTTTTTATTATTATTATTATTATTATATTATTATTATATTGTTGAGTTATTATTTTTATTATTCTTGTCTTATTATAATTATTACTTTATGTTATATTATTTATTTATTTATTATTATTATTATTATTATATTGTGAGTTATATTTTTATTATTCTTGTTATTTTATAATTATTACTATTATTGTTATTTATTCTTATTATATTTATTATATATTATATCTTGTTATTATTATAAATTACTATTATTATTATTATTAAATTATTATTATTATTTATTATTATTGTTACTATTATTATAATTGTACTATTACTATTACTTATTATTATTATATATATACATTATTATTATTATTATATTATTATTTTATTATTGATATTATTATTTATTATTATTATTATGATTATTTATTACATTAGTAGTATAGTGTATTACATTATGATTTATTAGTATACTATTATTATTATTATTTGTATTACATTATTATTATTATTATATGATATTATTTATCTATTATTATTATTATGATTATTTTATTACATTATTATTATTATTTTATTACATTATTATTTATTATTATTACTATTATATTATTATTATTGATTTATTCTTATTCTTATTATTACTATTATTGTTATTATTTATTTATTTATTATTATTCTTATTTTATTACATTATTATTATTATTATATTGAAATCGTATAAATACATAAGGGTAAAATGGTAAGAGAGAGAAAGTATTGTGTTACTGTTTTAATGAGTTCACCTCATCCGACCAAAAACGTGAGATGACTAAACAAGGCGGAACAGTGAAATATCAACGGGCCTTGTATTCATCTCGGGCCCTCCAGTTTATTTTAGTTGGTTACCAAACAGTGAGATGAACCAAGATGATCTCTATCATCTTGGTTCATCTCGGTTCATCTTCTTTACCAAACACACCCTAAGGCTACTAGTATATAGAGAGACACACGTATGGGGCAGACTTTGAAGATCCGAGTTCAGATTAGTCCTTAGAGTTCTTTGCAGCTAGTGATCGTGAGTGTTTCTAAAGGCAAGGTTAAAATTAAGGTGGAGAATTTATGCCTTGTTGATTCTTTATCCATATTGTTTTTCTATGCTTTTAGTTTATATATTTCACATATATTATGCCATTGTTATATGAATTTATGTTATGCAAGCTTTCACGGTTATCAAGTCGGGGCCACGTCTCTGCCCTCATGGTTATAAAGTTGGGGCCACGTCTCTGCCCTCACGGTTATAAAGTCCTCAGTTATGACAAGCTTATGTGATTTTATGAATTGTTAGCATGAATTTCAATAATTATGGATAATTGCATTGTTTCTTACTGAGTGTATCTCGATATGCTTACCCCTACTATTTTCAGTTGTTTTGTTAGAATACAAAGTCGAAGCAGTCGTAGAGGCGGGAATAACTAGTGCAAGGATCCAAGACGAAATCATATTCTCTTTCTTAATACACTACAACAAAAAATGGATTTAACAACGGTAAAAATCCGTTGTTAAATTGATTTTTTGACCATTGTCGTAGCCAGTGTTGTCGTAAATAAGCGCTCATAGACAACGGTATTATACCGTTGTTGTATACCTCTTCAACAACGGTGTTCGCTCATTGACAACGGTAGAATAGTGTTGTTGTATAGTCTAATAACAATTTTTTTATAATAATATTATAATTATTTGTGAACCTTTTTTTTTATTTTTAATTTATAAATAAAATTCATTTTTATATTGCACATGAAAACAATCAAACAAAAATAATACTTAATCACTAATTTAATAATTTCAATATAATATAAATTAGCTACACAATTCAATTCAAAAGTTTCTAGAAACTGTTACTAAAGTTGAAAATGTAACATTCAAAATACAATATTCGAAGTTAATATCATCATTCTAACTACAAAAGTATATCTTCCTCTCGAATACGGATACACTCGTCGAATTGTAAGCGCTGCTGGAGGAGCCAGTAGTGATTGGGTTTGGCGACAAACCTGAGCAACATCACCTGATAACATACAAATTATTTGACAACGAAGGAAACCCACCAGTACCATAGAGGAAATTGTATATCATGAGGAAAAGCAAAAGGTCTTCAAATATATTAATATACCAAGATCACCGAGGTTATCATAAAGATTCTTTATTTTTTTTATCTGATGTTCCCACAAGCTTCTTCTAGGGCAAAACAACAATGCCAACACCAATATTCAGTTCCTATAAACATGAGAAATGTAATGTAAAATATACTACATATTTACAGCTCAGCTAACGAGGTTCCACCTTTCGCATTTGAACTCAACTATTCTAGACAATGAGGTTTTGACATAAATATAGAAAGAATGGAAGGAAAAGCACGATTGAATCAAATATTACCTTATTTCCATGCTCAGGAGCAATCCTATTAGTGCATAAATGCACAGCAGGAAGCACATCCTCAGGTGATAGGACCAATAAACTACACATTGAAGGATAATGGACTGTAATAAGAATGAGGCTCCACCTATCTTTTCATCTCCTAAAAAGACAAATAAACTAACTAGTCTCATTTACTTATGCCCTAAATCCTAATACTTAGAGGAATATTAATTTTCTCATAAGATTAATTCTGTACTTTATATGGTTGGCAATTTTTACAAATATATTATAGCCAAGTCTTAGCCAAATTAATTATATTGCTGGTGAAAAATGTTATTTTGAATTTTAATTTGTACAGCAAACCAAAGAATCAAGTACCGTCCACACCTTTTGTTATGCCTATGAACAAATTCATATATCACACATAGCACTTAAAGTTCATTTCTAAAACAGAGAAGGACAAAAATTATAAGGAGAGTGAAAGAGAATTTTACCTCGAGTGACACTGTGGATGATGGCGGTGCAGCAGCTGCACGTGACGCCGACGGAACAGGTGTGACTGCTGCCCTAAAGAAGCCCTTCAGATTTGGAATTTCGACTAGGATTTCGTACTCCGGTGAGGCAGCAACGACGACATGAATCAATTGAAATTGAAGAGTGAATATTTAAAAGTATTAGAGGCAGCAAGTATGAACTGATTTGAGGAAACCGGCGAGTGCTTCTCCTTCGAAGCAACTGAATAAGTATCAAATTAACAAAGGCACAAACAGAAAACTCGATTGGGGCTTCAGGAAAGAAGGGAGTAGCATACCTTAAGGAATTTAGGATTCGGGATCTAGGGTTTTGGCTTCTGTTTTCAACCGCGTGCGTGCATTCTTCTTCAGTTTTCGAAGTGCATTCTGCTGTGGAAAAGGTTCGAATTCTGAAGATGAAGTTCTCGTCAAAACATGCAGAAACCAAAGATCACAAATTTCAAGTGCAAATGCTCTCATCACCACAAGCAATTAATATCATAAAATTATAATAAAATCAACCTTCCTCACGAAACACACAATGAAATTGAAACCCCACGCGCACAGACACACAGCAGCAGAACTAAGTGGAGAAATCAATCAAAATCAAACAAGAAAAAAAGAAACACAAACTCAAAATCCGAGCAATAAGCAGCAGCAATTCACAACAATTAACAGAATCGACCTCGAATCTCTTCAAACGAACATGAAAATCGACAAAGAATAAAGAGAAAATAGTACCGTGCTGCGTCGGCGCTCGGCGGCGATAGAGAATCCAAATGCAGTCAAGCTGAAAACTATGACAAGAATTATGAAAAGGTTTGATTTTGGTATTAGGGATTTTGAGAGAATTTTGGGATTTAGGGGTTTTGTACCATCGAGCGTGAGTTCGTCTCCTTCAAAAATTGAAATCGTGCTTGCCTATCTCAGCTTATAGAAAACGTTTTCCTTACGCAAGTTTTTTATTTTTGCGTTTTCCCTTTTCATTTTTTATTAGTTTTATTATTTTCTAAATTTCTTCCCATCCTTTTTCTTTTAGTTATGAAATCGATAGTTTGTTGTATAAATATAAATATATAAATTTATACATTAAATATAAATTATCATTGATTGGGTAAATAAATATAAATATACATTTTCATAATTTAATTAGATTAGCTTACAAATTAAAATAAAATAAATTAAAAGATTAAAATTAATATAAAAGTATATTGATTTTAGAATTCTATTTAGTTTAAATTAAAAGGGGAAATCATAATTAATATAAAATATGTTATTTTTAAGTATTTAAGAATTAATGAATTTTTAAGTTTTTGTCTCATTTCAAAAAAAGTCTAAGTATTCAAAATAGACAACACTGTAACGACAACGGTTTTACTACCGTTGTCTATGAGCGCGACAACAACGGTCCTACAACAACGGTCTCTGATAGGATATGGCCTAGCTACTAGGCCCAAACATCGAGCCCAACATAATTGGACTCGAACGGTTCAACTCGGCCCAGTAAGCTCGGCCCCTTTAAACGGTTCAGATCGACCCAACTCAGGTTAGCCCACCTCGGCCCAACACTCCAACAAGGCAGTTCCGATTCCTACACTAGCTACAACTCTAATCCTGAAGGAGATCTAGAAGCTCGATGTTTACCCACAAAAGGAAGAGATCAAGTTCAAGAGTCCAAGTTGGAGAAGAATTATTATCCTAGTAGAACTCTATGTAAAAATATCTATAAATAGGGGTTTAGAATAGATGAAGATGGGAGAACAATCTCTTGTAAGCCTCACGCATAAAGTTAATAAAGCATACATACTTTCCGCCCCGTGGACGTAGATCTCTAGATCGAACCACGTAAATCCCCTGTGTCCTTTACTTTCGTGTTCATTAATTCTCTGTTTTTGTGCCTAAATCACCATTGAAAAGCAAGATCGATCATTGGCGCCGTCTGTGGGAAACTTAAAATCTTGTGAATTCCGATCAACGCTTTCAAGATCAGTCACGATGGCAGGAAAATCGACAAAGTCGACACGATCTAACGCCGCTGCCGCTGCTGCTGCTGCTGCTGCTGCTGCCGCGGCCAAACGGGAGAAAGAGGCCCAATAAGCTCGACAAGGTGCTAACAATCCTCCTCGACGGGATGTGGAAGAGGTCGAAGCCAGCCATGTACCAGAGACCGACCTCCCCCAACGATCTGGAAAAGAGCCGATGCGAAGCTTGACCCCCGAAGGGGATGTCGCAAACATACCCGTTGACCAGTTCGGCAACTAAATTCACCGGAACTCAGGAAGCCGTGATAGCAGCAAGGAGGACGAGCTCCCCACCTACCAGCGGCAACTCAGGGATGTGGTAAAGGCGTTCCTGGCCGAGAACCAGCAAAACATCCTGAAGTTCGCCGAACAACGACTTGAGCACAACCAAGGAGGACAACGTGAAGCGGCTACATAACCTCACCGCCGAGAAGGGTCCCAAAGCATTCAAATTGTACATGCACGGGACCCTATAAGGCGGTTCGAGGAAGGTCACCGAGGTGAACGCAATCGGCACTCACCTCAGCCTAACATCCCGTCACCTCAACGGGAGAACCCTCCCCATTACGCCAACCCGCCTCGGCGCAATAACGACGATTATCGAGGTGGCACATACGATGTTTATGGGAGGCTGTCTACCCCCTTTACCAACCGCATCCTGTACACGCCACTCCCATCCACATACAAAGTGCCACCAGTAAGGCCGTACGACGGGTTGTGCGACCCGCAAAATTTCCTCTCGCAGTTTCAGTATAATATGTTGAATCAGGGGCTGAGTGACGACATCTATTTGTGCAAAGTGTTCCCCGAACTGCTGGTCGATAATGCCCGTGCATAGTTCTACAGCCTACCGCCTAGGAGTGTTAACTCCTACGCCGAACTGATGGAGGCCTTTGATAGGAGGTTCTTCCAAAAGGCCGAACCAAAGACTACCACGGCATAACTACTTTCACTTCGGCAAGGACGGGGGGAATCGATCAGCGATTTCATGACTAGGTTCAACAGAGAGAGCCTGAAAGTCGATCGGCTGACCGACGAAGTCCTCATATCGGCATTCCAGAATGCAATTCAGTCCGGTGCCCTGTAGAGGGAGATCGTCAGGGAGGATCCTCGAACCTCGAGGGAACTATGGGCCATAGCAGACATGTTTGCACGAGCGGATGAAGCCGATCGGAAGAAATGGGAAGCCGACAAAGCTGAATCTTCCGACCGAAAGAAGAGAGAGGAGCGCAACGACCAAGGGAGTAGTCGCCGAAGCGCCCTCGACAGATTGCAGTGGGTACCTATACAGTCTCGGCTCAGACCTCGGCCGAACCAAGAGTAAAACCAGGTCACTCAACTGACGAAGCCGAGGACAGAGATTTACGAGCTTCACCAAAATTTGTTTGAGAAGCCTCAACCAATGTCACGAGGAGGAGCTAAGCGCCGATCCAAAGATAAATACTGCAAGTTCCATGAGGACTACGGCCATGACACGGAGGATTGCAGAAATCTCGCTTCAGAAATCGATTACTTGGTGCGCGACGGTACTCTGGGGAGATACCAAAATCGCACCCAGAATGAAGGCCGCCCCCAGGACAACAAAAGACGAAGACAAAATAGAGGGGGGAATAACTGCGGCCCCCAGGCCGACAAGAAGCCGAAGCGGGAAGACGACAAAGATGAGGACCAGCCTCAGTATGATGGAGTCATACAGGCTATTACCGGGCTCCCACAGGGAGCTACGAAGTCGTCATTGAAGGCCGAAGCTCGAAGCCCGCAACAGGACGAACCTTCCCAAAAAAGGTTCAAAAATGACTAGGTAATTACTTTCTCGGACCAAGACCCAGTGCCACCTGCCATGCCCCACCAAGATGCGATTGTGATTGAAGCCGAGGTGGCTAATAAGCTCGTACGATGAGTTTTCGTTGATACTGGAGCCTCGGTCAGTGTCCTCTTCAAGAATTGCTTCGATCAGCTAGGAGTGGAGAAGGCGCAGCTCGCACCAGCACCAGTCCCACTAAAGAGCTTCGTCCAACAGGAGACGCAAACCGAGGGGGTTGTACAATTGCCTGTAACGGTGGGGATTCATCCATTATCAATCACTAAGGTCATCAACCTCTTCGTCGTTAAAGCGGATTCTCCATACAACGTTATACTCGGAAGGGATTGGCTGGTGGCGGTTAAGGCGATCTGTTCGCCATACCACTTAACGATCAAAATCCCGTCAAAAAATGGGGTGATCGTAGTTCGAGGTGACCAAAAGCGAGCAAAAGAGTGCATGCAGATCGCACTACGAGGTGCCGGAGCACCTCCGCACTCTGAAGCATAGCAATTACGGCTGCCCGAAGAGTTGGAGCAGAAACAAGAATCTGCATCCGACGAGCCGGTGGAAAACATAATACTCTACGAAGATGACCCATCCAAGGTCGTCAGAGTAAGCTTTGCGGGAGGAGCCGATCTCCACAGGCAGATCGTCCAACTTCTTCGGGAATACAGAGATATCTTCGCCTGGACACCCCTCGACATGACTGGAGTAGCACCTAGCATCATTACTCATCTACTAAATATTGACCCCGGAGTAAAGCCAGTCAAGCAGAAACAACGAGTCTTCATTGTAGAACGAAGTCAAGTCATTTATGACGAGGTGCAACAGCTTCGGAAAGCCGACATTTTGTTCGAGGTCAAATATCCGACGTGGATAGCTAACCCGGTCATGGTAAAAAAACAACAAGGAGGTTGGCGGATGTGCATTGACTATACCGACCTCAACAAACACTGCCCAAAGGACTGCTACCCCTTGCCCAACATTGACAAGAAAGTAGAAGCCCTGGTTGGTCACAAGGTCTTTAGCTTTTTAGATCTATACAAAGGGTATCACCAAGTCCTAATGAGTGATGAAGATGCGCCCAAGACAGCTTTCATCACGGACTTCGGCATCTTTGCCTACAAGAAGATGCCATTTGGGCTTAAAAACGCGGGAGCAACCTATCAAAGGATGGTCGACAAGATATTTGAACATCACATTGGAAAGATCGTTGAAGTCTACGTCGATGACATCGTCGTCAAAAGTAGAGAACTAGCGACCTGCGTTGACGACCTCAAGATCATCTTCGGCCTACTTCGGAAAGTAAATCTGAAGCTAAACCCCGAGAAATGTACCTTTATGGTCCGATTAGGAAAATTCTTGGGGTGCTGGGTTTCGCAAGAAGGTTTGAAGGCCAACCCCTTGAAAGTCCGAGCTGTCCAGGAAATGAAGGTCCCGAAAACCATTCACGATGTGCATCAACTGACGGGCTGTTTGGCAGCGCTAAGTCGTTTCTTATCTAAGGCCGTCGAAAAGCAGCACCTATTCTTCAAGATTCTCAAAAAGGCACCCGACTTCGAATGGAAGGATGAGCACAGATCGGCGTTCGAAGAGTTGAAGAAGTACCTGGCCAAGCTCCCAACTTTGTCTGTTCCGAAAGATGGAGAAGTCCTCTCCCTATACCTCGCAGCCTCGGATGAAGCTATAAGTGCTGTACTAGTTCGGGATGAAGGACGTCGGCAAATTCCTGTTTATTTCATTAGCTGAGCTCTGAAAGGACCGGAGACGAGGGTACCAGCCTGATAGGGAATAATCTATCAGCTCCCTAATACGCTTCCGAAATACAGGGACAACAAATACACAGATGCCGGATTCCCGCCAAATCACCGAGGATCTGGTGAGTAGGAGAATTAAGTGTAATGGATCCAGATCATCCTTTGTCCTGGATCTGGATAGGAAAGGCGCAGAGCACTTCCATACTGGATCTGAGTATATGAGGTACAGATCACCCCCCGTTATTATCATTCTCTTAACCCCAGATCCCCATATGCGGTGTAGAAAAAATGTGACCCTGGGGACCACTTCGGGGACCACTAATCATAACTAAAATATTCTCTCTAACTAACTTGTCTCCCTCAAAAAGACTAACTTAACCTCATAGCATAAATGTAATTACCCTTTTACTCTTACTCTCTATCCTACTATAAATATTCAACCTTCTTCACCAAGAAAAGGTACGTCTTCTTCATTAGTACTTTACCTCCGCTGCAAGCTTTGCTGAAGCGGATTTTTATCAAACACATACTAACTTGAGCGTCGGAGTGTCTTCCCGGAGGACCCCTCCCCATTCCTCCGGTGCTGTTTTGCAGGCTTGTAGCTGGAATACGGTGACCGGAAAAGTGTTATTAAGGTAGCAGGGCTAATAAAAGGGAAAGAGCTGATATCTTAAAGTGAAATATTTGAAGTTCATTCAGAAAGATTTTCTCATCGTCTTTTGTCTACTTATATTATTGACTATTGTAAAAATCTGTTGATGGAAAATAACCCAATCTATCAACTGGCACCGTCTGTGGGAAATTTCTGGCTAAGGCGTAGATTTCCCCTTAAAATAATAATGTACTCTGAGTTTTGATTCAATTTCTCTGTGAGAGAACGGAAGATAAAAATCCAAATATTTGTACAATTTATGTAATAGCAATTCCTGTTTTAATCCATTTGGGGATTTTGATGAAGAATTTGCCTAAAATATAGGTAAAAAGGGGCTCAATTGTTTTTGCGTCTCATGTAGGATCTGTGGTAAGAAGCAAGAAAAGAGGATTTACGCAAAATCCTAAATCCAGCAAAAGGAATTTGATCACAAGTATTAAAGAGTTATAATTGAAGGTCCTCCATATCTCAGAAGAATCTCGAGAAAAGGAGAAGAACCTGCAAACCTTATACTTGGTGAGTAGAAATACATCACCTACACGTATATCAAACGATTCGGGAGATTTCTTGATAAAAAAAAAAGCAAGATAAGCTGATGGTAAGCCCTGGCAAAAGATCCAGGCATGGAAATGCTGTCTTTATGCTTACATAAGAAATCCTCAAAATCGTTCAGGGGAAATGGTCGGGAAAGTCCCATCAAGGGAGCCCGAAGCTCCCTATCCTCCTAAAAAAGGGAGAAGCCCTAATCTCATATTAGGCACTAATCAAACAAATGATGCGTATGTCTTTGCAGATTTTCCTCAAAAATGGATCAACATTCCAGCATAGCCCAAATGATGGGGTCATCTGCTGAAGGACAGGCGAACACGCCTCACTCTACCCCTGGTTCTGACGCCAATCCCAGAATCATGTCTATAACCCAGGGAACGAATGTAGGAGAATCTGGTTTCTCTCCATTAATGCTGCAACAGATGAAAGCAATGATAGATGGAGCCCTGGAAGGAGCTCTGGAAAAGAGACTAGCTACCATTGGGACTAGTACTCTTGCAGACCCTATCAATCCATCTTCACTTCCCGAAAACAAGGGAAATCAGGAAAAGGCCAAAGGCAAACACGCGTCCAGATTGCCAAATCCTAAAGTCCTTAAGGACGTTATTACCAAGTTGCCCCAGATCCAAGAGGATGGGCAGTTTACAGACTATGGGTCCTCTGACGATGAAGTGCAAGAAACAAGCACTGGCCAGGAAAAAACTCTAACAGATATGCTCCAGAAGCAGATCCAAGATCAACAAGATCAAATGAGGGTCATGGCCAAAGAGCTGGAAGAGCTCCGTAAGGCGCACCGAACATCTGAAAAGAGGAATACGGATGAATCTGTTCATCCGACAGAAGATACAATGGGCACATCTGTAGCCCGCACTGGGAAGGAGAGTAGATTTGAATGTGGTCCTGATTATGTTAATGAGAACAGTCCTTTCTCGGCAGATATTCAAACTGACCTTATCCCCAAAAACTTTAAATCAGTCTCTTGTGAGTATAAGGGGCAAGGGGATCCCGAAGAACATCTCATGAAATTTGAGAGTTTGTGCCTATTGCACCAATACTCCGAAGGAGTCAAATGTAGGGTATTCTTAACCACTCTTTCTGGCCCTACCCAGCAGTGGTTTCAGCAGTTGCCCAGGGATTCAATCCACTCATTCAAAGACTTAAGAGAGATCTTTCTACACCAATTTGTGAGTTCGAAAAGATCTACTAAGAATTCGTTGTATTTAACAACCATCAAGCAAGGGGCCACTGAGAGCCTGAGAGAGTATATGACCAGATTTAACGAGGCAATACTGGAAATCCCAGGTGTAGGAGCTACACTAAAAATACATTCCTTCATGGAAGGATTGAGGCCAGGACATTTCTTCGCCTCACTAATGAAGAAACCTGCCGAAACCTTTGATGAGCTCTTATCTCGAGTACAGAAGTATATAAACATGGAAGAAGCCATGAGTGCTAAGCGGGCAGATGTAACCTTCAAAAAAGACAAGAAGCCCGATGATAGAAAAAGAGGAGCTCCTGAAGGGAGGAAGCCCGAGAAAAATGAAAGATTTTAGCAATCTCTCACACCACTTACCAGATCCCCAGCTGATCTGTTGGAAGTTGTGATTAAGAAACAGGGGGTACAGATCCCCCTAGGTAGGGATCAGCCTCCAAGGAGACTTCCCTCCGATAAGTTTTGCAAATTTCACAACGATTACGGGCATACCACTAATGAATGCCGTAATTTGAAAATAGCCATCGAAAAACTCATACAAGAGGGTCAACTGTTAGAGTATGTTAAAAAAGAATCTGGCCAACCCAAAAGGCGTAAAGATGAAAGAGATGGCAAATTCCCACAAAAAGAAGCATCAGCAGAAATTGCAGCCAATAAAGGCGTAATTTCCATGATCTATGGGGGACCAACAGGAGGTGATTCCAACAGAAGCCGCAAGGCGCATCACAGAGAAATCCAGATGCTGGAAAAGCATGACATGATGAAGATTGAAGGGGGAGTGCCTCATCCTGAAATATCTTTCGGGATTGAAGATGACAGATCCTTAATTCATCCTCATGAAGATGCCTTGGTTATTACGGCAGGGATCGAACGATATGAAGTGAAAAGAGTATTCGTAGATACGGGAGCAGGGGTGAACGTAATCTTTGAAGACTGCTTTTTGCAAATGGATGTGCACAAACCACTAGATGGGGTGGCCACATCATTACACGGTTTTGCTGGAGGCTTGGTCATGTCGTTAGGCTCAATAGAGCTGATGTTGACCCTGGGAGATGGAGATTTGCAGATCTTTAGACCAACTACCTTCTTGGTAGTAAGGCAAAAATCAGCCTACAACGTAATATTAGGAAGAACAACTCTCAGTAATTTTCAAGCGGTAGTGTCAACCTACCATTTGATGATGAAGTTTCCGGTGGGCAACCGGGTAGGATCTGTCGCAGGGGACCAGGTCCTATCGTGAAAATGCTATGTACAGTCTGTGAAGGCTGGTGAAGTTAAGAAACGATCTGGGGACGAATTGAGAGACCCCCAGTGGGTAGCAGGACCTGAGGATAAACGAATGAGGTCTAAAGAACCTGCAGTAGAAAGCAATTCCCAAATCCAACCGGCTGAAGAGCTGTTGCTGGTGGAATTAATGCCTAATGAAACAGGGTTTACTACGCGCATCAGGACGCAGATGCCAGATGCAATATCCAAAGCGTTGATAGCATGCTTATGAAAGAATGTGGATGTGTTCGCATTCTCATCATCTGATCTAATAGGGATAGACCCAGAGGTCGCTTTGCACAGCCTTAATGTAGATCCCCAAGCCAAGCCGGTGAAGCAGAAGCTTCGACAATTCGGAACAGAAAATGACCAGGTCATTAAAGAAGAGGTACAAAAGCTGTTGGAGGCTAAACATATACGGGAAGTACAATTCCCAGAATGGCTATCCAACGCTGTTATGGTGCCCAAAGGCAACACTGGCACCTGGAGAATGTGCATAGACTTCAGGGATCTGAACAAGGCGTGTCCCAAAGATCACTATCCCTTGCCCAGAATCGATCAAATGGTGGACTCCACATCTGGATGCGAGCTATTGTCAATGATGGACGCATACCAAGGGTACCACCAGGTGAAAATGGACCCATATGATGTCAATAAAGCGGCTTTTGGGGTCTGCGTGGGAACTTTTGGTTTCCAAAGTATGCCTTTTGGTTTAAAAAACGCTGGGGCTACCTATCAGCGTATGATGGATAAGATATTCAGAAAACAAATTGGAAAAAATATGGAGATTTCTGTCGATGACATATTGGTAAAAAGTATGAAAGCTGCAGATCATATCAATGATCTGGAAGAAGCCTTTGCTGTGGCTCGATTCTATCATCTGAAACTAAACCCGGCCAAATGTGCCTTTGGGGTACAATCGGAAAAATTCTTGGGATATGTGGTAACGCCCAGAGGGATTGAGGTAAATCAAGCCAAAGTGCAGGCTGTGCTAGAAATGGCCCCTCCCAGGAACATTCGGGAAATACAAAAACTTAACGGCAGAATCACAGCCCTAAGTCGTTTCATTTCCAGATCTGCTGATAGAAGTCTGCCTTTCTTTAAAGTATTAAGGAAAGGTAGCCAGTTTGAATGGACTCAGCAATGTCAACACGCTTTTGAGGAGCTCAAAAAGCATTTGATCTCTCTCCCTTTGCTTACTAAACCAGCACCAAAAGAGGTTTTATACCTCTACTTTGCAGTAGGAGAAGAATCTTTGAGCTCAGTGCTTATCAAGGAAGATGGATCTGTCCAGGTCCCAATCTACTATGTCAGCAAAATGATTCAAGGACCGGAAACAAGGTATACCGACATAGAAAAGGCCGCACTGGCGGTAATGGTCACTGCTCGAAGGTTACGACCTTATTTTTTATCCCATAAAGTCATGGTAAGGACCAATATCCCGCTTAAGCAGGTGTTGGGGAAGCCAGATCTATCTGGACGAATGGTGAAATGGGCCATAGAGCTCAGTGAGTATGACGTAGAGTTCGAGCCCAGGACAGCTATAAAGGCACAAGCCTTAGCTGATTTTATGCAAGAAACCACACGAGGTGATGAAAAAGAAGAAAAGACATGGAGACCCTATGTGGATGGCTCGGTTACCAAAGAGGGATCTGGAGCTGGGATACACATCCTCGATCCTGACAATAAGGAATACAGGTTCGCCATCAAATTCAAGTTCGTGACATCAAATAATGAGGCTGAATGTGAAGCCCTCATCAGATCTCTACACATCCTGTTAAACATGGATGCCAAGAGGGTAGAAATCTATTCTGATTCCCAACTAGTAACACACCAATTATTAAGAATATGTGAGAGGAAAGAGGAAAGGATGATAACCTATGCCTCTGTGGCTGAAGCTTTGCTGGCCAAATTCTCAAAAGCAGAGATCATTCAGATCCCCAGGGAAAAGAATGAAGAAGCGGATAAGCTTGCCAGGATTGCAAGTGCCATTGAAGGTGCATGGGATGGGGATCTGACCGTACTGCAAGCAGATACCAGATCTGGCCTAACTGAAGTTAGTGCCATACATGAAATCAGAGACTGGAGAACACCCATCATCCAGGTCCTGAAAGCTGAGGAACAAGGTGGAACCAACGTCGATAGACATAAAAAAAATGATTATGGCAAAATTCTTCCTATTTGAAGGTTTCTTATACCGAAGATCTTTCACGCACCCTTATCTCAGATGTTTATCTGAGCCAGAAGGGGAATACTTATTCAGGGAGATACATGAAGGAGCTGCTGGTGCTCATACGGGATGCAAGGATCTGACCAGAAAGGTCTTGAGAGCCGGGTTCTTTTGGCCCAGCATTGAAAAAGATGCCAAGGAATTGGTTAAAAAATGTGAGCTTTGTCAAAAGAATGGCAGATTGATTCATAGGCCTGCAGAGGAAATGGGAGTCATGTCTTCCCCTTACCCCTTTGATAAGTGGGGAATTGATATTGTGGGGAAATTCCCCATAGCCCCTGGTGGAAGGGTTTTCTTGATCGTCGCTATTGACTATTTCTCTAAATGGGTAGAGGCTGAAGCTGTAGTCAAAATCACAGAACATGCCATGAAAAAATTCATCTGGAAAAACATATGCTGCCGTTTTGGTGTTCCCAGAATTCTCATCTCCGATAATGGAACCCAATTCACAGGTGCATCTGTGCAAGCATGGTGTCAAGAAATGGGAATTTAGCAGCGGTTCGTGGCAGTAGCCCACCCGCAAGCTAATGGGCAAGTTGAAGTCACAAACAGAACTATTGTATCCGGAATTAAAGCCAGATTAGGAAAAGCAAAAGGGAACTGGGCGGACGAGCTGGACTCAGTACTATGGGCCTATCGAACCAGCCCCAGAACTGCCACAGGAGAATCTCCCTTCAATTTGGTATATGGATCAACAGCTGTGGTACCGGCAGAAGCAGAAGCAAAATCACACCGAATTTTAAAGTATGATGAAAATCAGAACCTGGGGTTGCTCAGAGAGAATCTGGATCTGATCGAAGAACATCGGGCAGAAGCTCAAAACAGAGCTGAAAGATACAATCATCAGATGCGGAATGCCTATAACAAGAAAGTCCAAGTACGGCGATTCGATAAGGGGGACCTGGTGCTGAAAAGAGCAGATGCTCTCAAGCCCACGGGAAAACTGGACCCTAATTGGGAAGGACCTTATATCGTTACTAAAGTACTCAAAGGAGGAGCATATGAGCTCAGAGATGCAGAAGGAAGGGATCTGCCCAGACCATGGAACATCAATAATTTGAAGAAGTATTATGTTTAAGGCGTTCTAGTAATATGATAAATCTAAAGAAAGGGAAGGTATGTAAAAACCAACCCATTATCTGTTATGATGAAAGTTCATGAAATAAGAATATTTTTCTTTTTTTTTTGTCTTTAAGAAATGAATTATAATTCACTCGCTTTCTTATAATTCACTTGGGGGGGGGGGGGTAGGGGTATACCCCCTACTATCCATCTACTCCTAGAAGCAAGTATCTATTTACGAAAATTGATTCAAAAATTTCAAAAATAAGATATAATGATATTTGCAAAGGAAAATAAAAGCAGGAAAAAATTAAATAAAACTGCAGATGACAACTGAATGTCATACGAAATCCATACAAATAACACCTAAAGTAAAAAAGAGAGTACTGGTGGAGCCAATCCCACTACATGGCACATCTAGGTCCTTAAAAAGATCCTACTCTTGTAACTTATCCCCGCCACCGGGAGTTTGCTCGGGCAGGTCCTGATCGGCGCCAGGTGCCAAAATACCTGATGAGTCGACGACCTGAGGAGGGACCTCGATGGAAGAACTGGCCGCCCCTGTTGTGCTCTCGAAAGTGCCCGCCATAATCACCTCGAGAAGGTTGATTCCTTCCTCTACCTCTGGAAAATCTCCCTGAACAGGAGCCACGCCCACCGAGTCTGAAGAGAGGTGATATGCGGGATCTGACAGGTGGGGAGGAGGCGGAGGCATCTGTGATGGAGAGGGGGATGAACTCTGCTGGCCAAGCACTGGGTCCCTCATCTGGTCGGATGTTGGAGTCGTCATCTGGTCCGTCATTTGGCTCGAGGTCTGGGTCATCTCTAGGGCCATCATGGGGCTGGATACTTGGCTCGTCACCTGATCCGTTGGAGGAACTGAGACCGGAGAGTGGGGCTGAAAAGCTGGATCCGGTCTCCCAGAGGGCCCACCGAGCTCTAAGGTTCCTCTGTTGTTCAAGAGCCCACTCAATGTGGTCCCGCGCGGGGATTGAAGAAAAGACGCTTCCTCCGACGCCTGAATAGCCTTGATCTCTTGCAAGGAATCTCCGTCTGCAAAAGACGGAAGTATAAGTTAGAATTCTTTAAATTACCAATGAGAGTGAAACAGGGAAGAGGAGGTGCCTTACCCATCGCCTGTAATAAAAAGAAGTCCATGAGAAGGACAAAGTAAATGAAGGCCTGCCGCCCACAAATAATGAAATAAAACCTTATCATAATATCCTTATAAATACTTACCATTTTAAGGCCTCCTCTAGTAGCCCGAACATCCCAGCTTGAGGAGGAAGAAGGTAGTAAGGAATCTCTTCCCAAGCAGGCAAGATACTCTCATGCTCCCCAGGGCTGTAGAGAGTATCAGCTGCAGACCTCAAGCTCCGTATATACCAAGGATTGCGGACACTGAAGTGAGGATCCAGTTCCAAAGAAGGGGTTTCCTTCTCCAGGAGATCCAGGATCTTATCAATATTCAGATCCTGCATCCTATCTCTCAGACCTAGCTGAGTAAGAACCTCTTCAGTAATAGCCCCAATCCAAAAGGCTAGGGGAACACTCATCCTTTCCTAGAAGTCTTCGGAATGAAGAAAGTCTTCGGGGAGATCACGCACCAAGGCACGAAGGAAGGCCTGGCCGTAAGGCGTTATCAGTAGATAAGATCTGCAGCGATGGCCCCTACTGCATACCCAGTAACGAGCCCTTTATGCAGACCCGTTTCGACACCTTTCTTGACGGCGTTATCACATGCCCGCTCCATGGCATCTTTATAGCTCTCAGATGCCTGAATTAGATCTGCTTTAGCCTTATCACAGGCTCTCTGAAGATCTTCGACACGCGCCTTCTGATCGGCCAGATCCTTCTCCATCTATTGAAAATAGCGCTCTCGCTCTTAGGCTAATTTCTCCCGATCTGCCTCTCGCTGCTTCAGATCCGCCAGCTCTTGTTCCAGATGCTCTGCTCGGTCATTCAGAGCTTTAATTTTGGCTGCGTGCTCTTCGCTGCGAGCCATCCTCAACCGCGTCACTTCCTCCTGCAGATGCTCGTTGGAGGAATGCATGCCGGATATGTCCCCTTTCATGGGATCATATGCTAACGCTCTAAGTGAAAGCATAGATCTGAAAGCTACGGCCTAAATATAATAAAGTAACAAGTAAATAATTAGTTAATGGAGATGACAAAAGGATGTCTTTCCATATTAAAATTCTTTCTAATACCTTAATCTCATGGACAGACGCCTGACGGATAAGCTCCACGGAGGATAACCTATTCAGATGCCTCCAATCTTCGGCGCGCGGGATGCTGTCCAAAATATTAGAGGCGGTACCTCCATCAATACCCCTGACCGTGCCAGGAAAACTCACATTAACCCCAGGCGCGGTATAGGAGGCAGTAGGGACATCCAAGCCTTTCATGCGCAACGCATGGAGCATAGCCAGGGTGGCCTCAGAAGCAGGACTTTCCACCATTGCTGGCTCAGGAGGATTAACCACCATATAGGGGTTGGCAGTGGCATATCTAGCCAGGGTGCTGGAATACCTTGGATGACCTACAACAGATGGTGCTGCAGAGATAGGAGTAGGTGACAAAACGTTAGAAATGGGCAAACCCACCCTCCGGTCAGCACTACTGGAAGAAATCTTCTTTCTCTTCGGAGCTGTGGAGGATGTGGACTCCGAAGGTCTCTTCTGGGGGGACGGAAGGTCTATTAAGCCCTGTAGGAGCTGATGCTTCAGAAGTGGCGAATAAATCTGCCAAAAACCCTTCTGAGGACTGAAAGTCTGTTTCTTCGCCGGAAGGAAGAGCCACCCCCTCAGACCAGGTGGAAAGGCTACGGTCCACCTCAGCAGCCAAGGGATGAGGGGGGCGCGTAGAAAGAGACATAACAGCCCGAGGAGTGGGCACTTCTCTTATGACCACCCCAGGTAAAGTAGATTTTCCCCTAGCTCGGGGAGCGGATCCCTTAGGACGGACAGCACTCCCAGGTCCCTGTGTGGGATCTGTAGGCGCTGTGGAAGGGGGGATCTGTGAAGCAGGAGAATGAAGTGGCACAGAAGCCCTCGGTTCTATCGTGATTCCCGCTATGGAGACAGAAGCCGGAACGGGAATTGAAGAGGGAGCTGTTGATACTGCAGAGGCTGGAGAAGTCCGTTCAGAGGCTGTAGCCATAGCTGCCATCCGCTCCTCCATTTGCTTTCTTGCCTTTTCCCGGAGAACGGATCTGGCTAACATATCTGAAAAAGCAAGATAACTATAAGTCAGAAACATGATTGAATTCAAGACACATGTGTAAAAACACTCGAATCCAAAATATGAAGTATTTACCCATAGAGGGATTCCAAGGAGTCCCAGGCCTCAAATCAAAAAAAGACAACACTTCTTCATTGAGAAGAAGTGGCTTCAACATCCCATGACCTGCCGGATACTCCCTAAGCAGGTCATGAAGAATATCTTTTTCCCATGCAAACAGGGTGACCTTCTCAAAAGAAGGTTTATCTCTCTTAGGCTCAGCATACAAAGGTATATCGGGAATATTCCAGGAATTGGGGGAAGGAGCACCTACTGTCAGATATTGAGGGTGCCACTTTCTATCTATAGACTCGTATTGGCCATAGAATTTATGAAACCAGCCTAGGGGAGAAAAATACAAATGATACCCGCGATGTTTTAACTCATGGGTCCTAAAAAACAAGGACACTGGATCTTCCACGCCATATAAAGTGGTTGCTATATAAAAGAAAATAGCTCTACAAAAAGAAGCAGGGTTCAGTTGCTTCAAGGGAATACCATATTTTGCTGCTAAACTAGCCAAAAAAGGAGGAACAGGGAATCGCAGGCCTGCCTCCAATTGACGAAGCCAAAAAATCTTATGATTGGCTTGAGGAAGTAAAGGGCGCTCACTAGATTCCGGAATATCTATAGTAAAGCCCCTAGTATTCCCTAATCTACTTAAAATTAGGCCCAATTCTAAAGAGGATACGGTGGAAGATTCATATTCACCGAGAGGGAGAAGTGGCTGTGCGGCAGCTCTGCCCTCTTTTTCCTCTTCACCCTCAATTACCTTTTTCTTACCCTTACCCTGGGCACCTTGTCTAGAGGAAGAAACCATCTTTCTTTATCGCTTGAATGTAATAAAAACTAGGAAATAAACTAAAGCGAATAAAGAAGGAAGGAGAAGCAAGGGAAAAATGAGGTACCTGTTTGTAGGGAAGAAGGCTGCGGTGAAAAGAGAAGCAAGAGGTAGTTCCTAGAAAAAGCACAAGAAAAGCCCTTCAAGAAAAATGGCAAAAACTTCTAAGTATGGGTTTTTTCTCTTTCTAAAGTATCTTATAAATATACCCCCTTTTTTTTTTTAAGTGAAGGAAGTTAAAGGAAAAACCCCCTACTACCTGTAATTAAGAAGCACGTCTCGTCGGTTATGGAGACGTGGGTGCAGAAGTTATGATGGTAGGAAGTGGCGGCAGTTTCGGGTCCCGATAAAGAAAAGGGGGCGATAACCCTAGAAAGTTGTGAAGCGTAAGAAATACGCTTTAGTAATATAACGGACCTCCCAAGAAAGGATCTGTAAACAATAGGGCCTGGGAACATGGGTCCTCGGAACAGCAGGATCCTCACTAGAGGGTCTGTATGAATATAGGACCTGGCGGCACGGGCCTAGAAAACCACAGAACCTTCGTAAGAAGATCTGTGTGTAATAATATATGGGAATCTAGATCTTGTAAATCGCAAGCCTACATGGGGAGACATCTCCCTACTTCTCCAAAGTTGGTACCAGATAACTTGCAATGTACAGACCCGCAAGAAGGGATCTGTATACCCTAAGATCTGAAAGTGCAAAGCTTAGAAATAGCGAGTTCTCTATAGAGTAGATCTGCTCAATGCAGAGCCGGTGGTACTAGGATCGAGGATCTGACGTCGTGCTAAAGCTATGCGAAAGTGTTCTTCTACCCTACCGGAAGAAGTATCACATTTAATATAATGATGCAGATCCAAATTTGGGGCAAGTTTTAAATTTTTCCCGTCCTTCCAAGAGAAATAAGATAGATTAATCAATTAGTTCATTAATTTTCCGAAGAAACTTTTAAGTCCTACCTGGAACTTTGTTCCATTTTTATATACCCAAATACTTATTTAATAAAATAGTCTGCAGTAAGTAGGTATCTGGGATGGTGTCCACATATTTTCCTTTTAAAAGCCTAATATGTAAGGTCTTTTATGTCATCAAAGCCCAAAAGTTTTGAAGCTTATTCAGAACTATATAGCTCTGGCATCTGGGTATGGTATCTGCTGCCAAGGCTCATATTTGGTCATCATTATCTCATTCCTTCTCTTATCTCATTTATCATTTATCAAGCGTGTGCTTGTGTGTTTACAAGTCTCTCGACACACCTCTGCAAAGGTAAGAAAATGGCAAATGCCATCCATATATCCAAGAAATGAAATTGTGATAAATATATAAGAAATTCCTGGCAAAAGCATATATGCTTCTGGAAATATAGATAATATAAAATGTACCAGATGTCGTTCCGATATATATAAAAAAAAAATAAAAAAAAAGAGAAGAAAGAAAGAAGAAAAAGGAGAAAGAAGTAATGAGCCTCAGAGAGTTTTAATCGTTCATTCAGAAAGAATGAATGTCGACAAGAAAGAGTCATCATAGGCCCAAGAGAACGGGACACAACCTCTGTTAAAGCATATCATTTATATCATCACAGTACCTCTTACATAAAGAGAACCGCTCAAAAGGATGACATTACTCTACTGATTATCAGAGAGGAACATCCATGGCTGTAAAATATAATCTCCCTTCTCGTCGAAGAAGATGACCGGACGATGAGGGGAATCTTCTATATTTATAGCAAAGGAAATAGCGGGAAGAATAGACGGTTTAGATGAAGCTTAATAAAATCAAAGGTCTAAAAATCAAAGGCGTTTCGGCTTCCCAAGGCAAGGCCATCATTACACCTCGAGAGTGAGGAGGCATACGTCAGTTGACAAGAAAGTTCCCCTCTCTTAGCGTATTAAAGAAGCTAACCAGGACTTGGAACGCGCAGAAGTCATTCCAAGGACCTGGGGGGGGGGGAGTAGCTGTTAGGGAGTAATCTGTCAGCTCCCTAACACGCTTCCGAAATACAGGGACAACAGATACACAGATGCCGGATTCCCGCCAGATCACCGAGGATCTAGTGAGTAGGAGAATTAAGTGTAATGGATCCAGATCATCCTTTGTCCTGGATCTGGATAGGAAAGGCGCAGAGCACTTCCATACTGGATCTGAGTATATGAGGTACAGATCACCCCCCGTTATTATCATTCTCTTAACCCCAGATCCCCATATGCGGTGTAGAAAAAACGTGACCCTGGGGACCACTTCGGGGACCACTAATCATAACTAAAATATTCTCTCTAACTAACTTGTCTCCCTCAAAAAGACTAACTTAACCTCATAGCATAAATGTAATTACCCTTTTACCCTCACTCTCTATCCTACTATAAATATTCAACCTTCTTCACCAAGAAAAGGTACGCCTTCTTCATTAGTACTTTACCTCCGCTGCAAGCTTTGCTGAAGCGGATTTTTATCAAACACATACTGACTTGAGCGTCGGAGTGTCTTCCCGGAGGACCCCTCCCCATTCCTCCGGTGCTGTTTTGCAGGCTTGTAGCTGGAAGACGGTGACCGGAAAGGTGTTATTAAGGTAGCAGGGCTAATAAAAGGGAAAGAGCTGATATCTTAAAGCGAAATATTTGAAGTTCATTCAGAAAGATTTTCTCATCATCTTTTGTCTACTTATATTATTGACTATTGTAAAAATCTGTTGATGGAAAATAACCCAATCTATCAATTTTGATCTACTCGAAGAACAAAAAGGAGCACAAGGAACACTTGAGAGTAATGTTAGGAACCCTAACAATAGAGACGCTCTACGCCAAGTTTACCAAGTGCGAGTTTTGCCTTAATAAAGTAGCATTTTTAGGACACGTTGTGACATCCGAGGGGATCAAAGTAAACCCTGCAAAGGTAGAAGCTGTTCAGAACTGGAAATCTCCAACAACACCAACCAAAATACGAAGTTTCTTAGGATTGGCGGGTTACTATCGAAGACTCATCGAAGGATTTTTCAAGATAGCAAGACCAATGACGCAGCTCCTAAGGAAAGGAATCCAGTACACATGGACTCCGGAATGCGAGTCAAACTTTCAACAGTTAAAAGAGAAATTGACAACCACCCCAAGTCTAGCAGTCCCACACCTACACAAAGAGTAAGTGATTACACAGACGCCTCCAAGAATAAACTAGGTTATGTTCTGGTACAAAGGGAAGTAAAAGCCTATGCTTTATGACAATCTAGACCCCTTGAGCTTAATTACCCAACACATGACCTAGAAATAATAATACTCGTGCATGCCTGAAAATTTGGAGACACCATCTCAATGAAGTTCGGTGTGAGATTTTCACGAATCACAAGAGCCTTAAATATGCCATCGAGCAAAGGGACCTTTAAATGAGACAAATAAGGTGACTCGAGTTAGTGAAATACTACGACTATGTTATCAACTACCATCCGGGAAAAAGCCGATGTAGTAGCAGATGCTTTAAGTCTCAAGACTCGGTCAAAATTTACATCTTTTCTAATGAACGAAGAGACGTTCATTCAGGGGTTTATCAAGGTGAACATAGAAGTTGTGTCGCATGTTGAGACCACCTTTCTATATATCAAGTTGTCTGGATATGAAGAACTACATCAGAAAGAATGTTAGTTACGTTCTTACTTCCGATGAGGATAGAATCTAGAAGAAAGGATTCCCTAATAATTATTATATTTCATCTAGGTGGAAGCAATTAGTAAATTGCACCTTAGAGAGTAATTAGTGATTTAATTAGTTTCTAATTAGGTCAAATGACCAAGCAAGTGCTTAATAGCCTTGGCAGTGTTGATTAAAAGCTTAATCAAGGTAGGACTTCATCAAGAAGATGACTTAATAGTAGAATTTCTTAGATAGAATCAAATAGCAATTTGATTTATATTGTTCTTAGATAAATGTTGCCTAAACAATTAGATACACGATAGACTATCTAGTTAAGGAAACAAGTAGTGTTTCTCATTAATGATTATACAAATTATTGGGCCAGGCCCATTAGTTAATCTATTGGGCCAAACCATTTAGATAAATATAGAATTCAATGTCTAATAATCTTAGGCCAAGAGAGTTAATAATCTTTCCCTAAAGTCCAGCTGCTAATCAAGTGATCATCGCCACCCTAACTATAGCTCCTAATTTGTGGAGTTGAATCCTAGATACTCAAGAGAAAAGATGAAGTGCCTGAGAAGATATGATTAAAGATAGGGATGGGAGAGCTTGGAGGTTATCACGCAGAAGCAGACAATGCAATTACAGTTGAAGGAAAATTGTGCATTCCACCCTGTAAGGAACTCAGAAACAAAATTTTGAGCAAAGCACACGATACCTCTTACACTGCCATCCTGGAAGTACAAAGATGTACCAAGGCCTGGAGAAGAAATTCTGAGGGGACGGTATGAAGAGAGACATAGCTTCATTTGTTGGAAGATGCCTAGCCTGGCAACAGGTGAAAGCCCTACACCAATGACCTTATGGCAAATTGTAGTCCTTAGAAATTCCACAGTGGAAATGGGAACGTATCGCCATGAACTTGTGACAGGATTACCCAAGTCGAGAAGAGGAAATACAACCATTTAGGTGATTATAGATCGACTTACAAAGAGTGCGCACTTTAATTCCATCCCAATAACCCATGGATCGGAGATGCTAGCTTAGTTGTATGTTCGTGAGATAATACACCTTAGGAGTACCAATCTCAATCACGTCACACCGAGAGTCAAAATTCACCTCTAGATTTTGGATGAATTGCAAAAGGAATGGAAGACTAAATTTTAGTACTGCGTTTCACCCTCAGACTGATGGGTAGTCAGAAAGAACCATACAACCCTTAGAAGATATGTTAAGAACAGTAGTGCTCGAATTTGCTTACAACAATAGCTACCGGGCTACCATTGATATGGCACCATACGGAGCGATGTATAAAGGAAGTGTAGATCACCACTTTATTGGGATGAAGTGGGTGAAAGAAAAATGTTAGGACCTAACGCAATTAGTGAGATGGTTGAAACTGTGCGTCAAATCAGAGAGAGAGGATAAAAGAGAATCAAGTTAGACAGAAGTCGTACGCCGACAATCGTCGAACCGAGATTCAGTTTGAAATAGAGATAAAGTATTTCTGAAGGTATCTCCTTCTAAGGGAATAATGAGGTTTGGAGTCAAAGAAAAATTAAGGCCGCGTTTCTTCGAACCTTATGAAATTTTAGAAAAGATAGGCCCAGTAGCATACAGACTGGCGTTACCGCCAAGTCTTGGGAACGTATACAACGTCTTCCATGTCTCACAACTTAGGAAATACGTGTACGATCCAAAACATGTTATCTACCAAGATGAAATAACCCTGAATCCAAACTTGAATTATGAGAATAGGCCAGAAGCGATTCTAGACCGAAAGGTGCAGCAACTCCGAAGCAAGTCAATTACCTCAGTGAAAGTTCTGTGGAAACACCATGGACAAGCAGAGGCAACGTGGCAACTCGAAGATAAGATGAAAGAAAAATACCTAGAGTTTTTCATTTAAGGTATCCAAATTTCGGGACGAAATTTCTTTTAAGAGGGAGAGGATGTAATGTCCCGTACTTTCGTAACTATCATTAGAAGCTTAATTACTTTACTTTAAGAAATTATTAGTCCAAGTAAACCAATTCCGACTTCTAAGCGATATATTTATTTTTGAGAAAGAAGCTCTCGAGTAAGAATCAAGTAGCAACGTGATTATTAATTACTCGTAGTTAATGATTGATTAAACGATTTAGCTTTCTATTGAATTATTGGACTAAGGAGTTGATTATCCTTAGCTAAGGATAATTAACTCAAGGTACTTCGATTTAGTATTCACACTCCTTTTCAATTAAATGATGGACGTAAGCCCATTAATAAAATAACCATTTAGTACTGGAATAAATTGGAGCAAGTCCAATTAGATGAAGAAAATAGGATGCTATTATATATATATACGCACATGAGGTCTATTAAGAAGAAAATACCTTATACCAATAATATATTACATTACCCTATAAAGAGAGACAAGTACAAAAGAGCTGTAGCCACTTCTACTCATACCATACGTATACCTCTCTAAGCTATTAAACAATACTCCCTCTGTCCCCTTTCAATTATCCAGTTTGACTTATTGATTTTTTAGCACGCATTTTCACCGAGCCGGGAAACGAGTTATAAATTATAATTTTGAAGTATTGTTTCTTTTATATTTTATAACTTGTTTCCCGGCTCGGTAGAAATGCGTGCCAAAAAGTCAATAAGTCAAACTGGACAATTGAAAGGGGACGGAGGGAGTACTACATAATTAAATAATTAAACTAGTACATCCACTCACTCTAAAAGCAAATTCAGTTATTAACCCTTGAGTAAAGAATGAGGCATGCAGTTACGTGGGTTTACACGGCTCCCTTCCTAATCAAGCTGGAAGCACGTAGCAAATCAATCTCCTCAGCCCATCAATCAATCCCCTCCATTCCCAGCAAATCCCCAACAAATCCCCAGCAATTCAGCTTTGGGCAGCCTCCCTTGAGCCTCTAAACCTGCATAATAAGAATGAAAATCAGCCAAGAGATTATGGAAGATGTTTACCCAACAAATAAACCATAGTCCTAACTAATAACTAGATAAAAAGGTAGCATATTTTCTTGTATAAATACCCTGTACAGCAGCCCTTCAGCACTCAACACTTCATCAAACCTCAAGTAAAATAGAGAGAGCAAGAATTTGAGTGAAAAGTGAAGAAGGATCTGGGGAGAGTGAAGAGGTAGAAGCTAGCAACTACAGCCCTACTTCTTCAAGGTAATAACCTTAGAACACCAATTCTTGAATCATGTTCCATTCTAAATCCCAAACTAGAAAGCAGAAACAAGCATGCTCTTATTCAGTTTATAAAGCCTTAGAAGCATGAACTCAAACCCAGAAATCAGAACCAAACTTAACATACCTTAAAACCACAGCCCTAGAACACTATCCAATAACAACATGCTCCAGTTTCTTTCAAAAAATGGGATAAGTATGCTGCAACTGTAACAGTCTCAACCAATAAGTCCTAAATAGAATCTAAACGTAGAAACTCCTAGCAACACCGAAACATAGAAACGCAGGGCATACTCGAACTTACGTCGTCAAGATCCAAGAAACCATAGAACTAAGAATATATCCAGAACATTAACACACATACTTCCGATTCTAAAACGCGAACAAAAATGAGAGAAGAAGAAAATCAAAACCGAACCTCCGCCGAGGCTCGAAGCCTCGACGGCGAAGAAGTTAGGCGAGTTGCAGCGGGCAGCAGAGACGATCATCGACATCGAAGCTCCCACGGCAGCAAGCAAAGGTAGCAGTGGCACCTCCATCATCCCCTCGCCAAACCTACAAACAGAGAACAAGAATCAACAGCCTTTATTGATTAAATAAAAACCTCAATAAATAAATCGAACCCTAACAAGAACGAACAAAAACAAGAGAGGGGGGTAGAGTTCGATTCGGGAAAGAAACCCGTCACGGCCGCAGAAGTTGCGCCGGCAAATGGGAGCCGCCGAGCACCCTCCACGCAGGCGCCGTCTCACCGCAGACGGAAGGAAGGGGGGAGACGCCGCCCAAATTTCCTAATTCGGGAAGTTTTCCCCAAATTCGAAAACTAGAATTTCCACTTGGGGAAGAACGACCAAGTTCAGAGAAAGAGGGAGAAAACCGCAGCAACAGTAGGCTATTAGAGGTTGGATTCTCGCCGGAAGTCACTGGAGAAGAAGTTCTCCTCAAATTCGAAATTGGAATTTCGATTTAGAGAAATTAATTCAAAGGAAAAGAGAAAGAATTGGACGACGGCTCATGGATTGATACGCCGTCGAGATGATTGCCAGAGATGCCGGAGAAGGTGACCGGTAATCATAAGAAAGAAGGAGAAGAAGAAACGAGAGAGTTGGCTATCGAAGAAGAAGGGGGGGATTCTGTTTCTTTCTTCCTTTTCTTTCTAATTGTTTTCCTCTTTCAATTATTTTAGTCAACGGGCCGGATCAGGGGTGGTGGGCTGGACTGCGGAATCCTTGGGTCGGGAAATTATTCTTGAGAGACTGAAATTCTTTTAATTAAATTACGAGCCCAATTCCTAATTAATTATGGATCGAGACGCCACTAATTAAATTGTACACTACCCGTATTTTTTTTTATAATTTGTAAGAATTATTTCGCTATTAAAAGAATTAACTTAAGATAAGTTAATTAACTAAGATTTAATCATTTAGACTAATTGATTAAGATAATCAATTATACTTTTCCAATAGTAACTTATAATTCTTAAGTGAATTATTATTATTACTATTTTTATTTAACTTATAGTAATAAGTTAAATAAATTAGAAGTTATCTTAGCCCCGATCACTAATTAAGATAATTAATTATTGAGAAGTTTCTCAATTAATTCCAAGTTAGTAATAAATCAATTATTGATTTATTTAGAAACATTCCTTGTAAACCGTTCATATAACGGGATTTGTCACTCGATGTAGTTAACAGTAACCAAGTTACTTAAATTCAAATAACCTCCGATTGAACCAATCGCCCACGATCTTAGATAAGATTTTATTCGTTAGAATACGAACCTTACCTCGATTTTTCAATCGAAGGTTGCGTGAAGGAGGGACAGTAACGGAGGCGAAGACCGTCTGTTAATAATCAAGAAGAGCAGCAAGGTGGGCTTTCTATAAAATAAAAAGCATGTTTTATTAGATGTAGCTCTTTTATAATTGTCATGCTATAAATGTTTTTCAGTTTTGTATGATGCCTATCTGTTAAATGGCCAAGGCCAAATATATGAATCGAATTCGGGTCCCTGTGTGATCCAGATATCATACTTGGACTAGTGTACACATCGATCGTGTCATTCCAGATAGTGACCGATCGGGTGACCGAGTGAGGTGGCCAACTCCTCAGGCACAACATGCTCAGATATGGTAGATTACACATGAAGAGACTGCAGTCGATTTCAAGAATATAAATGTTTTTGTGAACATAGGCATTTTAAAGAAAAACCCTATGATTTACCAAATGATGGCTTGACAATAAACAAATAATTTTGGGCATGTGTCCACTGAGTACTCCGTACTCACGCCCTGTACATTATTTCCGATGTACAGGTTGAGCAGTGTTGAAGCGAAGTGACCAGCGAAGATTTTGTCAAAAATAGATCAGAAGAAATAACTCTTGGTAGCATATGTCTCCATACATATGTTGAACACCTTTCCGCTGCGCACACTCTTAAATTTCCCTTCAATTTGGTTGTACTAAGTTTGAATCATGACATCTATTTCCATGTGAAAAACTATCAATTATGCTATCTCTATTATATGAAATCTTGTCCCAAGTTAATGAGTCGTTTTGTTGTTAACCCTTCTTTATTCCCGAATTACTACATATTACCCATAGTCATGATTTATACCAAACCGAGCTATCAATTAGCAAAGTACGGTCGTGACAAATCTTGTAGTAACTGCCCATTCCTTCATTCTCTAATCTAAAAGACGTTTAGTTTTATTTATTTTTCTATTTTTTCGTAGTGGAGAAGAGAAGAAGCTCAGAACAGAGAAGAATTGGGGGAAGTCGATCCAGATATTCAATTAGGGTAGATAAACCATAAATTGGGTGGGTGAATTAAATGGGGGGTGGGTGGGTTTAATTTGGGAGTTGGGGTTTTTTGATTTTACATTTTTATTTTTTAATTTTTGTGTTTTAATTTGTTAAAATAGAAAATTTAATTAGGGATTGTTAATGGTAATAAGAGATTACTAATTGTACACTTAAATTGCTAATTATTACCCAAAAGGGAAGGGGGTCAAAAACCGTGAGACGGCATAAAGAGGAAAGGGGGTCGGAAATCATGAGCCGGCGGGAGTAAAATGTTTTTGATGCTTTCTTTTAAACTATATGATATTGTTTTTGTGAAGTTATGTATATAACTCTTATATAATTCAAATTTATTACTGATTTTAAAAACATATTTGTATACTATGGAGTATTTTTTGTAGCAGTTGTTTTAGTTACACTTGCCAATAGAATGGAACATTTTAATTGCTTGTACATGGAATTAGTCACGTGTGACTTCTATTTTCTATATATACTCATTTATAGAAATCAATAATACTAATTTCTTAAGATACATAAATAATCAATCAATAATATATTTGTGGCTATATAATTTTCCATACATATTTCGTTAAAATTACAATGGACCATTGCAAATCTTGATATATGTCAGTGCACTAATGCACAAATATAAAAGTTAAAATATTTACAAATACAATTAAGCATCAATAAATTGTAAAATTTGAAAAAGCCAGGAACATGAGATTCTAATCACCACAAATTATATGAAATATTTAATAACAATATCAAAGCAAACCACCCATCGCATCTTCATCTGATGATGTAGTACATGTATTGTGTGAGAGTTGAGAATCAATACATACCTTAAAATGACATAAGTTTATATTCACCAAATTTGTACTACTATATTAAAAAAAATAAAAATAAATAAATAAATAAATCGGCAAAGTTCAAAGTGGATCAAATTCACACTTCTAATAATTATTCAAAAATTTAAATGTTAATCAAATCAGCGCCTGAAGGATAAGTCGGGAGGATACTCAATTGAGATTAAGCATGTTAATGAATTTGACAGGTTGAATGATGAATTTATAGTAGAAGAAATGGAGAGAGAGAGAGTAAAGGGAGAAAATTTGGTATTTAATTTGTCATTGATTTATGGCTAATTATATGACTGCAATTATATTGGCATAAATCACTTCATTATTTACTTAAATAGCTACGGTTATAATTATTTAAATTGGAGTTGTAATATTATCTAAATGCATACATTAAATTACTTGCTAACTAATTAATTTTTAGAATTAAAAAATATATTCAAAACTTACTAATTAAATTAGGAAATAACTGAATTTTCCCATGATAATTGCTTATGTAATATTTTCATTAATTGGTGGATTAAGAATTATTTACGTACAATTATGATATACTACCATTTATATAGATTATTTTCATAATAATATATTTAAAAATATAAAATAAAATTTTGTTGACATAAATATTAATATACGAAAATATGTAATTAATGAAATGGAAGTATCTATAAATAGAATCCGTATATAAATTTGCAAAAAAGTTGAACCTGCAACTTTATGTTATCCTTATCCTTATTCATATTAAAAAGAAAGATTAATAATAAATATAACACAAATTTAAATAATTAATTTTAAATTTAATAGTCATTAAAACGATGCATAATTAAAGCAAAACTATAGGTAAGGTGCATGATTAGGACACTAATTTATATCTGATTTGCAAAAAAGTTGCACATGCAATTTTATGTTATCATTATCCTTATTCATTCATATTAAAAAGAAAGCTTAAAAATAAATATAAGACATATTAATATAATTAATTCTGAATTTAACAGTCATTAAAATGAATGAGTAATTAAAGTAAACTATAGGTAATGTGCATGATCAGTGCACCAATTTATATCTGATTTGTAAAAAAATTGCACCTGCAATTTTATGTTGTCTTTATCCTTATTTATATTAAAAAGGAAGATTTATAATTATTAATTAATTGTGTATAACCTAAGTATAATTTATTATTTATATTAAAAAGAAAGATTGAAAATAAATAATGTATAATTTAAATCAAAATAAATAATATAAAAAATACTTCTATGAAACTGTGAGTATCAAACAATAAATAATATTATATAAATGTGTATACAACTATATTTACATTTATCATATTTTTTTATTAACTTAAATGTATATAATCGGACATAATAATGAACTGAACGATCATGTGGACTAATGTTATACATTATTTATATAATTAGTAATTGACATAAATGTATATAAATGCATGAATTTAATGAACTGAACTTTCTATATATAGGCTTCTGTAGCTACTAGTATATATTATATAGACAAGGGTACAAGAAGTACCAAAGGAGTACATGGAAGCACTGTGAACGAAATTACGAACAACTCCAGTAACTAGCGAGATTGTTCTTTGCCCACACGTCGAAGCGCAATCCCGTCTCGATCTTGCCAATCACCGCGCACCTACTCCAAAATCGACATTTGATTTTCTCTTATATTATGCTAAAGTCCCATTCCCCTTGAGCAAAAACCACCGTGTTTCGCCACCTCCAAATCACCCACACAATACATATCCAAAGGCCCCCAAGTCTTCTTTTCATTTTTCTACGTTAAGTTCGAAAAGCTCAAGAAGTGATCACCAATCTGTCATGGCTGCGTCCAAAGAGCCCCAACTCAATTAACCATTTTACACCATAACCTACTCACCTCTAAGAAATCAAAGAAGAGGTGCCTCGCTATTTCCGGGACCCGATTGCTGCAGCAGCAAGTCATCTCGTCTTCACGTAGGCCGATTCTTCTGTTTAAGTTGTCTTTAGTTGGCAACCTATTCCAGATCAGCCTGCACGCCATAGATTGAGCTTTAACCCTCCATCAATTTTCAGGTGGCCCGTTGGCTAATAAGTTTTTTAATTTTTTTAAGTATGTATAGATTTCGATGATTGTTAGTTTTATGTAACAAAAAATTTGTTATTTTTTTTTAATTAAAGACACTTAGGGGCCGTTTGTTTCGGGGTAATCAGGAAAGGGAAAGGGAATCAGGAGTCCTGATTCCCTTTGTTGATGTTTGGTTTGCAGTTTTTGTCCATTCCCTTTCCCTTATTTTGGGTAATGGATTACCCCATCCCCTCCTTTTCATTCCCTTCTCAATACAAGGGAATGTGATTCTCTTTCCCTTATATTATCTTCCTTCATTAATTTTACATAATAATAACACATTATAATATTATATTATTATTAAAATTTATAAATATATATATATATATATATTATATTTAAATAGAATATATAAATTAAATAAATATTATATTTAAATTATATATTATAAATACATTATAATATTTCAAATAAATTATATTGCAATAATATTTACTATAAATATATTATAATATTTATATATAAAAATAATGTTTAATTAAATTATAAAATTATTATGAATTATTATTTTTAAATAACATGATATATTTAAATAATAAATTATATTATCCAAAATATATTGAAAATAATAAAATACTATGTTATATTAAATGTGACGTTATTTTTACATAAGAAATATATTTTTTAATAATATTATATTCAAATAATATAGTACATTATAATATAAATATTATTTAAAATGTTTTTTTCTAAAATAAAATAATATTATACATTAATATAACATATGAATTATTGTTTTTTTTCTTTTTTAACTAAACAATTAATAATAATAATAATAATAATAATAATAATAAAAATAATAATAATAATAATATATGACATATTTTAATAATATAAAATTATATTAAAATAATAAACATATGCTATTATTTTCATTTTAAAAATAATATAATATTGTTATTTTATGTGGATTTTATGGCTATTTAAAGTAATAATAATAATAATAATAAATATTACTATTACATTATTTAAAATAATATAATATTATATTGTTTAAATAATTATAATTCATGCAAACATATATTGTGTTACTCATATAATATAATATTAAATTAATAATAATAATGTGTTATTTCAAATTAATATATAAAATAGAATTTCGATTCTCTTTCCTGTCCCAACCAAACAAACTGGAAAATAGGGAATCATTCTCATTCTTTTTCTTTCCTTTCCCTTTCCTATTCCCTCTCCCTTTCCCTACACAAACCAAACGGCCCCTTACAGTATTAGACACCCATCGATTTAACCTCATCTTTTACAACAAGACAACCCACCCGACTTGTACCACTTTCGATTTGACCCATTCGCGCTTTATTTTTTGCTACAAATTTTTAGCTCATAACCACATATTTTTGTTGGACTATTTGGGCTGGCTCGTCCAGATTGAGCTAAACTATTTTTTCTACGGACCACTTGTCACTTAAAATAAGTATAGCTACACGGGAAATATTTTTCATTGATCTAACTTTTTTTAATTACTAGGTATAAATAGATACTACTACTCAAATACTACACCATACTAAACTATTTTGCTAATAAAATTTAATCTAACTTTGTAACACTTTTTTCTAATTATTTATTACTAATACTATCCTCGTTATATATGTTAGTATTTTTATACTATTATTTATAAAACATGCTACAAATGGATACCTAATCGAATTTTGACATGATATGAACTAGTTAAAATAATAAATGAATATTTATTACATGAATTATCAAAAATGGTTGTTCTTATATATTAAAAGACTTTTTTTTTTGTAAGATTTTAACCATATTTTAATTAAAAAATTACACTATAAGAGTCGGAAAAAGTTAACCGGCCCAATTTATATTTGTTCTTGTTCAAACGTAAATTAAATGGGGTCCTATTGATTTTCTACTACTACTACTACTTACTATTATTATTATTATTATTATTATTATTATTATTATTATTATTATTATTAAATATAAAATAGTAATAAAATAAATTTCTGAAATAAAATATAAATTAGAGTTTAGTTTATAATAAATAGTATTTATAGACAACATATTATACGTAAAACATTGATGGTACTTCATGTAAACGCATTTTTGTTATCAATTTCGGTAGAATTTAATATTTTTATTATATATTATAATAAATTTTCTAAAACATATCATTATCGGATGCTTATATTTAGGGTGGACATTGAAACATTTTCCATGGGCACCAATCATATTAGGAAAGAAAATCTTTTTATTTTTATTTTTTTGCTAATTATTGTTTTCAAGAACATTTCAGTTCATTTCGTTATTATCCTATCGATTAGTATTTGATAAACTTTTAGATCAATTATGATGAAACGTTTTATTATTTTATGTCTTATATATATATTTAATAATTAAATTTATTTTTGTCGGGATGGATGGAGTAACTTACGATGCAGGCATTACTCAAATTGTTCAACAATCATATCTATGTAGAAACAAGTGAATCTTTGTATAGTAGTGAAATTATATACTCCTATAAGCCAGTATTCCATCTATTATATATATATAAAGGGATATTGGCATATAAAACCACCATCTTTGGGTCGAGTCCGGATTTTCCCACAACCTTTCAATTTTGGTAATAAAATAATTCAGCTTTCAATTTGGTGCAATTGTCCCATTCCGGCGAATTAACATCCGAGCTGGCAGCCGGAGTAAAACTACGTGGCACAACTTAGCTTACGTGTCGTATATACGTATATGTGCAACATCGTTTTGACTCGAAAGTTAGTCGAACGATGTCATTTTGATTTTATTTAATTAAATGGGTTTACTTAGTATTAAATGTGTGTTTAACTCTTAATTATTCCTAAACTAATCATGGGTTATATCGCGTGCTGCGCTGCGCAGCAGAGAAATCACCTTGGGACGGACGGAAAAAGAAGACCCAGTAGCCCAAGTATTCCAGCTCTCCGTCGCGCGCTTCAATCTTCAATTTCAAAGTAGTGAACCCTAATTTAGAGCTCAACCCTAATTATAGATGATGCGTGATGCGCGAACGGAGTCGTTTTTGTTTCACCCAAAATAGTGCTAGCAATAGGACTAGGTCTATCGTAGTACTAGTAAGATGAACCCTAAGTCGAATCTCAAGGACAGCTTAACAGGGAAATCAATTATGTGATTATCTACACTAAGAAAGCAAGTAAAAATTGGGGGTTTTGAGTTTTGATTAAGTCCTAGGCTTTAAAATAAATAAAGCAAATAAATAAAATAGACTTGAAAGCAAATAAAAGTAAGTAGAAAGCACTCCCGTCTGTCACCCGAGATAATAAATTAAACTAGAAGAAAGCAGTAAATCTACCTAGGCATGAATTGAAAAGAAAGCAATTAAATCTAAACTAGAGCAAATAAATCTTAACATGGATCTAATATAAATTAAAGCAAATAAATTTAAACTAAATAAAGCGATTAGAGAAAGCAAGTAAAATTAATCTAAGAGCGCAAATTAAACTTACGAATCAAAGATGGAAGAAAGAACAAAGAACTTGAATTAAAATCTTGAATCCAAAGCTATAATCTTCAAAGCAATAACTAAAAACTAATATAAACTAATCTAGAGTTTTAAGGGCTAAAAACTAGGAAGAAAAATGTCTCTCACGTTCACAATAGTTTTCATATATATATATCTCAAAAACCTACTCAAATAAGGAAAATAACATAACAAGTCGGCCCGGCCTAGCGGCCCGTTGAATATCCCTCTCGTGTTTTTCTTGAAACTGACGGGCCCAGCGGCCCGCTGGGTGCTACACTCAGCCCGCTGCGCGCAACCTTTTTGTTTCGGCCATATCTCCTTCGTCCGAACTCGAAATTGACCGCCGTTTTTTCCTATGCACTCCTATCGAACTCCTCTTCGATATTATGCTTTTAGTTCATCCCAAATTGATTTTCATTTTTTGCTCATTTCTTCGTTCTTGTGCTCCTTTTCTCTCTTCTCTTCCAAAACTCCTTACGAACCCAACTTTGACTAAAACACACGAAACAAACACATAAAAATGAGCAAAACATACGAAAACAAACTCAAACCAAACTATAAAAATCACACAAAAATACATTAAACAAATCCCCCACACTTAATCATTTGCTTGTCCTCAAGCAAACTATACTCAAGATATGATATCAAGCGATGAATTATGAAGTGACAATGCATTAGGCTTCAGTATTTTCTACAAAGCATACAAGTGAAACATGCAACTTCCCAACAAACTTTTCATAGCAAACTTCAACATTTATCCTCTTTGAACAAGAATCCTCACAATATGGAAATTATATGAGTGAACCCTCATCTCTCAAGTGTATAGGGAGGAAAACAAATCACTCAATTCAAGACAAACACAATGTCTACCATAAGCTTGCAAATCATCTCACCTCTCCATTGCTTAAGTGTGTGCTCAAAACAAAGATCAAAATGACTTATTATTGGTTATGATGTAGGCTCTTTGGTAGGTGAGGAATTTTTGGCTAAAATGAGTTAATCCCCAAAGGTTTCAATTCACTCAACTCTCTCTTTCTTCCCAACAACTCTTGATCCCCCACACTACTTCAAACTATGGCAAAAACTTCAAATTCATCACCAAACTTCTTTCAAAAACTCTATTTTACTTCCTACTCATTTATGCTCTTATTCATTCATTTTTTTTATTTTTTTTTTATTCTCTCTCTCTTTTTCTTCTTTTTTTTTTTTTTTTTTTTTTTTACATATACATAGAGCTTATATGAGTAGGAGGTTCTAACTTCTCAATCCAATTTCCTAATCCTTTTCTTCTCTTTTTCAAAAGATTTTTCCAACAACACACTCCCAATCCAAACCAAAACTCAATCCCAACGTTAATTCCTTACCCAAGGCTTTCCAAAGAAATTAGATCTAAGTAATAGATCTCCAAGGCTCAAAGGGGCTAACTAGGATTTTATTGTTTCAAATTTGGACAAAGTAAAAGGGAAAGAAAAGGCTATGAAAGATGGCCTAGAATCATTTCTTCATTTTTAAGCACACGATGCAATCTCAAGGGAGAAACCAAGGCAAGTTCTAGAAACAATTATGCATGCTTGAACATTCACACACAAGAAAGGAATTTGACTATCATCATGCATTTAGTCAAGGCTCAAAATCTCACAACATAGGGTAAAAGGTGATTCATGTTCATGGAAGCTAAAGTCTACATTTACCAATCAAATCTATCTAGTCCTAACATGCTCACAAGTAAGTTTTCAATCAAAACAAACAATCATCATTAGCCTCATCATCACAACAAAACTCATGCTTGACCAATCCACATAGATGTTGAAAGACTCACAAAAGGATTAAGCAAACAAATCACAAATAAATCAAAAAAATAAATAAATCCTATCACAAAATTTCTACATCTCCCCCCCACACTTAAAAACATGCAATGTCCCCATTGCAATAAAAGTAAAGAGAAAGTGATGAGAAAGCTTCACTAATGACGACACAATTCGGCAATCAAGCTTCAAATCCTCAAAGGACCCCATAAGCAAGTTACCTACACAAACAAAAATAAAAAAAACCAAGCATAATACCTACTAAAGAAAATAAATTAAAAACCAAAAACAAAAAGAAAAAGAAAAACTAACAACTTACCAAACTTACCAAACTACAAAGGTGGGTTGGAGGAATTAGAGAATGAAGGAGAGAATCGGTGGATGAATTGTGGGTGGAAGCGCCGATTCTGAATTTAAAACCATGCACGTTCTAATTTTGACCGGGTCCATCAGCCCGCTAGAGTCCAGCGTCCCGCTAGGCCTTTTTCTCGCATTTTCTCGCCGTATCATCCCAGCGGCCCGCTCAGGCCCAGCGACCGCTGGCCTGAGCTCTCGACTTTTCTTTTCTCTCTCTCCTTTTTTTTTAAATCCTACAAAATAAAAAGAAAAAGTAGAAAATTGAAATGAAAATTAATTAAAAGAAAATGAGAATTCACAAAATCGTGGGTTGCCTCCCACGAAGCGCTTGTTTAACGTCATTAGCTCGACGAATGTGAAATTCTCAACCAATTCCCGTCGCAGCTAGCGACGTGTCTCTATTAACAACAACAACTCCGAAGAATCCATCAACCATTCTCGACCTAACTTTTGGCTTTTCCTCCGCCTTGGCTCGAAAATTGAGAATCAACTCATTGTCAGCACCCCTCTCCCCCACACTTATTTTGGACTCCGCGTCAGATATCTTATGATCTAGCTCTTCAAGCAATGGCTCTTCTTCTATACGAATGTTAGTCGCTTTGAGATTCTTTGAACTCATCTTTTCAAAATTAGAATGGGGCCTCAAATTCACCACTGCTCCTAAATCCATCAATCCCGAAACTTTTTCTACACTATCCAAAGCCACCTCTAATTCAAAACTTCCAGGATCACTTTGTTTGAGTTTAGATTGAATATGACCAACTAATTTGTGAACTTGCGTCTCCTTCTTCAATCTACCCGGAAAGGGAATAGGTGGAACATAAGGCTTTGAAGCTTTGTGGAGTTGAGGCTCAGCTTCATCCTTGGTAGCTTGCTTTTCCTCAGAGACAGTCAGAGATGTCGATCGCAACCCCTCTTGTGATTGTATAGATGGTCCGGCAGTCAAGCCTTGCGATTGCAAGCTCCTTTGCGGTCGCAAGGTCTGTGTTTCGGTCGGGTACAAAAATTGAGGCGTGTTAAGAATCGTCACCGCATGAGCTGGATGTGGCTGGAGTCCTTGAGCCGGAATTTCACCCGTTTGAGCACTTTGTTGCATTTGATTTACTGTGTCCAACATTTGCTCTACCTGTGTCTCTAGACGCTTAAGGATTACGTCTTTAGCTTCGAGGTCCAACTTGTACTCTTGCATGAAAGCGGAAAGGTCATCCTCCATTGGTGGAGGAACTTGTGGATAATACAGCTGTTGAGGAGGTGGATAATATGGTTGATTAGATGGTGGGTAGTATGGTGATTGAGGATCATAAAGTGATGGTTGAGGTGAGAAATATGGTGATGGTGGAGGGTAGTAAGGTTGATGTGGTGGTGGTTGAGATGGTGGTGCATATGCTTGGTTTTGAGGAGGATAATAGGGTGATTGTCGTGGATAGTATGGTTGATATGGTGGGTATTGAGGAAGGAATTGAGATTCCGGTGGATAGTATACCGGCGGCGGCGGTGAGTGTAGGTGGGTGTGGTGAATGTGGGATAGGCAAAATCATCCATAACCATTCCCATGACCTCTGTGAACTCAATCTCTTCTTCCCTTTTCACTGTAAGCACTCAACAAACGGATTAAACGTACCAGTGGGAGAGAAGAATAATCGAAAAAAGATTTTTTTTTTTTTTTTTTTTTAATAAACAAGAAGTAAACACAGAAAATAAAATCACACAATTAATTGCCTAAAGCTTTCCCCGGCAACGACGCCAAAATTTGTTTCACCCAAAATAGTGCTAGCAATAGGACTAGGTCTATCGTAGTACTAGTAAGATGAACCCTAAGTCGAATCTCAAGAAAACCTTAACAGAGAAATCAATTATGTGATTATCTACACTAAGAAAGCAAGTAAAAATTGGGGGTTTTGAGTTTTGATTAAGTCCTAGGCTTTAAAATAAATAAAGCAAATAAATAAAATAGACTTGAAAGCAAATAAAAGTAAATAGAAAGCACTCCCGTCTATCACCCGAGATAATAAATTAAACTAGAAGAAAACAGTAAATCTACCTAGGCATGAATTGAAAAGAAAGCAATTAAATCTAAACTAGAGCAAATAAATCTTAACATGGATCTAATATAAATTAAAGCAAATAAATTTAAACTAAATAAAGCGATTAGAAAAAGCAAGTAAAATTAATCTAAGAGCACAAATTAAACTTACGAATCAAAGATGGAAGAAAGAACAAAGAACTTGAATTAAATCTTGAATCCAAAGCTATAATCTTCAAAGCAATAACTAAACACTAATATAAACTAATCTAGAGTTTTAAGGGCTAAAAACTAGGAAGAAAGATGTCTCTCACGTTCAAAATAGTTTTCATATATATAGATCTCAAAAACCTACTCAAATAAGGAAAAAAACATAACAAGTCGGCCCGGCCCAGCGGCCCGCTAGGGTTCAGCGGCCCGCTGAGTATCCCTCTCGCGTTTTTCTTGAAACTGATGGGCCCAGCGGCCCACTGAGTGCTATACTCGGCCCGCTGCGCGCAACTTTTTTGTTTCGGTCATATCTCCTTCGTCCGAACTCGAAATTGACCGCCGTATTTTCCTATGCGCTCCTATCGAACTCCTCTTCGATGTTATGCTTTTAGTTCATCCCAAATTGATCTTCACTTTTTGCTCATTTCTTCGTTCTTGTGCTCCTTTTCTCTCTTCTCTTCCAAAACTCCTTACGAACCCAACTTTGACTAAAACACACGAAACAAACACATAAAAATGAGCAAAACATACGAAAACAAACTCAAACTAAACTATAAAATCACACAAAAATACATTAAACAGTTTTCTTTAAGTAAAAAACGACACCGTTTCAATCGCCGAAAATTTGTGCCACAGAGTTTTACTCCGGCTGCCAGCTCGGATGTTAATTCGCTGGAATGGGACAATTGCACAAAATCGAAAGCTGAATTATTTTATTACCAAAATTGAAAGATTATGGGAAAATCCAGATTTGATCCAAAGGTGGTGGTTTTATATGCCAATATCCCATATATAAAAGCATAAAACATTAGCACAAGTTAGTTTCCCGCCCATTTTACTTAAAATATTTTATTATTATTTTTATCAGAATTTGTGCCATAAATATTTGAACTACTTTTGTTGGACTTTTTTTTTCTTGTGGAGTCCAAAAATCTTTTAACTTTTATATTGTACTTAACGAGGTAATAATTATTCTTTTTAAAAGTGTTCTGCACCAGTGCGCATGCCACAAAATATTTAAGAATTGACCAATAATGTGTTCACTCGGTTTGTAACAATTTTCAGTTTCTTTTAGTATTTGGCCAAAAAGTCTAATTACAATTGTTTTTCGCTACAAAACTACAGATTGCTTTGTTCATGACGTTGCAAAAGTTGCTTTTATCATAAAATCCGATTGAAATTCCATATAATTCAAATTCAAATTTGAATGAGAGCCGTTAATGTCTGTATATATATCAAAAAAACAAAACATCATAGCTCTTTAGGTTTTGGAGTATTTCCACTTCTTCATGCCTGCACTCTTCAATTATATTTCTTCATCAACGACGCTCTTCAAATATATTAGAAAACTCAAAAGAGAATAATACAAATTCTCTACGAATTCTCTACAATATTCTTGGTGTCCTTCGAGGGGATTAGCGCGTTTCTCGCCAAAATCGTCTCAAGCATCGCGTTCTTCACCGAAGTCATCTCAAATTCGCGTTCTTCACCGAAGTCGTCTAAAAGCCGCGCTTCTCGCCAGGATCGCCTCAAATCTACGCTTCTCGCCATAATCATCTCAAGTCAGCGTTCTTCGCCGGAATTGCCTCAAATCTGCGTTTCTCGCCGAAGTCTGCTCAAATCTACATTTAATCCGAAAACAAGGCAAGAGCCCTTCGGATTAACGCCTCAAATCGAAGCATCAAATTCAAAGAGATCAAGGAGTACCAAATTCTCCGCAAATCTCGGAATCTGCTCAAAGCCATTCAAGAAGCAAATTGGAGAGAGAATCAGAGGAATCGTAGAGACCGCGATCCGCATCGACTCAAGTTAAGTCAAGTCTTCAAATACTCATTTGTACACATCTTTTGTATTTATTGAAATAAATATATATATATAATTTGTGTTTACAAATTTTGGCACGCCCGGTGGGACAATATCTACCTCTCATCTCTACTCTTCACCAAATCGATCAAGTATCAAGATGTCTGCAACATTAGAAGAGCAAATCACAAATTTGACAAAGCTTCTCGAAAGGCTTGCCAAACAAGTTCGAGAGCGAGACATCCAAATCACAAAGTTGGAGAAAAAAAGGATCGTCGATGCAAATAGCGAGCAACTTGAGGATAACCATGAAGTCGAAAAGCCCTTAACAAAAGGAAATGAAAAGCCTCCAGCACAAAGCTTGAAGTTCATTCTGATGGCTCGATCCATGCTGATCAACTCAAAGAATTCATCGTCATATCAATCAAAGATATAATTGAAGGCAACTCCAAACTATCATGGGCATATAGCAAGCCATATACCTAGGGCTGCAAACGAGCAGAGCCGAGCCGAGTATTGGCAGGCTCGGGTTCGGCTCGTTTAATATTATACATGTTCGGGCTCGGGTTCGAGTTTGATTCGAGCTTTAAATTTGTGCTCGAGTTCGGCTCGTGGTAAAAAATTTGAGTTCAAATTCAGCTCGAGTTCGGTTCGCTACATATTCGATAAATGGTTCGGCTCGAATTCGGTTCGGATTTGAGCTCGAATCCGGCTCGTGAAAAGCTCGAATTTTAATTCGAGCTCGAGCTCGATTTTAAGCTCATTTAAAAGACATGATTTAAAATATTGTCTTTTAACATTCCAAATGAACATAAATTAAAATAAAATTCATCAAACAAAAATTAAAATTATTTAATACTATAAAATAATAAATAAATAAATATACAATATAATAAATGAATTGATGATAATTGGCGATATATATTAATGTTATAAGTTAATATTTTCTAATAATAATTGTGGTATAGTGCCTAATTAGCTTTGGTTGTGATTTGAAATTAATTTTACACCTAAATGCTAAAGCTCGTTTACGGGCTTGATTAGAGGTTCGATTAAGAGTTCGCAAACATGCTCGTGAATAGGCTCGATTAACATACGAGCCGAACACGTTCGCGAGCAAAATGAGTCGAACACCCTAGAGCTCGAGCTCGGCTCGTTAAATTAAACGAGCTCGGATTCAGGCTCGAGCTCGGCTCATTTATTAACGAATTCGAGTTCGAACGAGCTTTTACCGAATCGAGCACCGAGTATGTTCCGAGTAGCTCTACTCATTTGCAGCCCTACATATACCCCAAGGATTGATCGCTTGAAGATGCCAGTCGGCTACCAGCCACCAAAATTTCTATAATTTGATGGTCAAGGTAATCCAAAGCAACATGTGGCTCATTTTATCGAGACTTGCAATGATGCGGGGACATATGGAGATCACATGGTGAAACAGTTCGTGCGCTCCTTGAAAGACAATGCATTTGACTGGTATGCTAATTTGGAGCCGAATTCAATTGATAGTTAGGAGCAATTAGAGAAAGAATTCCTTAATCGCTTCTACAGGACTTGAAGAATAGTGAGCATGGTTGAGCTTACAAAAACAAGTCAATTCAAAGAAGAACCCGTCATCGACTATATCAATCGTTGGAGGAACTTGAGTTTAAATTGTAAAGATCGACTATCTGAAACGTCTGCAATCGAGATGTACATCCAAGGCATGAATTGGAGTCTGCGGTACATCTTGAAAGGAATCCAACCAAAAACCTTCGAGGAAATGGCTACCATAGCTCACGACATGGAATTGAGCATGATTCTAAATGGAGTTGAAGAGATCTCAACACAAGAGCCTCACGAACTACAAGAAAATCAAGAAATAGAATATGGGGCAAATCTTTTGAAGAAACTCCAAGTGAAGATGAAGAAGAGACTACAAATCTAGTCATGATCTAATCTTCCAAGAGGTGTCACAATCCATGAAAAAAACGCTCCTTGATAAGAGCATAAACTATCAATATAGCTCCTAGACATGAGCCAAAACTATCTAATCAAATTCTTTGAAGAAGAAATCCAGTGAATACTCCTTGACATGAGTATAAAATGTCTACAAATCCAAATCAAGTGAATACTCCTTGACACGAGTATAAAATGTCTACAAATTCAAATCAAATGAAGACTCCTTGACACGAGTATAAAATGTCTACAAATCCAAATCAAAAGAAGACTCCTTAACATGAGTATAAAAGGTTTACAAATCAAGTTCGTCAAAGCTCCTTGATACTAGCATAAACTATCTAACTCGAAATCCAAAACAAGTGAAGACTCCTTAACACGAGTATAAAAGGTTTACAAATCAAAGCTCCTTGATACAAACATAAACTATCTAATTCCAAATCAAAGTCAAATAAAGCTCATTGATATGAGCATAAACTATCTAACTCAACAAGAAACTCCTAAATACGAGTATAAACTATTTATAAATCCAAGTTCAAGGTCAAGAACTCCTAAATATGAGTATAAACTATTTACAAATTCATATCCAACGTCAAATTGAAGTACTCTTTGAAACGAGTATAAACTTTCAAACAAATTGAAGAACTCTTTAAAACGAGTATAAACTTTCTAACAAATTGAAGAACTCCTTGAAACGAATATAAACTTTCTAACAAATTGAAGACTCTTGGATATGAGAATAAACTATTCACAAATTCAAAATCAAGAACTCTTTGATAAGAGTATAAACTGTTTAATAAATTCGAAGATTCGAGACTCGTCCATTTCCACGACAAATTATTCATGAACAAGTCTCGAGGGGGCATTTGTAAGAACCGAAATTTTGAGGAAAAAGAGAATATCTTTATTTGATTATATATTTATTTGATTTGGAAACTTATGAAATCCAAATTAAATAATGTATTTATTAATAAAGATATTGGAGATTTCTTTGGTAACAAGTCAAATCCTTTATTGATATATATCAATATTTGAGAGTCAATAAAATCGTGACACCTCAGCCTAAAAGCCCATCTTGAGAGCCTAAAAGCCCACCAAGCCTACTCTTTCTACACCTATAAATAAGGCTCTCCATTCACTTCAAAAATCACACCAAGAAAATATATTAGAGAGCTCAAAAGAGAAGAATACAAATTCTCTACGAATTCTCTACAACATACTTGGTGTCCTTCGAGGGGAATAGCGCGTTTCTCGCCAGAATCGTCTCTAAGCTGTGTTTCTCGCCAAAATCGTCTCAAGCATCGCGTTCTTCACCGAAGTCATCTCAAATCCGCGTTCTTCACCGAAGTCATCTCAAAGCCGTGCTTCTCGCCAGGATCGTCTCAAATCTACGCTTCTCGCCATAATCGTCTCAAGTCAGCGTTCTTCGCCGGAATCGTCTCAAATCTGCTTTTCTCGCCGAAGTCTGCTCAAATCTACATTTAATCCAGAAACACGGCAAGAGCCCTTCAGATTAACGCCTCAAATCGAAGCATCAAATTCAAAGAGATCAAGGAGTACCAAATTCTCCGCAAATCTCGGAATATGCTCAAAGCCATTCAAGAAGCAAATTGGAGAGAGAATCAAAGAATCGTAGAGATCGCGACCCGCATCGACTCAAGTCAAGTCAAGTCTTCAAATACTTATTTGTACACATCTTTTGTATTTATTGAAATATATATATATATATATATATATATATATATATATATATATAATTGTGTTTACAAATTGTCTTCAAACATCATATAGGTATACAAAATTCAAATAGAAAATAATCATGTACTACCTCCATCCCATCATATTAGACCCAATTTGTTTCAAACATTTCGGCACGCGTTTCGACCGAAACTTAGGACGGGTTTTAAAATATAACTTTGAAGTATTTTTTCTTTTACGGGATACTATGAGTGTCGTTGTATCCCGTAAAAGAAAAAAATACTTCAAAATTATATTTTAAAACTCTTCCTAGGTTTCGGTGAAAACGCGTGCCGAAATATTTAAAACAAATGGGATCTAATATGATGGGATGAAGGTAGTATACATCAGTTCTGGATTTATGAAGACAGAAAATCATAGCAAACTCCATAACACGTTAATCTTGCACAAACATGGCCTTCAATTTATTTCAGTTTTATATTACTGAAGTTCAAGATCGTGTAATTGGCTTTTATGTTTTTCTTTTTGTCCAGATAGAATATCTGAATTGAAATGAAGCAATGTGAAAGAAGAAGCGGTGTGGTGGCAAGGAAGTCCTGCGGTGCGGTTTCTTTTTAATTTCTTCCCTTTACTCACGTTAGTTTTAAAGTATGGGCTTTTGATTATTGCTTATTGTTTTAAAGAGCCCAGAAGTTCGTAATACTCCCTTCGGCTCAAGATTCGTGACACTTTTCTTTTCCTTCTTTTCGGCACACATTTCTACGCTTCTCGATGATGGATTTTAAAATAATTCTTTGAAACATTTTTTCTTGCCGTAGTATCTCGTAAAAGAAAAAATGTTTCAAAAAATTATTTTAAAATTCATCATCGAGAAGCGTGGAAATGTGTGCCGAAAAGAAGGAAAATAAAAGTGTCACGAATCTTGAGCCAGATGGAGTATGAAATTGGGTTTCATCATTTAGTTTCTGTTGGTAATTTTTTGTAATTTTCAAATCATTGTGCTGATTAGTATTGTATTGTTTGTGAGAATATAATATTTTTTTTTTCTTTTGTTCTTTTTATCTCAACACCTCAGTTATGCGAATACATACTGTATTTTTTTTAATTAGATTTATATTTATAACCATTTTATACGTATTACTATATTACATTAATAAATACTCCTAATAGTATATTCTATGTATTTATGCAAAGGTGCAAACTGCTGACTATCCGGATAATATTTTTTGCAGAATTACGAGCATAAATTTTTTCCCGTCCAAATTATAGTCCATTCAGCTTCTATATATTTATATTATTTTATATAAATGTGTTTTCTTACTTTGATTCTTCTTCAGCACCTGTAGAAGCTCAAGAGACTTTTTTTTCGAGAAAAAATCTGAATAGAATTTCAAAAAAAGGGAAAAAAAAAAAAAGAAAAAGAGAAAGGATCTAAACAGACTTATTAATTCACAGATATTCGTAATTAATGTTTCTCGGGTTAATGAACAATCACTTTCTTCCATTACAGGATTTCAGCTATTTTCATTACAAATGCATCATTTGCTCTATTAATAGATGCTTGATTTCTGACTAACCAGGATCACTATTCAAAAGATACGCAAGAGCTTCAAGGATAAGATGTATGATTGTTAGCACGAAACTAATATGCGTTGTGGTAAAGCAGAAAAAAATCACATAGTTTTCTTCATCATACTTCTGCGATATTAACTACTATGCATTGGCTATTCTCTCTACGTAATACGTAATGATCTATCTTAAAAATTTAATCATTTTGTTAATATCTAATTAAAGTCACTAAAAGTGTCTAATGGATTCTAAAGAGAATTTGGTTGCATGTTGTGATTGATTTTTAATTCTATTTAATTGAAGTTAAAATATTAATGCTGGTATAAAATTAAATTAAATTCTTATATTTTGACTGGTATTCATATAATATATACTTAGAAAAAAGATGAAATACTTTTTAAGATATAGTTGGGGAAATTGGGGATGGAGATGATGTTTGGGAGATACTATTTTTTAATTTAATAAAAAAAATATAAATATCATAAAAATAATTTCCCGTGCATCGCATGGGTGATATACTAGTTAAAAATAAAAGGTCGAATTTTGGTGAAAGCCTGAAGGGAAAGAAGTTGGGCTCAAATAAAAGAGGTGGTGACCTCGTGGCCTTGTCGTGGGCTCCACACAAGTCATGACTCTCTTGCTATAATGTACGGATTCTTCTAAAAATATAAGATTGCAGAATTGGATATGTGGGGGATACGGGTGCCGGTGCGATTCGCGTGGGATACGCATCGGATACGCCACCTGGTGAATCCATAAAAATAAAAAAAAATAAAAAAAAGAAACAGGATACGCGTATCCGGTGGGTAGGATAATCGTATCTGGTAAGAATCCGGTGCGTTTAGGATATTTTTGGATAGGTTTTTTTTAAATAATTTTATATTTTGGGTTTTTTTTAATACTTTTTTTATATGTATTGTCCTAAAATTTAAATTCACTACAAAATCAATATAGTATTTAATTTATGGGGTTTAATTGAAATCTTCATTTTAATTGAGTAGTATTTAATTTATGAATTTATTTTTATAAAATGAGTGATATATATAATAAAATATAAATATATAGACGTATCATCGACGAATCACACTCTAAAATTTTTAACTATATCCCCGTATCCGAATCGTATCGTCCCCGCACCCGCACTTAGGGATAGTAATCGGGACGGAACCGGAATACCGGTACCGAGTACCGGAATACCGAATACCGAATACCGAATAAGACTAATTTTGGGTACCGGTACCGGACCGGATAAGTTATCCGGTTTCCCGAGTACCGACCATTTGGTACCGGGTAACCGGAAGAACCGGTTAAGGTACCGGACATTTAAAAAAAAAAAAAATAGTACTCTGTAGTATTTTTTTTTCATTTCATATAGGATTTTTACCATATTTTCTAATTTAATTTAAAAAAAATTAAAATATCACAATCCAAAATGCAAATTTAAATCAACATCAAACAATCCAAGAAATATTTTAATTTTGATTCCGTATTTGAAAGTCAATCCATAAATTTATTTTAATTAAAAACTTTTATTTACGGTGTACAAAATTAGATTTTACTAAAAATATTAATTTATCTATTTATATAATTATAGAGTTGCGGCTTTCACGTAATTAGTTTTCATATGATCTACTACCTATATATATAATATATATATATATGAGTTATGGTGAAAACTAATTATTACGTGAAATCTGCAACCCATCATAAAATGTTACATTTTATATACAAAAGTGTTGCATTTTTATCATAAAATGTTGCATTCTCATGATGATGCATTATATGCAAAATAATATATTTTATTATGCAATATTTTATGCACAAAATGCATCATTTTATGCATAAAATGCAACATTTTATGATGGGTTGCAGGTTTCACGTAATAATTAATTTTTATATGATCTAGTACATATATATATATATATATATATATATATACTCCATCCGATCTTTTCAAGTTGATACACTTTCCTTATATGGCAAAAATTAACAAATAAAGCACATAATTAGTTAAAATTAGGGCCACTAATTGGGCCCTTATTTTTTTAATTAACACCCAAAATACCCACCCAAACCATTTCAAATCCTACCCAAAATTAATTCATTTCAGCCCTCACTCTCTTCTTCCACTTAGCCGCGCCTCTCTGTTCCTATTCTTCAACGTCGCCGCCCCTTCATCTATCCCGGTGCTCACGGTCGCCGAACGCCGCCACCGCCGCCGCTGTAGAGCAGAGGAGGTCCCTCTGCTCTCATCTCGTCTAGTTTCGTCTCTCTATCTCTTTCTCTCTCTTCAGCCGACATCGAAGGCCCACCAACGCCTCGCCGAACGCCACTGTCATCAGCTTGTTCCAGCCCCGCCGCCTCAGTTGCAACAGGTGGTCGATGGAGCTTCCACCGGCCGTGCTGTTGATGCCACCTCGACAACAACCATTCCCCCGTTTCTCCGATCAAAGGTGCCAGAAAATAGGAGGCCACCACTGCTAACGCCGACTGCAACACTGTCGTCGCCGCTGCTCCATCCTCACTTTGCCTGGAGCTTAATTTTCTTTTCTTTCTTTTTTATTTTTATTTTTCCTTTTTTATAAAGGGATGTTAATTATTCATTTTGCAGCTCATTGTAATTCATCATTTTCAATTTGCGAATTCAATATTTTCAAATTCTACGTGAACTGAAGAGAGGGCAGCGGATCTCAGCAGGACTATCTAAATTAGCAATTGGGGAAAACAGTATTGAGCTTTGAATTATTTTTTTAATTAATTAATTAATTATACATAAAGTAAAAATTGGAAAAAAAACAAATTTAAGAATTCCAATTTTTTTTATTTATTAATAAATTAAAATATTTATTATAATCCTAATTCAATACAACCTTCAATTACCAAACTCACTTAAAACACTAAACACTCTCACCTTAATTCTCATACCGAAAAGAAGTGTATCAACTTTAAATGACCGGAGGGAGTATATAGTAAAATTTATTCGGTACCCGGTTCCATACCGAAATACCGGATACCGAATATTCTAAATTTTTTGATATTGGGTACCATACCGAGTACCGGATAATCGGTATTCGGTACCCGGTACTTGGTCCGGTACCAGTTCGGTATCGGGATTCCCGAAAAGATGGTACCGGTTAGACAGCCCTCTACCCGCACCCATCCAACATAGCTCTCTTGTATTGCATCGGTGCCTGTTGTTGTACCCTCTGTATTTTATTGTTGTACCTTCCAAGTGGCCTTGTTGTCGTGGACCACCTCCACCTCGCCTCATCACTTCAAATAAAAAATTATATTTATGGCTAAACTATTTATCTATTCTCAAATCAAATGAGTTGCTCTACTTTTTTTTTTTTTTAAGTTATCTCCTTCAAAAACATGTGAATTTGCTTCAAAAATATTTGCTATTTACGACAAGAACATATTTTTTTGGTTGAGGTTCTTGTTAGGCAAAAAAATAAACTACCAGCTTAGGATAAAAAAAAAATTAATACTCCTTAGTTGAATACCAACTTATTTTAAACAAAATATAATCAACAATTCATATTTGAGACAAAAATACATTTGCTTTTCTTTATCACATGTTTGGTTGGTATTATTTATATGCAAGGGTGATTGAATATACATGAGGTTTGAATTGGTCGCACGTTCCCATAAAACAATATCCAATGCATATGAGTCCATAGCCGGTGATATTCATATTTATTTGGACTCATAGAGATACTTCGCACCAAGAGGTTATACAAACATGCATTATCCTTACTCAACATACACCGATGATTTGCAGTGAAACGAATATTCTCTCAGATAGGTATGAATGACATAATTACATGAACTGTAATTTCGTAACATGTCCATTTATTAGAAAAAAAAAAAAGTAGAAAAATGATGAAATACACCAAAAATACAGAAAAATGATGAAATCACTTCCATAATGCTAAGAACAGTTACACAATTTTGAAGCAAAACAAAATTAATTTGCGAATTTGTCTTCATCTCAGACTCAAATGCCGAAATTGGGAGTAAACTCGTCGTATTTTGAAGAGGAGTGCAGTGGCAGGATGAACTCGTCGGATTCGGGTTCCTCAATGGAGAAATCTTCGTCCTCATCAGCATTGAATCCCTCGAAGTCAGACTTGTCAACGATGGGAGTGATGTGGTGAAAGAGGAGAAAGAAGATGGTGAAGAAGAAGAGAGAAGATACAGAGAAGAGAGATAAGGAGCAAATGAAGATGATGGTATACTCAAATTTGAGTGTTTTCATCCCAAATTTGAATTGTGCAGTATATTTTGTGCAAACTAAGTTATTGTCCAAACTATTGATTTCTACTATCCTAAAATAGGTAGAACGGTGTATTTTCTTCTCTTGTAACCTTAATTACAGTTTGCTTATAATATATTTGCTTTATATTTTGCGTACATTAAATGAGAGATGATATTTTAATATGTTGAGAAGTTGATGTTACGATAAAATATAATACACTATATCAAGTGATATATAAATTTTATTATAATATCTGTTTTTTTTTTACCCATCAAAATACATGACGGAAAATTCTAAACACATTTGTGAATTCTCCTATTAAGAGAGTACTTCATGGCCGATATTTCATTTGATTATAAAGCACCAAGAATTTGATTTTCAGTGTTGAAGATATTCAACTTGATGACAATAAGCTAATTTATGCGGCTGCTATTCTGAAAATAAGGGGTTTTCATTAACTTTTTTCAAAGGAGTTTTTCAATGACTTAATAAGCGTAATAAGTGGTTCAAAATCCTGTAATCATATACTTATAAAACAAATAATAAATGCTAATTTATTGAAGCACCTACATAAATTTGTGAATATCATCCTTGTTAATTTATACGATCTCGTGAAACCTGATGTTGATTAATAAAAAGTCATTATTCGGTTCAAAATATGCTAAGGACCTAAATATTTGTCTCATACATAATGATATAATCAAACCCAAATCAAACTATACAATATTCAAACTTATCAAATTCAAAAAAAATAAATAAAAAATAAAATAAAATAAAAAATCGAATCTAAAATTATTTGATCTCCGCCACTCTAGAACCACCAATTTTTCAACCGACAAATTGTTAGATTCGATATTAATCACAAGCAACTGAGCAAGCCTAACAAATTTGATATTTTTTTATTAAAAAAAAAAAGAAAAGAAAAACAAAAATCTAAAAGGGTAAAAATCGTACAGTCCAACGTTATATATGCAGTGCAGTGCGTAATGTCTACACTAGACGAGGAAAGTTAATTAAATTCCACCCAATTTCTTTTTCAATTTCCTTTTCAATTAATTAATCCTTGACAACCAGCTACAGTGCACCTGCCACCTCCCTACTTTCCGTGAATTTCCATCTGGGATTTCGCTTGCGCGGCGAAACCCCAGTACGTCGCCCTTTCGCCATGGATTCTTCCTTCGATCTTTTGCAAATCTACCGTCAGTACTGCGGTAATTCTCTCCTCCCTTTTGTTTTTTTGTTTTTTTTTTTCTGGGTTTTTGTTGTGGGACTGTTCTTGAACTGAATTTTGATGTTATTTGTAATTTACTGTAATGGTGTTTCTTAATTCTGAACAATTCGAAATATAGGTTTGTTTTGTGAGTTTGCAAGATTTCAGTAGGTGGGTGAAATTAACTTATAGTTATGGCTCAGTTTAGGGGGAATTTACTCCGTAACGACATGTATGTAGTTATTATAGTGCAGAGACTCGGTTTTTATTGTGGGAAATAAGTATTAGCATAGATTCTGCTTCAAGGCCAATAAACCTACTCTATTTGCTTTTATTTTTGTCCCATGGTATATTCTGCATAGGTTTAGAACTGTGTTCTGATTATCTTGAATTTTGATTATATTGTCAGATATTATATCGAGGGCGATTTCGAATAAGTGGGACGGTGGTGGCCCGGATGAGGAATCGCAGCGAACAGGAGACTTGAGAGAGGCATTGTCACAGTTGTGGAAAATGGTGGAGTCAACAGTCTGCACAAGGTAGCTATTATGTGAAGAGAAACAAAAGAATTAGGGAAAAATAAAATCACATTGAAGTTATGCTTTTGGATAAGTTACTGAGCTGGATTAGCATTGGTACTTGAAGTTTTTAATGAAGAGTTATAAGATTGAGAATGTGACAATAAAGAAGAGTTAATGTATGTTTCGACATATGTTAGTGATTTGTGGCAATCGCACAATCTGATTTATAACATGATGTTCTTCTTAGTTATTTCCTTTCACACTTATATGAAATCTAGTCAGTTTGTGATTCTCTCTCTGTGTGATATTTTAAATGATTGCTCGAGAAAAGAATTTTATTAAGATAACTGAAAGGTGTCAGTATTCTGTGACAGTGTTTCGATTCTTGATGAAGTAGCGAAGCTCATGTCAAGACTAGACTTAACGGTGAGGTCATGTTTATTTACTTTTGGCTCTTTCATTGTTCAATTTTTAGATTATTCTATCTTAATACTTCATATCTTGCAGGAAGAGTATTCCGAGTTCTCACGGTTTTACGATTTTGTGTTCTTTATTTGTCGTGAAAATGGCCAAAAAAACCTCAGTAAGTTGATGATGTTTTTTTTTTAGAATTCTACTACCATCTTGTACACGTTGAAAAATCCATGAAATAAATATACTTTTCGCAACTACTAATAGCATGAATGTTTTCCAGCTGTAAGCAGGGCTATTATGGCATGGAGATTAGTTTTGTCCGGAAGGTTTCGTCTAATTAATCATTGGTGCAACTTTGTGGAAGTAAGTTTCTTGCATTTGGGCTTCAACTTTCAACGACAATGCATGATTGTGGTCTTCTGTATATGGCATCAGCTTTTATGATGCAATTACTTCTTTGGTTCTGGTAATACATCTATCGACCTTGACAGTTTTGATTTCTTTCTATAATCTCTAGAAAAATCAACGGTATAACATTTCTGAGGACACGTGGCGGCAAGTTTTAGCTTTCAGTCGATGCGTCCATGAAAATCTCGAAGGGTACGATCCTGAAGGTATATTTCCTTTTCCCGGCATTTCATGCAGGAAAAAAATTATACACCTAATAACCTATAGAAGAAATGGTGGTTGAATCGGGCTTCACATAATGAAGTCAACTTTTATCTTCTTATAAAAAGAAAAAGTGGTGTTAATTTATTCACTTTTTGTATAATGCAATTTGAAACTCCACCAGAGGAAAATTTTCTGGTTTTCATAAATTTTCTGTTGATTTTTACTTCCCCAAGAAACTGAAATAATATTTTTATGATTGCTTCTTAACGTACATATCTTCGCCAGGAGCGTGGCCGGTGCTAATCGATGACTTCGTCGAATACATGTACAGGTACCGTGTCTCAACGACTAAAAATACTATGCTCAAGCACGAACATTCTTGAAGAAAATAACATGCTAATTTCCGTTATTTTATCTTCGTATTACTGATACATATAGCGTCTGATGCAGGATTAGGGGAAGCCATTGTAATTCATTCTGCAACTGCGACGACTTGGAGCCCCAACAAGGCGAGATCACACCATCTGGTATTCCTCATCACAATATCTAATATCAATATCGTATTTCATCATTCGAAATCCGTTCCTCCCTTGCTAAAACCACTAGAAACCAGGTTTGAAAAATTTCCCCGGTTCAAAGAGAAGGCACTGGGACGAGAATCCGTGTGCAAGCTCTAGTAGCTATGCGAGTTCCAAGAAACAAAATGTCTACCTCGTGGAGAAGTGGAGCCAGCAGAACCAGAGCACGTTGGATTGTGCCAAGTCTCCCTGCTCTGTCGAGGGCTGCCTGTCGAAGGGCTTTGCAGGACTCCTCTCGGGCCATTCGTGCCTGAAATTCGAGCGCGATACGAGAGTTCCATACACATAGATTGCGTAGTAGTCGTGTTCGAGAGTATACATATTTTGAATAGAACAACCAAACCGTTGAATCTTGGTCGGTTCAGTTCATTTTTGAGCCAATTCGGTTCCGGTTCGGTTAGTATCTTTAGGTGAATTGAAATTTCATTGGTTGATTTTGGTCTTGGGATCCAGAATTTGACTCCACACTGAACGACCCAAGTTTATACGGTCTTGATTTTGTTTCTTTGTGTTAATACCTTTATACTTGGATTGATGTTTTGGTTCTTAATCTGTCACAATTTTGTTTCTTTTTTTGAATATACAATTTTGTTATTTTATTGGGATGCTTAACTTTGAAACTCTCAATGTAGAAATTTATTCAATTATTATAAAAGAGGTTGACTTTTGATCAGTGTTTTAAAAGAAGGTCGATTTGGCCGCCTAGAAAGTGTTTAGACGCTAAAAGTTGTCAAGTCATCCTGATTAATGGTAAGACGGTTTTCTTTAGGCAGCGTCGAATTAATTGATATCTAGGCAGATGCCTAGGTGGTCCTATGCATGTTTAGGCAATCTTGGGAGGGTTTAGATGGGTTAGTCGGGATTTGAAGGATTGTAAGATTAGAATATAGTTGAAAAATTATGGATTTTATACTTTAACTTATGAATATCATGTTTATATATATGAAAAATTATAGTTGAAAAATTATGGATTTTATACTTTAACTTATGGATATCATATTTATATATATGAAAAATTTGACGTAGACTTTGATTTTATACTAATCCTTCTAGGCACTGCTTAGACTTCCCGCCTAAGCCGCCTAGACGCTAATCACCCCACCACCGTCTTACTAGCGTCTAGTGATTTTTAAAACACTAATTTTGATTGTAAAAGGTGGTCCAAGATTGGAATAAATTCTTTTATAGGCCAAAAGAATCCCTAAATAAATGGGATATAAATTTGCAATTAACCCTAAAAAGAAATCACTCTCTTGTAAGCAAATATCATTACAAGTAGTGGGAAAGAGTGAAGATCCTCTTTCAAGCAGTCCTAACAAAACGCTTATTATTCTGAATGCAATAGTTCTAATTAACCTCCATTATTTCTACATTCTTCAAATAACTACATCAGTCATCCATCAACAACACTATAAATGCGATGCAGCCGATGTTATGCAGGTGAAAAACACAGCAAAATCACCATAGATTCTACCATTGATACTTGGCAGCTACAAGAACTTCCTCGTAGTTCTGAGCCGCGCTATCCCAGCTCAGATCCCTTGACATCCCTCGTCTCCGGATCCCGTCCCAGCTCCCCTTATACTCTCGGAATGTCAAGAAACAGTTTCCCAACGCGTGTATCAACTCGTTCACCTCCGCACGGGAGAAGGTCCAGCCGTGGCCCGTTTCATTATACGGGTCAAACGGCTGCACCGTATCCCTCAAACCTCCCACCGCGTGCACTACCGGGACCGTCCCATACCTCATTGCGTAGAGCTGGTTCAGACCACACGGCTCGAACCTTGACGGCATTAGGAGTATGTCTGCACCTGCGGTTATCCTGTGCGCTGTCTTGACCGAGAATCCGACCCATCCCCTCACTCGCTCGTAGTTCTCCCTCTCGAACTTCCTTAGAAGCTCCTCGAGATCGTGCCTCCCGGTGCCGAGCATGACTAACTGCACGTCTTGCCCCATCATCCACGGTACGGCTTCGGCTATCAAGTCGACGCCTTTTTGATTGTCCAGTCTCCCGATGAAGCCAATCAATGGAACATCTTCACGGATCGGGAGGCCGAGTTCCTTCTGAAGTGCGGCTTTGCATTGGGATTTGCCTGTCTGGAGGGTTTCGATGGAGTAGTTGGTGTATCCGTCTGACTGAAGGTGGAGGTCGAGCTCAGGGCTCCATTCATTGGTGTCGATTCCGTTGACGATTCCTCGGAGTTTCCAGTCGTTCGAGTTGATGATTTCGTGGAGGCCCCACCCACCTTCGGGGGTTTTGAGCTCCCAAGAGTATCCATGGCTGACGGTGACTATGCGGTCGGCTGCTTTGAGGCCAGCGGCGAAGATGTTGAAGTGCTCGCCTCCGACTGGATCATATAATTTGAAGATGTCTAGGTAGTGAGGTGGAAGATCCACTATATGAAAATCATCGACCGGACCACGACCCTGTTTCGATTGAAAAAAAAGGTACTCTACTTATCATTCTAAATAAGGTATCGCCACATATTATGAACTATAGATATAGAATAATAAAATGCAAAGATCAAGTTCATCACACAAATGTGAATTGCATGCATTCATCTATTATTACTAATATAAAACTGTGTATTTTTTACAAATTTTGAAATACCTATGCTCTTATTTAAAGTACTACGGCTATTTTAGTCATTAAGATGAGAATCATAATTTACTTTATACGGCTCTTATTTATTTTGATATTAAATAAGAATCCTTCTGCATCTAAATTCTTCAAAATTTTACATTTAAAACTTTCATGTGCATCACGCGTACCACTTACCTAGTGTCCATAAGAAGTAGAATCTCAAAGGCACTAGAAGGACTATAATATAAAACAACGAACCTGATGAGCTATGTTATGAATGACGAGGACGGATCTTGTGAATTTCATCAAGCCATTGTCCCTATAGTACGCCTTAAGGTAGACAGGCAACAATGCGGTGTGCCAATCATTTGCAATGAAAGCTAGATTTCCATCTCCATAACAAACTCCACCACACGGAACATACCAAGGAATCTGCAGTTTGCCATCTTTCCAAATCATACGATGGCATGCTATGGTATCAAACGAGATTATTTCTTATCTATTATCCATAAGGTTGCATTAGGTGTGTGAAGTGATCGTACATAGGATCAGAGTTGCTAAAAAAGTTCATGTGAGAAAGCTGGTAGAGCATGCTTATTCTATATCATGATTAATCGCACCTCTACTGCAGCTTTGCAGAACAATACCATGCGCTTTAGAATGTCCTGCAATAACGAGAGAAAGAGAGGCTATGTTAACATGTTAATATTGAAACATATTACTCTTCCAGAATCTAAAACTTTCAGAAAATGCATGTAGTCATAGAGTCATGACTGAAAAAGAATATTACTCCTCTGGCAATGTTTGAAGTTTGCAGTATTCAAGTAGATATGGTTTAGACTTTAAGACAATTACCGAACGATTTCCTCCATAGATATTATTCTCTATGTGCCGAAAGACAGGGCTATCAATAAAAACAAAATCTACACCATCGATGTAGGCCTGGAAGTAATTGACCTCCATATCCTGCAAAATATCACGATGTTATACAACTGAATAAATATATTTAAAATGTATATTCATATCATACCTGACCATCCACTTTATATCTCTTCCTAACGCCTGAATCTTGAGCTTCAGTGTAATTACCATAGCGAGGTACAACAACCTATCAGTTATAAGGGGTAAGGGTGAAAAAATCAGTCGAAGACTCTCTGCCGTGTAACTATTGCTGTTCCATGGTTATAAATTTAAGACTTTAGATAGATGAATTTGTTTTCCTTTTAGTTTCTTTTTGGTGTTTGGAGAAAAGAGAGGAGGAGATTGAACCCATATAGACTACTAACGAAGAGTTACCATGACTCTGTGTCCACGCCTGGCCAAAGCCTTCGGTAAAGATCCAGCAACATCTCCAAGCCCACCTAAGGAACAAAGTTCATAAATTAGTCTCAAGGAACATCGTGCTAGCATAGGACAGAGACATATTCATGCATGAGAAAAATCTTTAGAAAGAAGAATGGTTTAATGTTTTTTTATTCTTTATCTCAATTCTTTCTATATAAAGATTCATTACTGAATGAAAATAATCCAAAATTTTGGGTGTGTATATTTCAAGATCATAATAAGCCAGACATATTCCCTTATAGTTGTCTACAAGCACTTTTCTGCATCTTTCCAGTTTATGATTTCACTAATACGATGTTATTGCATTGACAAAAATACCACCACGTAAATATAGTTTTTTTTTTAGTCGGGATAATATCACTGAACTCAAAACGAAACCCATAGAAAATGAGTACCTGTCTTGATCCAAGGAGCACATTCAGCAGCAACAATTATTACGTTCATTACATTTGGCCCAGCCAGTGGAGGAGGTTTCACATCTTCCACAGTGGGATTTTCGGATTTCACATTTTCATCTTCGGGATTTGATTCCTTTGAATCTTCAAGTTGCACCTCTTCTTTTCTATATGGTTTATCAAGTGGAATTGCTGTCTCAACAGTAGTATTCTTTAACTTTCTGCTCGAATCTTCTTCAGTGGAGGTCTTTCGACTAGAAGTTATCACCTTTGCACTATTTATCGACACATTGTTCAATTCATTACTTGATGAAGCCTCTGATTGCCATGGCATAAGTGGTACTTCTCTATATTGACCACCTCTTGAAATCTTGGCTTTCGGCTGTTTTGATGGATTAGCATCAAATGAAGTTCCACTAGACGGAAGGTCTTTACCAAGTTCTGTCGCATCAGTAACATAATTCAATGAATATGAAAATGGATATTCACTCACCTCATTCTCGGGAATGCAAGTGATGAAAACTCGATTTTATATAATTACCTTCCGCTTTTGGATCGAGACTGGAACTAGAGGTTTTGAATTCTTTATGGGTACTGGCATTTCCATAACTCGAAAGGTCTTTTCCAAGCTCCGTTTCATCTGCAAAACCATTTTTAGTAGAGATGATAGAATTTGGAGCTTATAGTCCCGATTGATATTGTTACCTTCAGTTTCAGCAGCAGCAGCTTCAGGACTGGACTTATAAGGCTGTTCGCTACCTTCAAGATCGATCAAGGTATTTTTAATTGACGAGACCAGTTTCTTCCTTTCAGCAATCTGAAACGGAGAATCATACAGAAGCACAAATTATCTTGAGAAAGATTGTTGCTAATACGTAAGAAAATCTCATGTTCGGTTCATTAAAAGACGATCAAGACGAAACAACATTTCCACTCTGAATAAATCCCTTAAGCCAACGTTTTGATGTATTCAGAAATCATAACAAATATGAACTTCCCTTGAGCCAAGGCGTTCTTCAAAAGACAATTACATCACAATTTTCAAATCACCAACCTCAAAGTCCATGAATTTCTTTACTTTGAGTCATAACAAAGATGAACTTGATCAGCAGCATATGAAAAATCATTAAAGTATTTTCAAGACAGAGACCTTTTCAATTGAAAAGGTGATGCGTGCAAAAACCTTAATGATGACATGAGAATTGAAATAATAAATAAAATCTCAATAAAAACAGATGCGTATACCAACTTTTCACTAAAAAATTCCCAAAAACAAAAAAGATAAAGTGATGAAAGAACCTGCTGCAAAAGGTCTTTCTGTATAGCAAGAACCCTCTTGCTCTTCTCAATTGTAGCCTGTAAATTGTCTTCCACCTCATCATCCGTTTCTCCTCGCCCACTTCCAGCCGCCGCCGCCACCTTCACACCCTGTCCCGCCCGCCGCCGCCGCCGTCTGCCGCCGCACCCATTGCACAGTGACACTCTGCCAAGAAGATCCACGGCCAAATTACTCGAAAACCCATATGAATTACAATCCGCAACTCCCCCAACTCTCCTAGGCCTATACGCTACAACAGAAATCAAGGGCCGATGACGATTCGCACTGCGAACGAGTATAGAACTGTCCCCTCCCGTGGGTAAGAATCCCATCGACGCCATTAAACTGTTCGACTATTTGCCTCAACGAAAACGCACTCCAATTCTCCACCAAATTAGGCGATTCAGTGGGAAATGAGATTCCTTGGAATGAGGGAACATCACTGCATAAAGATGGGGACTTTATAAACGTGTGTGGGCTTGCGATGGAGAATGAGGGAAACCCATGAACAAAACGCCAAGATAAAAATGAGAGAGAAAGAGAGACGATGTCTCTGTTCTGATTGCTGGTTCGAAGTAGGACCCACGAGAAAGGAAAAAAAAAAAATTCAGAGAAGCGACAATTTCGATTTGAGGTTGAGATTGACTTAGCTCGATCAAATTAACGATGCAAACCAGAAGCTTGAGGTTTCTTGGATGATGTTTCAGCTCACCACGAACAAGATCACTGACACGTGGAAAATAAGTAATTACTATAAAACAACAGAAATTCTTTTTTATTTTCTTAGAAGAAGTCATTTTGGAAAAATCATATTTTTGAGTTGGCCCTAAAATTCCATTAATCTACTTCTCGAATCTGGATCTATCAATATTTGAATTTTGTACCTCAATCCATTTCCAAATCTTAAGTCTTATTAATTTTATAATGTTTCTATAAGAATAAAAATATAGTATAACAAATTATAATAGACATTCACAATAAAATTAATATTTTGATAATTATATGTCATAATTTTGAATTTATCAAAACTGATATAATTAATAAAAGCAAGAATTAATTCTAAAAATAATTATAAATAATAATTGGATTAGTGAACCATATAAAATACTCCATAATAATAAAAAAAAAGTATATCATTGTAAATTAAAATTGTTAAAAGAAATATGTAAAATTTATAAAAAAATGAAATTTAGGACAAGATCGTAATATAAAAATTGGGACATGAGATCTTAATTTATTTTTTTTCCCATAAATTGTCACCAATTCTATGTCTATTCGTGTAATTGTGGGATAATAAAATGTTATGGTTTCGAAATATTATTATTAAAAAAAAAAAAAAAAAAAAAATCGAATTAGTATTTAGAATATTATGGTAAAATGTGGTGGACGGTTACCAATCAATATTAAGCCACTATCTTCGGCGGACCACCGGGTCCACGTTTCGATTCTTCAAATAATTTAATTATTCCTTTTATGTCTACATTTTATGATCCACAAAATTTATTAAGCACGTGGATTTATTATTTTGTCGCTATGAAAAATTGCCAGAAATTGGATAACGACATTAAATTGATCCAACTAGTTTAGTGCCCGTCGAAATTTGACGGGACTCACTTATCGTGGAAAATAATAGTAGAATTATTTATTTTGAGAGTATAACTTGTTATGTTAGGATCCATTTGAAAAAAATAAAATCAAACCGAATTAGAAAAAAAATGAAGTAAAAAAATAAAAAAATCAATGAGGTATGACATTTCTCGATTAATTTTACTCGTTTTTAATGTCAAGTAGTCCGTTGATCATTGTAATAGAAAAGTAGATTAGGTGAAGTCCCGTTTTTTGTATAGTTATACTCATTTTGAATGTTAAGCCATCAAGTATATGTTGTAATATAGAAATAAATTGACGATTGCTAACATTTTTCATATCAAGTATTATGTTGGTCGAAAAAATAGGTCAATGAGATATTAGATACTTTCGCGTGGTTGTTCTTCGATATAATTGAAGGATGGAATGTCAAGCAGCCCGTTATTTAATATTGATTAAGGATAACTCCATCATATTTGAGTTTTCATATCGATTAAATAATTTTCTCAAAAATCGATTTAGCACTTCATACATATAAGCTTCTTCATCTGCCCATCCCTACTCTACTAACAAATTATAAGTTGTAATGGTATAATTTTCAGAAGTAAAAATATTTTGAGTTTAAATATTTTTCGCCCTAGCACAACTTCAATTTTGAGGTGGCCCGTTGGCCATGACGTTTTTCAAAATTCTTTTAATATGTATCGATAACTAAGTTTTTCTAAATAAACAAAATTTATATATTAGACATAAAATTAATTTTGGGGTGGCAAGTTGGCCAATAAGTTTTTGAAATTCCTTTAGTATGTATCGATAATTATGATTGACAAAATATTGTAACAAAATATAAGTTTTTTAATGTAAGACAATTAACATTAAATTAGATACAGGAGTATCGTTTTGAAACTTTCAGTTAATCTGGCAAACACTTCGAGCTATTCTCGATTTTGGTGAGTTAGGATATATTGTTTTTGGGTTAAATTATTTTGGGTAAAATCATATTACTATATTATATTATTTTATTTATGTTTTTATTTATAAAATATACTATAAAATGATACCCGTCGAATTTCAACGGGATACAAATAAAAATATATAAATAATTAAAAAATAAGAAAGAGATAATTACATGCATGAATAATAGGTAGTAAGATCACTTTTTTTGTCAAATTCGAACATAAATCTTGAAGGAGCATCACTTTTTATAATGTTGTGTTAATCTATTATCCAATCTCTTTTTATATGCAACTATTAGAAATGCTCTCCTATCCACGGTGGACACACTTAATGTGCCCACCGGTGATGTGACAGTGCCACGTTTGCAATTTTTCCTTTTAGGGTTTAGTTTTTTATGTTAGGGTTTAGTTTTTTTTATAGTAGGTTTAATTATTTTTGGTAGGGTTTTTATTAATTTCCTTATATACTCCAATGTCACATCATCCGTGAACACATTAAGCATGCACACGGTGGGCATTGGAGCATTACTCATGCAACTATATGCATGTGGTTAACTTTGAGATTTCGATGTGGGAGCATCACTTCAACCACAACTTTCATAAAAAAAGACATTCGATTAATTGGGCAAACCCACTGGGCTTGGGCTATTTTGAATTGGCCTGTCATTTATATTTTGTTGTCAGCTAAAAATAAGTAAATGAGATAATGATAATTTGTTTTTAATCAATAATTTAAAAAGTTCAATTTTATTCAAAATTTTTAAATAAGAGTGAATATAAACATACATATTAAAATAAAATAAAATTAAGACGTAGGAAAATGATCGAAGAATCATTTTGTAACCATGATTTTACCTTATTAATCAATTAGTATCTATACTTTCATTATGTATATTTTTACTCTATTAACACATTTAAAAATAATGATTATCTACACCTTTAAAAATTTAGTTCATAAACACACAACCAAATAATTACTTTTATACTTTTAGAATTTATAAGTAATTCTTTCAAATAAAAAGGATGAAGAAAAAAGAACTTGTGTAAAGCTTAATCAATACAACGTACAAATCTTACGAATTTCTATATAGTTTATTAGGTATATATATACGTATTATATATATATATATATATATATTCTATTCGAATTAGAATTTCTAAGAGATAGGAGATCTTTATTTTAAGATAAAATTATATTTTGTTTTTATGTATAGATTCATATAATAGATATGTAAATAATATCTAACGATATATATACAATATATAATATTATTATTATTATTATATTTATTAATTAGGTAAATTAGGCAAAATTATGAGAATTTAGCAAAATAATCAAGAAAAATCGTGGTCGAATGTCAGTAGCCCCTTAACAATAATTAATAAAAATCCTAAACCCATAATCAAATATCATAATTTAATTCATAAGTCTATTATGCCTCTATCATAAGAACGGGCGTCTTTACTTTAAATGAATATAACCACGCGAAAATATCTTATCTCTCATTTACCTATTTTTTTTTTCTACCAACAGAATACTTGATATGAAAAATGTTACCAATCGTCAACTTATTTCTATATTACAATGTATACTTCACAGCTTAACATTCAAAATGAGTATAACTATACGAAAAACGGAACCTCACTTAATCTACTTTTCTATTACAATGATCAAAGGGCTACTTGACATTCAAAACTAAATCATTTTACTAATTACTACAATTTAAGGATGTACTATAGTTTATTCTTTTGAAAAATATCCATTCAAAAATAATCTCAAATTTACGACTTATTAATATTGAAAACAATAATTATAATAAAATAAGATTCAAATGCAACATCAAAAGATAAACTTTAAAGGGAAAAAAAAAAAACCACACCTCAATTTATGGTATTAATAATAACTAAAAGATATTACCTCTTAATGCAATGACTTTTTAATACTATATTTTTATTGTAAACCCTACCAAAAAATAAAACCAACAAAATTCAACCCTAAATAGAAAAAAGTATCTACATGGCATTTCCACATCAAAGTATTAAGTATGATTTAATTAGCTAAACTTATTAATTTAAAAACTTTTACATTGTCGATTTAATTGAAAAAGTGTGCTTGTTGATTTAATTAGGTGAAATATTAATGCTGCAGAATACATATAAACAAATAAAGTATACCCTAAATACTCAACCCTACAAAAAAAAAAAAAAAAAAACTCAATCCTAAAAAAACTACTAAATCCAACAAAAAAACTCAAACCTAAAAAGAAACTAAACCCTACAAAAAATACCAAACTCTACCAAAAAAAAAAAAAAAAGAACCCTACGAAAAAAAAAAGTTCAACCCTAAATGAAAAAAATATATCTATGTAGCATTTCCACATTAGTGCATTAAGTAGGATTTAATTAGCTAAAATTATTAATTTAAAAGCTTGTTGCAGCCCGTCATTTAATAAAGTAAATTATGAGGATTTAAATAATCACGAAAATAGAGAAATTTTCATGTAGGATTAGAATCCGTAAGCAGTCCGTCATTTAGATGATTGATTTAGGAGTAGTTTAATTAAATTTAAATGTTTAGCCACTCGTTGTTTGATATAATTGAAAATAGGTCGAGGAGATTTTTTTTGTAGTTGTACTCATTTTGATTGTCGATTTTCCCGTTATTTCGGTATTTGTTGTAGCAGACAGAAAAAGTCGATTAGGTTAGTGAGGATTGTTATTTCTTGAGTATTAATATTCGTTTTGTTCACTGCAATTATTGTTTGTGTTTTATTTAGATAGCATAAAAATAATGATGCATGAAGGATTATAGATCCGTAGAATATAGATAAAATAGATAATTTATTTATTTGAATCCTAATATTATGCGGAAATATAATACAATATGAAAATATATATGAACAATTTTTTATTAATATATGGAGATATATTATATTATATGGTATATATTGATTAAATCATTGATTAATAGGCAAAATTATAAGTATTTAAGAAAATAATCACGGAAAATGCATAATAATCCACGTAATAATAGAGCTTGATATGTGATATGTTGAATTAGACTCTACTTTTTTTTTTTAATTTATAATTTTGCTTGAATTCGACTTTGGGTTGAGTCTAGGGACTTTCATAAGTAGAGCAAATTAAAATCGTTGAATAGAAATCCAAAAAATAAAAAAATTGTATTATAGAAATTAATTAGGGAAGATTTCATTTTGACTAATTAATTGTAAAATAATAATGGAGAATAAAAAAAGGGAAGTAATATATATACAATTGATCTATCGATATATATACATCGGACAAAGTTTTAAACAGATTGGGATTGTTGTAATTATAGAAACTAAAAAGATAATATTGGCAAAATAACAAATATTACTATGAAATAATTAAAGATATATATCAAATTAAAGATATATATTAATTAATAAGATTAAAGTATTGACTAATTAGCCAAAATTATGATAATTTAGCAAAATAATCAAGAAAAATCGTGATTGATCAAATTTTATTTTGCTATTATATATATATATATATATATATATATATTCAATATAGAATAAAAGCAAATAAATAAAAAATAAATAAATAAATTGAAAATAAAGTACATATGAATAAAAAAAATGAATATAACATCTATACACATTTTTAACCCACTACTATATTCTTCTAATCCTAGTTGCCATGGCACAAAAAAAAAATTGACTTTATATAAGTGTGGCGGAAGGTGTACATTCTTTGACCTATTCCGAATGACTCAACGTTCATAATTAAAGTAAATTATTAATCAATTAAAATAATATATATTGTAGATCTTTTAGAATGTTATATGCATGACTATGACTATGAGATTTCAAAATGTGATACACATAACATATCATATTTTGTAAACATGTATAGCATGCGATTGATCTATATAATTTTGAGTGTTTTGATATTTTGCATTTTGATTCAACTGTACATAAAATATATTTCGCAAACTTGAAATGATATTTGACCCGCCAAGTTCCACCACTACTAAAACGTAATCGTTTGTTGAATAAAAAAATTGATGACGTTAAAAATAACTTAAAATAAAAAAATTAAATGAAATAGTCACGCCAAATGTCAAAGTTAATTTGAATTATGAGAAACCTATTGAAGCTAAAATTCTAATTACTCCTGGAATCTTGAATTAAATTAAATTATTAATTATAAGTCAAAGCCACGAGAATTTAGCAAAATAATCAAGAAAAATCGTGGTTGATCGACCTTTATTTTGCTATTATATATATATAGATTCCGATTGTTATTTGTTACATTTTTTTTTTCGTATATTTTGCTAATATTATCGATGAGCATGTAAAACGTTTGTGATTTTATAATAAATTGTGAATGTATTATTTAATATAGTACTACTGTAGTGTAATATGTTGTTGCATCGTTACTAATACTCACAAATATTATTATGAATCCATGATAATATTTCATTCATTGTCTCATTTGACATGTCCTATTTCCTTTGGATACAAGAATAAGGAAAAAAAAAACCATTAAGTATTAAAAAAGTGATATGTTCTATAACTTTTAGGGTTATTTTCTTGTATATACACCAACTTTGATGGTACTATAGTTTAATGTTTAAAAATACGAACTTATTAAACTTAGTCTGACAATACACCAACTAATTACCCCTTTGGTTTTTGCCATGAATCTGAAAATGACCAAAATTGATGCTGACGTGGGACACCAAAATTGCCTACTTAGACAAATCATACGATAATAAAACGACAATGTTTATTTATAATGTAAACGAAGTAGTTTTTTACCCTTAAAATATTTTTAAAATAAAAAATGTTCATCTTTTAGTTTATACTCCCTCTACCCCATTTATAAAAGGATAAGTTTTTTGTGACATGTAAATTAAAGACTAGTCTTAATTAGTACCTTGTCCGTCCCATTTAAGACGACACATTTTCTTAGACATGAGAATTGAGGAGAAGTTGTTAAGGTAGTATGTAGTTAGCATTACTTTAATAATTTTGTTTTAATTATTTTGAATAATTTTTTTTTGTTGAATATTTATTCTGACTAATAATTTTTTAATTATTTTATATTTCATTTTTTTTTGTTTCTGAATAATTAGTTTATTTAAAAAAATAGGCCTTAATTAAGTAAAATAAAGGCCCAATTATTGGACCCTATTTTTTTTCCTAATTATATCTAAGGTGTCATCTTGAATAGGACGGTCTAAAAAGGAATGTGTATCGTTTTAAACGAGACGGATGGAGTATTCGGTTATACGGATTATAAATTATTTAATGATAGTATATAATTAAAATTTACTTATAAATATTAAAAAAATTATACTTATTTTTTGCTTTATTCAAATAATTACGAAAATTTTCTATTTTATAAAATGTCTCATTATGACTCGGACATATTAGAATTAAACTTTTCCCTTTATAAATGGGACTAATTATGGCTTATAAAATTAGTTTTACATGTAACCTAAGTACGTTCATATCACGTCAACTAAAATTATCTATGTGAGTTTCGATTTTGACTGAAAGTGTTGACGATGTCCGAAATCAAATTAATCATAATTTGATATATTTTGAGGTTAAGTTTTAGGCTTATGTTAAAAATCAAATGCCTTGTTCATTCTTTTGCTCTTTCGTTCCAAATATATACTACTACCATTCTTGCTTATCGAAAAACCTAGACTCCCTCTGCCAGCACAAGCAGCTCCACTCTCGAGCTTGTCATTATCTAGTAGAACAAGTCTATGTACATGAGTACATCAATTACCTCTCGAAATATATTTATTTTATATTACAATTACAGAATAGAAGGAATGTGTTCTTTATACTGAAAACTAAAAACGTGTTATCTAACTAATGAAACTTTTACCAACTAACAACTATTCTAAAAAGATACTAAAAAATAACTTTGCCTTTAACATTTTCACACTCCCCCTCAAGATGGGAGGAAATGAAATGCAAACTCATCTTACTGATCAACGCAACAACATCGAGACGAGAACCACCGAACCAGATCAAATCTTACCTATTAATGCAGCCAACAAATTGATTCTAACTCTCCCTTAGTAGAAAAACCATCTTGATCATCAACAAGAAGTAAGGACGCCATGATGAACAACCAATGATAGAGAAATTCTCCAACCAACAAACTTGACAACAGTTTGGTTGAACCAGGTGATAAGACAATATTTATTAAGTACCTAGCCATTACAACGAGTACATCAAACCATGTAAGTGTATCCCAATCAAATGATTCAGTGAGGCATTCCTTCCATGTGACGACACCAGTAATAAGAAGGATTAAACCAAGAATTGCAACAGTGACTGCATCCACAATTAGGAAACTTCCAAAAATCCAGAGGTGACAGAGCACATAATCCGTAGTCCCCCTCACCATCAGAGCATAAATTGCTGATGAAAGACTAAACTAAGACTAGTTTAGAGGTTGATCCAATCAAGAGACAAACGAACTTAGATTTCACACAAAATTGAGCACACAACTCTAATCAACACAAATTAGAGACCAAAACTAGAGACAACCAAAAATTTACAACTCACGAATTGAAGACCATCAACAAATTGAGGGAGATTGGAGACTGAAAGTTTGAGAGAAATATATGATCCACAAAGATCTAGAAAAGACAATAACCAATGACAAGTTAATACACATAGAATTATAAAGAGGAAACGTAAATTATGATTTTTGTTCATTAATACATTATGGAGAAGTTAGAATTATAGAATAGAAGGAATGCGCTCTCCATACTTTACAAAAACTAAAAATGTGTTACCTAACTAAAGCAACTTTTACCGACTAACAACTAATATAAAAAGATAAAAAAATTACTTTGCCTTTAACAATTTCAACATCTAAACAAGAAGACAACTTATGTAAGGAAATGGTATAGTGCGATTTTCGGTTTCAACGGTCTCTGAAATTCTCCCGCCCAAAGCCTTCAACTGCATTTCAAATTCTATTCCGCCGGAGTGATGTTTATCTCTCCTAACCTCTTGTTCTTCGCTCAAACAACTTTTGTAGATTCACGCCCAGATCAGTATGTGGCTTCCATTTCAAACCCTGCATCACCGACAAGATCATATAGTTGTGTACTTCCGATTCTATTAGGGCAAATCAACAGATTTATTGTATCTATTACGCTCACCGTGTGGCTAATTTCTATCAGAATTTTGGCTCATCGTCATGGAGTAGTGTGATAATGGCCTACGCCACCTCCGATTCCAGCTCGCATCGAGAAGCGATGAGGGCTTTTCTCGACATGCGTCGTTTGGGAGTGGGACCCGATAAGCACACCTTCCCTTACATGTTTAAGTCATGCAGTTCTTTTGCCGGCTTGAGTGAGGGAGACAGCTTCATGGGGATGCGTTGAAGCATGGCTTTCATCTCAATGTGTATGTCCAGAACACTTAGATTCATTTTTATTGGTCTTGTAAGAAGCTGATGGATGTGTACACGGTGTTTGATAAAATGTCTTATAGGACTCTAGTTTCATGGAACTCGATGGTTTTGGTTAATGTGGAGTGCGGACTCTAGTTTCATGGAACTCGATGGTTTCGGTTAATGTGGAGTGCAGTTGGCTTTATGAATCATTGGGGATTTTTTCTAAGATGAGAAATAGTAGATTTATGCCGGACGAGACAACCATGGTGATTGTGCTTTCTGCTTATGCAGAGATTGGGAATTTGAGTTTGGGAAAGTGGGTGCATTCTCAAGTGATTGAATGGGGTATGGTTTTGAATTGTAAGTTAGGAACTGCTCTCGTTGACATGTACATGAAATGTGATGATGTTAGTTATGCTAGCTTAGTTTTTGATAGAATGGTTCATAGAAATATCTGGACTTGGAGCTCTATGATTCTTAGGCTTGCACAACATGGGTTTGCTAGAGAGGCCTGATAAACACTTATTTTATGTGCATGTGAGTTCATTTTATGAGTGTTTGAGTCTTGATTTGTGTGCTTAATTTGATAAAAATACCAGGGTTTATCAACTTTTAGCATATTCTATACATTTTTCATTTCTTTCGGTTTTCAATTCATTTTATAAGGATTTGAAGAGCAATAATCGAACCAAGGATCGGAAGCAAAAAATGAGGGATACATGAGAATAGACTCATTGAAAATCGAAGGTTGAAAGCCGGTTCGAAGAAAGGAAAGAAAGAACCGAAGAAGAAATCGAAGAACGAACCGAATGGGTGAAGAACCAGGCCGGACAAGGGGGCACGGCGGCCTGCCAGACCGCCGGCCAAGCCGCCGTTGGGGCACCTCATCTCACTTAAAGAGCCAAGTTGGCTCGACCAACTCGGCTCAACTCGTCCCAATCATGATTTTTAATGTATTTTAATACCCAAATCTTCCCCAATTGGGTATCTTTAGCCTCTTAGACATTCTTAGAACCCTAAATACTCAAGATATTTAGGGAGATGAGGAATTATTCGATCAAGCCTAATCACGTGACTTTTCTTGGAGTTCTTTCTGCGTGTACCCATCGTGGATTGATAGAGGATGGACAACACTACTTTAAGGAGATGGAGCAAGTGTATGGGATCAAGCCCATGATGGCGCACTATGGTGCCATGGTTGACATGTTGGGCCGCAGTGGTCGCCTCAAAGAGGCTTACGATTTTGTAATGAGCATGCCCTTTGAGGCTGATGATACTCTGTGGGGGGCATTGCTTAGTTCTTGTAACATTCATGATGTTAATGGCAATAGTGGGGTTAGACGTGTAGGGGCTGAAGGGCCTGCCGATTTTGGCCCAGAACCAGCCTGGCAGTCAATGGTTTTGGCCCGGCCCATCAGTCAACGGGCCAGGACTGGAACCGAATTGTGAAACCTAGTTTGGGCTAGGTTCGAACTTATGGAGGCCCTAACTAAACCTACGGTTAACTGATGGGCCAGGACCGGCGGGCCACATGAAAACCGGCGGGCTCCTCTCGGCCCGACGGGCCTGAAGAGGCCTAATGGGCCCAATGGGAAAAAATAGAGGAGAGGGCATGGCTGCAGCAGCAGGCTAGCCATTGGGAGCAGCTGCAACGGCTTTTAGCCATTTTGGTAGTGGGATGGTCCCCCTTATTCCTCTCCACTCCTCCTCCTAACTTTTATAAACTATCCCCTCATTCAACACAACTCTCACACCAATCTCTCAACTCTCAACCTCTCATTCTCAAGTTCAAAAGTCTCAACACTCATTTTCACTCTCATATGTGAAGCATTCATTGAAGCTTAATTCTTTCACACTCTCAATCTTTCACACTCAAGCTCATATTTACATTTTCTACTCGCATTCACATTTTTACACTCAAGTCTCAAGCTCTCTCACTCTCACACACTTAAGCTCTCACACTCTCAACCTCTCACTCTCACATTTTGCACTCTCATTCTCAATCTCTCAACATGTCTTCTTCAAAACAATCACAAAAGGGCAACTGATCACTCTCACTTTTGAGGGTGAGATAATGCAATGATAATCGATTGAGTAATCAGGTCGAACCTCAAGTAATGCTATGGTGTAAGAGTTTCAACTAGTAATCTAGCTATTTAACTACTATCCAAGCTACCGAATGTCATGTTTTTGTGTTTTCTATAAGCTAATGATCAAATAAAATAACAATTAATTAACTAACAAATAAATGGCAAACAATTAAAATCAACAAGAGAAAGTATAGTTCCAAATATAATCCAACATTCACTAGAGGCATAGGTTTTGGGATATGCAAGAATTAACCAATTTAATCTAAATCACGGGGGACTTTTCTATATGATATACATTAGTTCTTTTCTCAAAACAACAATGTAAGTAGATTAACTTATGACATCTATCTCCGCTAGGTCTCAAGATGCATAAATCAACTCCAAAAAGCACATTTTATATCTAGAATCTCCTATTAGCAAGAATTACTAATATGTTGTGATTTGATGCTAAGTGCTATGAATTAAAGCATACTAAGCATTTAACCAAATACCTTGTATGCACTCAATGATGGCCAATCAATCATGCAATATAATTCAAGGCCCAAACCACAAGACCCATAAAATAGAAGGCAAATCCAACAACAATAGCCAAAAACCTATTAATCTAGCTCATGTCTTCATATATTTGAAACCAAAAGAAGCTAGCTAGACATAATTAAAGAGAATAAACCATGAACAATAGATGAAATCATATTAGAAAGATAGAGAATTGAATAAGGAAGTAGAATATGGTCTTGAATTTCAAATCCACCAAGTAATGCTCCACAAATCTTCAAACATTACAAAAGTAGAAAGAGGGCAATGTATTTAGGGTTTTTAAAATATTAAAGTATCAAAAGATACCCAAATGGGGTGAATTTAGGGGTTAAATACATCAAAACCGAGTTTGAGATGAGTTGGGCTGAGTTTGGTTCGACCAAACTCGGCCTTAAGTGAGAGAAGGCAGCTGACCGGCGGTCTGTCAGAGTGGTCGGCGGTCTGTCAGACTGCCGGGACAGACCACCGAAGATGCTGCAGTTGGCGGTGACCTGGCAGGTTGGCCGGCGGTTTGTCAGACCGCCGGGTAGACCGCCGGTCCTCCTTGCCTTGACCGGTCCTTGTCCCTTTTGCTTCCTTCTTCCGGTTTTCTTCATTCTTCATTCAATCTGACTTTCTAACTCAAATTTCCACCTTTTTGAGCTCGTTTCTTCCTCATTTCTGGCCCTCGATCCTTAGTTGCTTGAATGCTCTTCCAATTTCCTACAAAAATAGATCGAAAATTGAGAGAAAATGAGAAAAGTATAACGTATGCTATAAGTTTAGAAACCCTAGCATTTCTAACATTTAATCACATAAATCGAGACTCAAACACATGCAAAATACTCTCGACATGCACATAAAATATGTGTTAATCACTCCCCCAAACTTAAGCCATTGTTCGTCCCGAATAATGACACGAACAATCAAAACACTTAACACGTATAGGATGAGCATTTTAAGTTCCTCGATGCCTCATATCACCTCAAAAACTATTTTAGTTCAAGGAAATTCTCAAGTTAAGACAAGCTTTCATAAAATCACTCACTCTCCTAGCATAGAACTCAATTACTTAAGCACATTCGACTCTAGACCTCACAAGGAATATGTGTATCACTCGATCACTCGATATATGGAGAAGGTAACCACTCATCGAAATCATGCAATACATAACTTTAACCATAAGCTTGCCTATCAACTTAAGTTTCCAATACTACAATGCATGCACAAATTAGGATTAAAAAGGTCTTTCTTAAGCTTGTAATGTAGGGACGTTGGTTAAGGTAGGGAATTTTTAGGCTAAATGACTTAAATTTTCATCTAAGCTCCTTCACCTCATTTCTTCACCTTTCTAAGTATGAATTTCTTCATCTTCCACCTTATCCAACCCTTTTTTATCAAATGAAATCCCAAGCTCCTACCAAGTCTAATCTTATCAAAAGAAACACTCATTTATACTCTTATTCTTTCTTTTTCTTTTCTTTTCTTGTAAGAACTTTGTTCTTACTCTCTTTTCTTCTTTTTATTTTTATTTTTTTATTTTTTCTATTTCAATAAGAACTTTGTTTTTATTCTTTTCTTTTTCTAACATTGAGCTTATAGGAGTGTTCTCTCAACTCAAAGCAAATCTCAAGATCCTTCACCATCACCCACCATTCACCATGAATTTTCAACATTCACCAAGGTTCCCTTAACCATCCTTCACCCCCTATCATCCCGTTTTAGAAGAAAGGGCTCTATAAGGCTCAAAATGGGACAACAATGGTGATGAAAGATAGGTTAGTGTTTGGGGAAAATAAGCTACACAATGATGGCCTAAGATCATCTCCTAATTATACACACAAGTAGTACTTCTAACATGAGTATCAATGCAAGTTCTAGCAAAGAAAATGTAATGCAAGATCAAGCTCTCAAGAAATGGTATTAACTATGTAAAAGGTATAGTTTTAAGCTCAAAATCCTCCCAAGCTATTTGCCTAGAGTCTAAGTACCTAAGATCAATCCTTTCAAGCTATTCTAGTGAAGAAATCCTAATCATGCTTGACTTTAACTTGAAAATTTTCAAAAATGTCACCAATTTTAGCATCAATCATTGACATCTCACTCAAAAGTACTTGAGTAATTAAACACGTTCTTTCACACTCAAACATGCAAGCATACATTCATTCTTCAACTCAAAACATTTCACTTTCCAAAAATTTCGCACATCAACACCCAAACTCGTCACAAACCACTTGACTCAACAAAATACTCATTGAACCTCTAAATGCAACAAATTCACAAACCACAAACAAACCATCAAATTACCAAAATACTTCCAAATAAATACACATTTTAGACTCATCTCAAAACAAATTCCTCTCCAACAACTAACAATTCTCATCCACAATCAAAGCAAACCCAACATTCAAAATCATCCTCACAAGACATTTTTCATTTAAACAAATTTCTTCCACATCTCAAATCAAATGCACCCTAATCAAACCTTCACAATCAATCCACAAATATACACCAAGTAACTCTTCCAAACCAATCAACCCAAGTAATAAAGACAAAGGCAAGGAAACTAAAGAAAAGAGAATAACGAAAAGTAGCAAGACATGAAATGAAAGTGATTTAAATTCATTATCCTACCCCCCTCCCCCAAAATTATTTTAGAAAATAAATTCTAAAATAAATTTGGAGGGAAAGATAAATAATGGATTTAAATTACACTTACAAACATTCCAAGCTACGATGATGGTGGTGGTCGGGGCCAAGTCACCCCTTGAGCGATTTGATGCTCCCGGAAGCTCTCCAATAGCTCCATCATCGATATTGCTTGCTTTTCCATCCTCTTACTCCTTTCCACTTCATCAAGTTGAGTGACTCATCGAAGTCACATCTCTCCTCATTACCATAACTTGAGCGTTTAAAGCCTTGAAACTACTCTCCATGCCTTCCATCCTACTCTTGAGAGCCTCAAACCTCTCATCATAGCAAGAATCACTCGGACCTTGATCATCTCTTCTAGACTCATCAACATTATCTACCATTTCCTCCTCTTCATCCTCCCCCCGGTATCCTCTTTCAAAATTATCCCGGCCTATCTCACCAAGAGCATGGTCATCTCCCTCACCTTGCTTGAACATTCGAACCCAAATGATCATCTTATGTAAAGAGTATGCAAATACCAATTTACAATTTAATTAAGTTTGTAACTAATATGCTCATAGCATTGGGTAAAGGGTACAATTCCTCTCAATTGGTTCGGAAGTAGTAAGGAGGGGTACTCGAATTTAGGAAGAGTAAGTACCGGAGCTTGACAAAATCAAAGAAAAAATCACCTCTCATGGGAGGATAGCCACCGATGTTTCCTCTTATCTTCCTTGCAATTGGAGTAAGCATGCCTCCAATATTGATCTTTTCTACTTCACCTCGAGCGTGCTTCTTCAATTGAGGAATGAATAAATCACAAAAGTTTATCCTCTTCCCAGTGAGCATGGCATGAAGAATAAACAAATCATCATTCCTCACCGAGGTGTTCTCTCTTCTTGCCATGATGGTGTGCGATAATATCTTCAACACCATCCTAAGCACCGGATTCCTCACTTCATTTGACTTGGAATACCCGGACCTATACCCCTCTTCCGAATTTGGAATAAGCTTGTTCCAAATGGCCTTTACATCGAACACTCTATCAATTAGTTGATCTCCTCCATGTGGCACACTAAAGGTATTATCAATTTCCTCATAAGTCATCATATGCTTGCTTCCAAATAATTGAAACTCAATGCTCCTCATGATGCATATGTGAGGTATCTAATGTACTTAACATCTCGAGGACAACCTTAGAATATGTCCTTCGGTCTTGAATGTTATCATCAGGAAAATCTCCCCATCCAATATTGTCGAAAAGAACTTTCACATTTTCATAAGGCCCTAGTTCCTCCAATACCTCACGAGATGGGAATCTCGTCTCTTCAATTCCTTTGGTGACTAGAGTAGCAAATGCCGCTCTTTCTTCATGAGTGCTCAAGTGTAAGTTATAGGTTTCCGGGACTTTCGGATCCATTGTTCTTGAAGTGGTTTCCGATAGTTGAGATGAAGAGGAACCATCTTTTCGCCTCTTGTTAGAGTAGGTTACAATGCCTTAGAAGGTGCCTTAGAATGTCCTTTTCCTTTAGCTCCCTTATCCCTACACCAAGTGAAAATTCCCCAAGTAAGATTCAAGAAATTAATCAATGGATTTTCACTTAAACAATCACATTTCTTCTAGCCATTACCCCCCATTTTGCATTCATGCATTCAAGAAGTGAATTTTCAAGGCAACATCAAGCACTTCATGATTATAGCCCCATAATGCCAAGAAAAATTCTTCTCAATTCATTCATGCATATTCAAGTGAAAATGAATTCAAATTCATATGAATAATAAAATGAAGAGACTAATGCAATGAATTTCCCTATTGCACACCCAAAAATTCATGAACTCATATACTCTTTAAGCAATGAAACATTCAAGAGATGAATTTTCTGTCCAAAAATCAAGCATATTCATTCATCTATTCATCAAGAAATAAAAAATATTACAAATTCATTTCAAGTGTGCTCAAGTGCATAAGAGACATGGTTCATAAAACAATACCAATTCCAAGACTAGATATAGCATAAACCCTAAAGAAAATGAATTAATACTATCCAATTCATGCCCAAAATCACATTCCTCATTCAAGAATTTCCTAGATTCAAGAAAAAACAATAGCAAGAATTTCTACCTAATTTCATGAATGTGATAAGCAAAACATACATACCAATTCATATAAAACAAGTAAAAACATATAAAAGCAAGGATATAGAACTCATTACCTCATTGTCATGAAGAAAATTGAAGAACTTCACCTCTTTTAAAAGAAAAAATAAATTTTCATTTTTTGTGCAAGAGTGGTGAAAAATGTGTTTTCTTTGGTTCAAAATGCAAGTTATAGGATGTGTAGTGGACCTATGGAAGGATTAAACTTGATTCAAAGTAATTTGAGAGTAATTGGTGGATGAAAATTGAAGATTTTGGAGAGAAATAGGCTATCTTCTTGAAGGTTTAAGTTTAAAAATGGGATAAATAAAGAAATAAAATGTCCACACAAAGAAAATAGAAATAGGGGGAGAAGAAAGGGGGACCGACAGTCTGGGAGGTCGCCGGCGGTCTGGCAGACCGCTGGCCCAGACCGCCGAAAATGTTGTCCTCCACGGCGACATGTGCTCATTCACGGCGGTCTGGCAGACCGCCGGCCAGGCCGCCGGTTTCTTCCGGCTCGATTTTGGGCCATTTTTTGGCCCTTCCAACGAGAGAGGCCAACTCCCGACCCTCTATCGAGACCCCCTAAACATGTTCGAAAATATAATTCAAACTAAACTAAAATGAAAAATAAAAGGATACGTGTTGAGGTGTCTCTCAGTGAGCGCTTTGTTTAACGTCGTTAGCTCGACGATACCTCATTTTCTTCAAGGGTCGTTGAGGTAGACAACCGACTCCTCACGAGTCCTCTCCAACTTGAAGTAGGGTTTGAGATGATGGCCATTGACAATGAACTTGGAACCATCTTCCTTCAAGAGCTTGAAGGTGCCATTTTTGTTAGCTTTGTAGATAACGTAAGACCTGGTCCATCGAGACTTAAGTTTTCCCGGAAAAAGATGAAGTTTAGAATTAAAGAGCAATACCTCATCTCCCAGACCAAGTTCCTTCCTCCGGATGCCCATATCGTGGAATCTCTTCGCCCTTTCCTTATAGATTCGAGAATTCTCATAGGCATCGTTTCTCCATTCCTCCAACTCAACAAGATGATCAATGAGACTATATCCGGCTCCTTTGAAATCAAAATTGATGGCTCGAGTAGCCTAATATGCTTGATGCTCAATTTCCAAAGGTAAATAACAAGACTTCCCAAATATAAGTTGAAAATGAGATATACCAATGGGAGTCTTGTATGTCGTCCTATAAGCCCACAACGCATCATCAAGCTTGTTTGCCCAATCTTTTCGAGTGGTGACCGTCTTTTCCAAGATTTGCTTGATCTCTCAATTTGCGAGCTCGGCTTGACCATTAGCTTGAGGGTGATAAGGTGAAGTCACCTTGTGCTTCACTCCATACTTGGCGAGCATGCTCCCAACCATTTGTTGTTGAAATGGGACCCCCCATCACTAAGCAATACTCTCGGAGTTCCATACCGAGTCAAAATGTTCTTTTTGAGAAATTTAATAACCACTTTTGCATTATTTGTCGAGGTTGGAATGGCCTCGACCCATCTAGACACGTATTCGATGGCAAGAAGAATATAAGAGAATCCACACGAAGTTGGAAAAGGGCCCATAAAGTCAATTCCCCACACGTCAAACAACTCTACCTCGATCGTGACATTTTGGGGCATCTCATCTCTCTTAGAGATGTTTCCTATCCTTTGGCAACAATCACACGTCTTGACATATGCTTGACAAACCCTAAATATTGAAGGCCAATAAAAACCACTTTGCAAAATCTTCATGGCCTTTCTATTGGCTCCAAAATGTCCACCACTTGGTCCATTGTGGCATTCCTTGATGATCCTTTGCCAATCAATCTCCATAACACATCTATGGATCACATCATCAGCACATCTTCTCCACAAGTGAGGATCACTCCAATAATAAAAATTCACTTCACGAAGAAACTTCTTCTTATCATTATCCGTAGTGATATTTGGAGGCAACTTATGAAGGACCAAGTAATTTGCATAATCGGCAAACCAATATTTGTGAACCTTTAAAGCAAAGATTGTTACATAAAAGAGCTTTTCATCAAGAAAATACTCACCAAATTCTAACTTGCCATCTTCACCTTCAATTGGATCTTCAAGACGAGATAGATGATCTGCTATGACATTCTCACAACCTTTTCGATCACGAATCTCCACATTGAACTCTTGTAGAAGAAGAATCTAACAAATAAGGTGAGGTTTAACATCCTTCTTGGCCAGAAGTTGACGAATGGCTGTGTGATCCGAATACACAACGGTTTTGTTTCCAACAAGATAAGACCGAAACTTGTCAAATGCAAAGACAATAGCCAAAAATTCTCTTTCCGTTGTTGTGTAGTTCCTTTGAGCCGGCTTACTAGCATAATGAAGAACTCGAAATATCTTGTCTCAGATTTCGCCCAACACAACTCCCAACGCCCAATCACTAGCATCACACATCAAAATGAAAGAGTCACTCCAACATGGGGTAATCATGACGGGAGTTGATATTAAAGCCTTCTTTAGAGTCTCAATTGCTTTCAAACACTTGTCATCAAACTCAAACTTAGCATCCTTTTCCAAAAGAGAACATAGAGGTTTTGTAATCTTTGAGAAATCCCTTATGAATCTTCGATAGAACCCAGCATGACCAAGAAAACTTCAAATAGATTTCACATTGGTTGGTGGAGGGAGCTTCTCAATGGCAATGATCTTGGCTCTATCAACTTCCAATCCATCACAAGAGACCTTATGACCAAGCACAATTCCATCCTTGACCATGAAGTGACACTTTTCTCAATTGAGTACTAAAGACTTCTCTTCACATCTTTATAACACAATTGAGAGATTATCTAAGCATGCATCAAAACTTGAGCCAAACACCGAAAAGTTATCCATAAACACTTCCATTATGTTTTCAATGAGACCATCAAAAATCATCATCATGCACCTTTGAAATGTAGCCGGGGCATTGCACAAACCAAAAGGCATCCTCCGAAAGGCGAACACTCCATAGGGACAAGTAAATGCCATCTTGTGTTGGTCTTCGGGGGCTATCATGATTTGGTTATACCCCGAATACCCTTCAAGGAAGCAATAGTACTCGTACCCGGCCAATCTATCCAACATTTGGTTGATAAAAGGAAGGGGAAAATGATCATTCCTTGTAGCCGAATTCAATGTCCTATAGTCAATGCAAACGCGCCATCCGGTGGCCAATCTTGTAGCAATCATCTCATTTTTCTCATTGGTGATCACGGTCATTCCACCCTTCTTTGGGACCACTTGTGTTGGGCTAACCCACTCACTGTCGGAAATTGCATATATCTTCCTCGCATCTAACAACTTCAATACCTCTTTCCGAGCAACCTCTTGTAATACAGGGTTCAACCTCCTTTGAGGTTGAACCTTAGGACGAAAACTATTATCCATTAATATTCTATGCATACAAACCGATGGGCAAATTCTCTTAATATCACCAATGGTCCAACCAATCACATTCTTATACCTTCTAAGCACCCTCAACAATTTATCAACTTCAGATGTAGAAAGATATTGTGATATGATAACCGGAAATAAGTCTTTATCACCAAGGAAAGCATACCTTAGGTGATCCGGAAGAGGTTTCAACTCATGGTCTAAATGAGATGTGTTTGAAGATGATTCCTCTTAAGTTGAACTTCCAACTTCCCCCGGTTTTTTGATATCAAGGTACTTCATTTCATCCTTTGTAGAGCCTTGGTTAGCATCAATCCTTGCAAGTGATTCAAGTAGATCATCACAAGTATCCTCCAAATCGGAGTAGGTATAGATAGAATTGGAGATGACATGTTCCACCGGATCCTTAACCATAGATGTAGGCAAGGTAATGATCATCTTGCATTCTTCAACATGAGGATCATCGACCTTCTTCATAGCATCGAATATAGAAAGGGTAAGGAATTCATCATTGACTCTAAAAGTGAGGTTGCCTTCTTGTACATCAATAAGGGCCCATCCCGTTGCAAGAAATGATCGACCAAGGATGAGATACATGTTCTTGTCCTCTGGCATATCTAGAACTACAAAGTCGACCGGGAATATGAAATCTTCTACTTTCACAAGGACATCCTCTACTACACCATTTGCATAAGTGATAGATATATCCGCCATTTGGAGAGCTATGGCTATAGGTTTGATATTACCTATTTCCAACCTCTTGAAAATGGATAGAGGCATTAGATTTATACTTGCTCCCAAATCACACAAAACATTTCAAAATTTGGAACCTCCAATCAAACAAGTTATTGTGAAACTTCCGGGATCCTTTTGCTTTGAAGACATATCCTTCTTTTGAAAGATTGCACTTCATTCCTCCGACAAGTTTATAGTCTCAAATTGACCAAACTTCCTTTTGTTGGCAACGGCCTCTTTCAAGAATTTAGCATGACTAGGCATATCCCTCAATGCATCAAGTAAAGGGATGTTTAGATGTATCTTGTTGAAAATCTCTAAAAATCTCTTTATCTTCTCATACACCTATGCCTTGGCCAAATAATGAGGGAAATGAGCTTTAGTGATCACATTTTTGGTAGGAATGCCTCTACCAAATCATCCTCTTGAAATCTTTCTTGAAGAGTGACTTTCTTTGAACCTTCATCTTTTGCACATGGAGCTTGAACCTCTGCTGGTAATTTCTCTTCATGCTTTGAAGGTTCTTCTTCATAAGGTATATCTTCAACTAGCACCTTCTCCTTCCCACTTCCAGATGCAACATGGTTTCTCATACCCTTTCACACTTCTCAACGTGATAACATTGCATTCTTTAGGGTTCACTTCCGTATTACTTGGAAACTTGCCCGGAGGATGTTGAGTGGTAGCATGATTTGCCATTTGACTTAGTTGTCTTTCCAACATCTTCCCTTGTTTAGACAATGAAGTTATAGTATTCTCTAAGGTAGTCACCTTTTGTCTGGTTTGTTGGATGAAAGTGCTTTGTTGATTCGCCATTTGAGTTTGTTGGTTGGCCATGTTTTTGTTGAGTAGCCATTTGTCCTTGATTTGCAACAAGTTGTTGAAGCAATTGCTCCATAGAAGAAGGCAGATTCCTTTGCTCTTCAACATTCCCTTGAGAAGTAGAGAATCCTGAAGGTAAATTTTGAGCATTATTTGGATTCCCATAGGATAAGTTGGGATGAGGACGATTGTTGGGATGATAGGCTAAGTTCCCTCCTTGATTTCCATAAGAATGGCCTCCTTGATAGTTCCCTTGAGTGTTTCCTTGGAACCCTTGCCTATAGTTCCCATAACTCATTTGATTCACAAAATTTGCATCCTCAATCACCTCGGATTCTAACATCTCTTGAGATTGAACAACTTTAAGTTGAGCTTGTGCTTCATCATACTTCTTCATATTGGCCAACTTATTTGCCATGACTTTGTATTTCTCATCAACAATAGAAGAAACTTTCTTCGAATGAGCCCTTTCCATAGGCCATTGGTAGCTATTAGCCGCCATTTTCTCGATTATCCTCAAAGCTTCCCTTGCATTTCGGTTCACCAAACATCCTCCAGAAGTCGCATCCACTATACTTCTTGTGTGAGGCGTCAAACCACTATAAAAATTAGTGATTTGTTGACCCTCATTGAAACCATGTTGGGGACACTTCCTCAAGAGCTCCCTATAACGCTCTCAAGCCTCAAACAACGATTCATCGCCTTGTTGAGAAAAGTGCGATATTTCGAATATAAGCTTTTGCGCCTTGGAAGGAGGAAAGTATTTAATGAGAAACGCCTTGCATAACTTATCCCATGTGTGATTGTCCACCTTATTCAAACACTTATACCAATCTTTGGCTTGATCTCTCAATGAGAAGCCAAACATCCTCATCCTAATTGTATCGTTGGAGACACCATTGAGCTTCACGGTGTCACACATATCTAAGAATGTGCTAAGGTGAGTGTTTGGGTCTTCCATAGGTGATCCCCCAAATTGCTTACTCTTTATCATTTGAATAAGCCCGGATTTCAACTCGAAGTTGTTAGCATTTATCGTTCCCCACTCACCTCCTTGAAATTGTTGAGTAGGAGGCTCAAACATTTGGTTAAGTGGAGGTTGTTGTGCCTCATTTGCTCTCCTCTCTTGATCTTCCTTCCAAGCACTGAAATTCTTCCATCTCTTTCATAAGAGCTTTCATGTTTTGATTGTTGCCTTCCATAGCTTCTTCTTCAATAAAATTTCGTCTTCTATGTCTTCTTTCAAAGTGCAAGATCAAAGGCTCTACAAGTCTTCCCTTAGATTTTGTATGCATAAACCTACAAAACAAAAATCAAAAGAACCAATGCTTGAATTAGTAACTTAATAACCAAATCAACTATTGAAACTCAAACTAAACATTCCCCGGCAACGGCGCCAAAAATTGGTTGCTCTCACTTTTGAGGGTGAGAGAATGCAATGATAATTGATTGAGTAATCGAGTCGAACCTCAAGGAATGCTATGGCGTAAGAGTTTCAACTAGTAATCTAGCTATTTAACTACTATCCAAGCTACTGAATGTCATGTTTTTGTGTTTTCTATAAGCTAATGATCAAATAAAATAACAATTAATTAACTAACAAATAAATGGCAAACGATTAAAATCAATAAGAGAAAGTATGGTTCCAAATACAATCCAACATTCACTAGAGGCATAGGTTTTGGGATTTGCAAGAATTAACCAATTTAATCTAAATCAGGGGGGAGTTCTCTATATGATATACATTAGTTCTTTTCTCAAAGCAACAATGTAAGTAGATTAACCTATGACATCTATCTCCGCTAGGTCTCAAGATGCATAAATTAACTCCAAAAAGCACATTTTATACCTAGAATCTCCTATTAGCAAGAATTACTAATATGTTGTGATTTGATGCTAAGTGTTATGAATTAAAGCCTACTAAGCACTTAACCAAACACCTTGTATACACTCAATGATGGCCAATCAATCATGCAATATAATTCAAGACCCAAACCACAAGACCCATGAAATAGAAGGCAAATCCAACAACAATACCCAAAAACCTATTAATCTAGCTCATGTCTTCATATATTTGAAACCAAAAGAAGCTTAGCTAGACATAATTAATAGAATAAACCATGAACAATCGATGAAATCATATTAGAAAGATAGAGAATTGAATAAGTTTGTAGAATATGGTCTTGAATTTCAAATCCACCAAGTAATGCTCCACAAATCTTCAAAAATTACAAAAGTAGAAATAGGGCAATGTATTTAGGGTTCTTAAAATGTTAAAGTACCAAAAGATACCCAAATGGGGGTGAATTTAGGGGTTAAATATATCAAAAACTGAGTTTGGGACAAGTTGGGCCGAGTTTGGTTTGACCAAACTCGGCCTTAAGTGAGAGAAGGCGGCTGACCGGCAGTCTGTCAAAGTGGAACAGACCGCCGAAGATGCTGTAGTTGGCGGCGACTTGGCAGGTTGGCCGGCTGTCTGTCGGACCACCGGGCAGACCGTCGGTCCTCCTTGCCTTGACCGGTACTTACCCCTTTTGCTTCCTTCTTCCGGTTTTCTTCGTTCTTCGTTCGATCTGACTTTTTAACTCGAATTTCCACCTTTTTGAGCTCATTTCTTTCTCATTTCCGGCCCTCAATCCTTAGTTACTTGAACGCTCTTCCAATTTCCTACAAAAATAGATCGAAAACAGAGAAAAAATGAGAAAAGTATAAAGTATGCTATAAGTTTAGAAACCCTAGGATTTCTAACATTTAATCACATAAATTGAGACTCAAACACATGCAAAATACACTCGACATGCACATAAAATACGTGTTAATCAGCAACAACAAGGGCAAGAGCAAGATCGTCAATGTAGCCCATAGTGAAGAAGGAGATCGCGACTTTCGAACTCAAAAGTCAAGAAGGCAACTTGTGTCGGAAGAAATTTTGAGATAATATACCGAATAACTTCAAGCCGAAGAAGATGCCCGGTTTTATGCCATGGTGGATAATATGGAAAGCCACGGTTATGAGTTCCATGGATCCACCAATAATGATGATGGCGAGGAAGAGCACGACGACGATGAACTCGATCAACCTCCTCCATCAAAACCCACTAAAGAACCCAAGTTGGATATCTTCAAGAAGCACTTTTGAAAAGAGTTGGCTCTGATCGTTGAAGGCGAATCTCCTCTTGCCGATGGTAGAAAGAGATTTATCGTATATTGCAACTATTGCACAACACATTACAAATGGATCAAAAAAGGAGGCTACGGCACAATGACAAGGCACATGGAGAACGTTCATCTAGGTGAGTGGGGAATAACTCAAAGCCAAACTTAAGTTCGAGGTACTACTACTACTTCATCTTCGGCGACGGGTACGTCGGTTTTATTTAAACTTGAGAAAGATCAATACCAAGATGCTATGGCTAGATATTGTGCTATGGAAAAAACAATCTTTTAATTTTTCCGATAGATTAACGTATGAAGCATCTCTTAAACAAGCACTTGGTCCTAATGCCACAAAAATAGGTAGAACAACTATGCTTAAGAAGATTAGGAAACAATGCATGGAAAGAAATAACTTTTGATGAAATATTTGAATCATTTGGGTCATAAAGTTTCTATTTGTACTGATGTTTGGACCGATGCATATAATTAAAATAGTTATATGGGAATTACTTGTCATTGGGTTGATGCAAAATGGAGTTTGCAAAAATGTTTGATTGCATTTAGTGAGTTTGAAGAGCCTCACATGGCTTAAAATATTACTTTGATTATTATCACCGTTTTAAATGAATATTATTTGGTTAACAAGATATTTTCGGTTGGTTTTGATAATGCAACGGCGAACACCGCTAGTATTCCTCAACTCATTGAAGCATGTTCACCATATTTTAAAGGAAAATACTTTCATTCGAGATGCATTTGTCATATTTTAAATTTATATGTTCAAGATGCGCTCGAAATTTTCAAGAGGCCGTTCTTCCTATTAGAAATGCCTCAAAATTTTGCATAAATCAAAAATTTTGGGAAAGAAATGGTAAAAATATTGTCGTACAAAGGGTCTTGTTTATACATGTTTTATAATAGATGTATCTCATCGTTGGAATTCTACTTATGAGATGATTAATAGTACTGTAGAGTATAAGGGTCATTTATATGATTTTTTTAGAAAAGAGTTTGCAAATGTTCATTTAACACTTGAGAGTCATTGGGATGCATGCATGGATTTATATAAATTGATAAAGGTTTTTCATATGGCTACTAAACAATTATCAGGTGTTTATTATTGTACTTCCGTTAAAGTTTTGGAACATTGCATGTATATTGCCTTGTCTTTTAAGAGTTGTTTTAGTAAGCCAAACTTGTAAGGTGTGATTATTTTATGGTTCAAAAGTGGCTCAAATATTTTAGAACTATTCTGAATGTTTTCTTGGTTGCTAAGTGTTTAGATCCTAAATTGAGATCTGATGGTGTTTGTCAAATGCTTAGAATTTATTATGATGCTTTCGAGCAAATGGACTTTCTTGGAGTTAGAATTGATGGACAAGAGATCTTCTTTGATCTTCCTAATGTGCAACAAATGAAAGATGATCTAGATAGGACTTTGAGAGCTCTTTTTCGTGAATATATTATGAAATATGGTAGTGATCTTGATATCAACCCTCCTCCTTCTTCTATAGCCTCTTCATTTGATTTTTCTTTTGATATGAACTCATTAGATCCCTTAGTTCAACAAATGCATGACAAGTACCAAAATAGAACCTATGAAATTCCAAGGGGGCAAGGTAATAGTGAATTGGATATGTTTTTACAAAATCGTTTTATCTTTGAAGTTGAAGATAGTGGTCCATTGATCGATGTGTTGAAGTGGTGGTCGAAGAAAGAGGAGTACCCAATACTCTCCATCATGACGAAGGAGTTATTTGCCATCCCGGCATCCACCATATCCATTGAATAAGCCTTTAGCACCGGAGGAGTTATGCTAGATCAAAGAAGATCAATCATGAAGGCAAGTAACATTGAAGTTACCATGTTGCTTGATGATTGGTATAGGGCCGACATTAGAGCTCAAGAACCGGAATGGAATGATCGAAATGAGGGCGAAGATGAAGCCTTCACCGAGACGGATCGATTGGAGGCGGACTAGAAAGCACCTCAAGGTAAAAGAACTACGTAGACTTTGGTTCCTCTATGACTATGAGGATACGTAGGCAACTCAATTTTAGAAATAAAATTGAGCTCATGTCCTTTATTGTTATATTTTCCTATTTTCAAATGTAAAACAGAGTATTAGATTAGTGTTGTTGTGAAGAAAAAATGTCTATGTAAGGTAGAAGAGACAAGTGATTAGTTGTAATTTTTCCACATTATTAACACAAAGTCCTTTTGGTGTTCTTATTCAATGACTACTTCAAAGTTAAAATGACAAACAAAGCAAAAATTAAAAACAAAAGAGTTAAAATTATGCAAAAGAGTTGAAAATTAGGTTCAAGGCTCAGTGCACGGTCCGTGCTCGAAGGAATTTTGAAGCCGGGAGAAACTCTATCAGAGAGCATGAGGAGCATGGTCTGTGCGGTTTTGGCCCGAGCCTGCCAGTTTTGAACCGGCCCTGAACTGGCGGGCTCAAAGCCCAGCCCGGAACCGGCAACACTCTCCACGGTCCGGGCTAGGTTCAAGCCCTTACCAACCGCGGCCCGGCAAGCCAGGGCCTGGAACCGGCGGGCTTTGAACCGGCGGCAGGTCTAAGTGGGGTGAGTGAGAAGGTGAAGGAGAAGCTAAATGAACTAGAACCGAAGAGGATTGAGAATCTTGTAATGATTGCAAACAATTTTGCTGATGCAGGATTGTGGGAGAAAGCAGAGTATATGAGGTGCAAAATAAGGGACAAAGAGTTGAAGAAGATAGCTGGAGAGAGTTATGTATAGATAGCAGGTAATAGTTTCAGATTCGTTTCTAGAGACGATTCTTGCTTTTCATGTGAGGATATGTTATTGTTACTGAAAATACTTAACTTGCATATGAAGATGATCTGGTTTGAATGAAGTGTGATCTTATGTTTATTGCAATCTATATTGTATCTGTGTAATGTATTTTAGTTTTATTGATATTGAGCCATAAAATAAATGAACAATATAAATCATGTACATATCACATTGTTCTTCTTTATTAATGACGAGGTTCACACTGAGGTATAATCTAAAGACTATGGATTATTTCTGACATGGAAATATAAGTAACAAGAACAAGGATAATAAGGCCCATTAGCATGATGAAGCTGATAATAGCCAACTCAAAACCAATCTTCATATAAGCCTTTGAAATCTTCAGGTAGCATACGCACGGTAGCAAGTGATGGAACCGCTGCTTGAAAGAGTTCATTTTTCCCACTAGATCTTCGAATTGGATGTGATAATTCTACATGCAATTACATCATACATTGAGTATAGAGATTATACCTTTTGATCGCAGACGGAGTAATCTACAGGTCTAGATTATTGGGATATAATCCCTTTCCTCGAAGTTCTCTGACTGTGTGGGCGTCTCGGAACTTTGGAACTTGAAATCCCCTTCTACTGGGGATGGTAATTTGGGTTCGGGTTTTCGGATAGGGATAGAAATACCCGAACCCGAACGGGTTTTTGGGTACCCAAAACCCGAAAAAATTGGGTTTGGGTTCGGGTTCGGGTTCGGGTAGTGAAATTTGAAGAATTCAGGTATCGGGTATACCCGAACCTGAAAAAAAATTACCCAAAATCCCAAAAAACCCAAAATTTATAATTAAATTAATTAAAAATAATAAATAATACTAATTAATAAATAAAATAATTAAGAAAAAATAGTTAAATAAATAATTAACTTAGCAAGTTAACACTTTAGACTCTCATTTCTTTTCTTTTTTCCATTTGATGTTTTATTAATTATGAAGTTATATGCATAATATCTTCAATAACTAGCTATATGCATTATTTAAAATAGAAAAATAAATAAAAAAATACTACGTAGTATTTTTCTTTCTAAATTTTGGGTTTTTCGGGTACCCGAATACCCGAATGGAATACCCGAACGGGTATATGGATATCCGAAAATATTTTCGGGTTCGGGTTTGGGTAGTGAATTTTTGAATTTTCGGGTTCAGGTACCCGAAAAATTCGGGACAGGTACCTGACCCGTACCGAATTATCATCCCTACCTTCTGCTCTCTGTAGCCGGCGTCTTTCTCTTAAGAATAAGATTCTTAGATTCGGGTTTTGAGAATCTCCTCCGCGCCACTTACTTCATTTCCCACTAAGATATGTGCTTAATTAATTAAGCCCAATTCAGTTAATAATTACCGGAATAAATTCTAATTAAATAAATAATTAGAATTAATCCTAATTATTATAGGAAGATATTATATGTAAATATTAAATTAATTATCTAATTCCATAATTAAGAATAAATCTTAATTAATTAGATATTAATTTATTCCATATTATATATTTAACCAGAGTGCAATTATTGAGCCCAGATGGACATCAGAAGACAAACAGGAGCCCCATACTGTACAGTATGGCGCCATATTATGGGCCTGAGTCCATAACACTTCTTTTCAGTCTAAAACTGATCTCGCTCAATAATATCTTAAATTCCTTTCCTGGAGAGCTCTTAGGCCATCCCAGGAATCTATGTACTAGACAGAGTTTAGTCTTACCTAATAAAATTATTCCATGATCAACCAAGAGCATTTATTTCATTAGAACTGTGATGCGTTCCAACAAAGAGTCACAACTGAATCACCGTTCTGTCCCAATTTGTAGATTGGGACTGATACTTTATTTAGAGCTATCCCCGTGTTTAAGACTCCGATATCCATTAATTCATTAAAGCTCATCTGACTTCTCATAATTAATTAACTTATGCTTATCCTCAAGTCGTACCCGTTCACCCCTTATTATTATACCTGAACTTAATTAGCATTCATGACTTGGTATAATAAACCTTGTGAACTCTCTGAGGGGATATCTCTCTACCTAATGTGAACACAGTGTCTCGATATGACTAATTAGACATACAATGTGCCCTCATGTTACCCAAGAGACACTTCAGGGATGCTGCGATAAACCCTTATCTTGCAAATCAAAGTAACAATGAACAACACATATACATCTAATAGCCTATCAAGATTAAGATCATATCTCTAAATAGAGATGTACACGGTCCGGTTTGGTGCGGTTTGATGTTTAAACCAAACCAAACCATAAAATACGTTTTGGTATTTTTTTGAAACCAAACCGAACCATACTAACACTAAAACCAACCCAAACAAAACCATATTAATGCGGTTTGGTGCGGTTCGATTTGTGGTTTTCAAATATTTTCCATCTGCTTCTTTTTTATTTAAAATATGTCTGTACTTAAATTTCAAATAGTTAAATAAAATATATTATTTTATGCAATCAAAATTGACAATAAAAAAAGGTTCATTACACAACGAAAATCATGAACTACAATCTAACATTTACATACAAAAGTAAAAAATTAAGAATTTAACTAAAATTTAGAAAATATATTTAATAGCGTAAAAAGAGAACCTCTAAATAGTTGGAACTTCGAAGTATTATTCTATATATATATAAAATAGATTAAATTGTATTAGCTTATTTATTTTAATTAATATTTTTCAACATTCAATGGTGGTAGAATAAAGACAATGTAATATGTCAAAAATAAAACTAATTGATACTAATATTTATTATCATTATATTACGGTTTTACGGTTTGGTTTGCTTTACATATTTATAAAAACCAAACCTAAACCGTAAACCATAGTTTTTAAAAATAAAGAACCAAACCATATTTTTTCAAACCATAAACCAAACCAAACCAGATAATACGGTTTGGTCTGGTTTGGTTTACGGTTTTAACCAAACTGTGAACACCCCTATCTCTAAATGCCGAGATTTCTAGTTCTTCACCTATTTCTAGGGTCAGTATAAGAAGAACATTATCTCGCGCGATCCTATCAATATGTTCCACCGTACCAACATAACTAGCGACTGAGACCCGCCACTACCGTCATGTTGCAGTCTAAACCGATAGCTTTCCCAAGCTATCTCGACGGTGACACTGTTTATATCTCATAATTATTATCGAACGTTGCGTGATCTCCTGACACCCGAGTCGTCCACGTGTTCTAAAATATGAGATATTGGGCTTATTCTTATTAATATATTTAATCAGATAGGTGATTGTAAACAGTGAAATACATGTTGTATATACTAAAACACGTTTTTGCTTTAGCTATACACAACAACCCCAACAGCAAGATCGAAGCTGTCACGCTAAAAAAATCTCTAATAAGTGACATTAGGTACCCAAAATATGGGAGGGCCACAACTATGGTAGCACTGATTCCGACCAAGATAGTTCTTGCCAGAAAACTGTAGGATCTTCTCTGAACGTAAGTTTGGAAAAGGGTTTCGATCGTGTCAACTATTGGCTTTAACAGTAAAGGATATTTGGCTATAGGATTGACTAGAGCAGTGAAAATCACTACTTTAGAGCTAAAACTCTTTGTCGAAAGACTCAGTGTAATCTGCGATTGTACTTCTAGACCAAACATTAGGTATCCCACGATTGCCATAAAAACATAGGTTATTGTACTAAACAAAAAGCCGACAAGCAGATCCTGTCAAAATCATCAAATATAATCTACAATTGGACTAGTCGATCAAGTTTAAAATCTCAAAAAGAACTTAGTTTACCTTACCATGTGGAATTGTTCTTGATTTCGACTTGAATTATACAGAGTAGGAAAAACTGAATGAGCATGATATCACATAATATATAAGCTGCAAGCTGTAGGCAGTCCCGTCCAGTTTATAAGCACTCATTTTTTATGAAATCTGATACCATCAAATAGGCCTAAACATAAAACTGATCCTAGTATGGCCATGTAAGCTAAGACACGGTGGCTGATATGTATGAAAGAGTGGTCATCTTATTTATCCAAATAGTAGGTAGTACAACGAGGGAAATTAGTACTATGAAGCTCCGTTCCCCTCCAATTTGGACACCATGGATATTCTTTTCCTGATTTGGTAATAATTTATGCAAGTTATCTCCGGCTAATATTAGGAAACTTGTGGCAATTAAGAAAAGTTCAAGATGAATGGAAACAAAGATACGTACTATTCCTTGCGTGCCAAAAGCCTCATAACCAATATCAGGATAACTCATTACACTCGGATCACCATCCATGCATCTTTTGATCGATAAGCCTATATAAAAGGTCGTACTAGCAATGGCAAACAGAAGTATGAGGCTTGACCAGCCTCCAGATGTTATGGCATATGGTAATGACATAATTCCGACATCTGAAAATATTTGTCAAGACTATTAATTACCAAATCCCGAGAGGGAAATATGCTGCATTATATTAGAGAAACCACGAGAGAGAGAGAAGTAGAGTATAGACCTGCAAAGGTGTTGACAACATTGAAAGTAGTCTTGAAAAATAAGGTTTTACCAGTTGAGTCATGGGTGATTGATTCACCTCTCTTAGATTTTCCACACCATTAACATGCCTATCTTTTTCTTTGATTTGCATTTTATGTTTTTCTATTAGAAAATGGAACGAGAGAAATGCTGCCAAGTATCTTCACCTTTTACTGTTGCATGAGAGTGTATATGTCTTCACCTTGATGCCTCTCCCTTATATAGGGTGAGTCTGTACATGCAAGAGTGCAACATATCTATTCTAAAGCAATATAGTTCAACAATTCTCATTTTAACCTCTTCCTTTTTCAATCTAATTGGTACTTTTCATTTCTTCGCTCTCTGGGTTGGGCAATGCATTTTAGTATAACTTTTCCATAAGAAGAAAAAAAAATGCATTAGGTGCGTAATATGTCCTCTACGTTTTTACTATGTAAGAACTAAAGCTATTAAGTCACAGATCTTGTGACCAACAACTGCTTTTTTGCTGATATATTATATAAAAAATAGAGTTAGAGTTACAATATGTTTCACCAATTGTTTATGGTACTTATTTTTGGAAAATTAATTACTTTTAAGACAACAATGGGTTAAAACCTGAAAAGTGAACAACTTATGAAGATAAATGAGTTATTTTATGATATTAGCTTGTCACCTGAAATTGAAGTTTAAAAAAAAAAAAAAAGATCTGAATACTGGAAGTGAACCCAAAAACATAAAAAAGTAAAATTTACTATAAAGTGCAAGGTTATAAGCCATTTTGGACATTAGATTGTTTGCAGTAATCTACATTAGCTAATAGTTTGCCTAATAATTAGGTATCAAAAATCAAAAGTCAAGTTCAGCCTAACCATAACCAGAAGTACTTTTGCCGCATAATATATTGTGTTAAGAAGATGCTAAATTAATAACGCAAGATCAATGCTATTTCTTTTCCGGCATTGGAGCTGAGATTGTGATTTTTTTTTCCCACCTTCAACTCTACTTATATATAAATTTATCAAATTATCTAAATCTTGCCCAACTTAAAACACTTTTCTCCCCTTCACGTTGAGGGCCTGTCTCCCCTTATGCTATGTAGTGCTACCCATTCATAATTTTTTTGTCAAAGCTCAGTCTTGATGAATAAATATATAACATACCTACTAATTAGCTAAAAAATATACTTTTCATTTGTTCTACAACCAAGTAGAGGTTCTCGTTAGATGGTAATCTGGAGTAATGTCTGACCGGCCCTTAGGAGGTATTGGAAAACACGTCCTACCTCTATAAATTTTCGACAATTGTATCAAAGATGTGTAAGTTCCAAAAACTAGGATCCCACCAACATAATGAATATAATGATCGCCAACTCAAGTCTTCAATTCAGACGAGCTCCACAAATCTTCAAGTAGCAGAAGGATTAGCAGTAAAATTGACCCTGTCACTGTCGTAAATGCCCCAACAAGTGATATGACAATGTCGTAGTAGTAGGGTAGTATAATGGCTACAATGACAATGCTTCCGAGCAGCATATTTCTTATGCATAAGTGGTAAATTATGTTGCCATGAACAGATAAGAAACGCCTTTCTATAGCATCGACCAGAGGCTTCAGAAACAGAACGAAGTTGGCATTATGATTGATTACAGCGGTATATGTGGCTACTTTAGAGCTCAATGTATTCGTAGGGAGGTTCAGAGTTATCTGAGTTTGCAACTCTGAACCGTACATTAGGTATCCTAAAATCGCTATTGATGCACAAACACTTGTAGTTATCACAAAATATAAGACCAAAACCTGCAAGAATGAATTATTCATCTTTTACACATGAAATCATTGTATTATGATTTTGTTTGAGATATATTTACTCATTTGAACTATTTTCTGTTTCTCATCAAAGTGTAGAGAGTCGGGAAAACTGGATGACCACAGTAACATAAGTAATATAAACTTAATCCCATTAAAAGTTAATTCAAAGTAAACCGTACGTGTTAATCATTTTGGCATCATTTAGTATACCTTATGTAGGAGTAGACAAATTTACCAAAACGAATGTATACCGGATATACCGTACTGAAAAATATCGAAACTACCGTAATTAGCGGTGTTGGGATATAATGTTAAGGGGGAACTTGAATCAAGTTAAATAAACAATTTGTTTTGATTTGATTCCAAAACCCTAAGTAGAATATTTCCCTTATTATTTTTGATGAATTTAGACAAGTTATAATTAGCAAAGGTTGCATATTAGGAAGCTTTTATTTAAGTCTAGAAGCGCCAAAGGATAATGCAATCAGAGTTCGCGAAGCGTCAGGAAGCAAAGCGGCTCCAGCAGTGAAAGCGTCATCAGTTAAGATTGACAAAGCATCTTTGAAACGCTTCAGATAAAGTTACCTAGAACGAAGCTTTTGTTTAATGGAAGCGAAGCGCTCTCAAGTCAGCTCACCCAAAGTGTCCATGTTATCTAGAATGCTACATTGACACACTAACGTTTGAATTTCAAACTCTGACGTGCGCCGCAGTTGCAGTCCACGTGTAATCACGCTATTGCTTTACGGAGCGGTTTGGTAGAAAAGTCATGATAAGGTGCAGACCGCCATACCCTGATTCAACCACCATGCAATGACTTTCTCAGTACTGTAGGCGATGATTAAGCACCTGACACATAACAACATTCCCATAATTCACGGGAAAGGGAGGAACATGCGCCGCTTCTCTCCAACGGGAAGTAGGGTTCCTATCGCTATAAATAGAAGGAGTTGCACACACACTAAAAACAACACACGTACAAACAATTCAAGCAAACTTCTCGCAATAACTCAAGCAAATCATCTGTTACATTCCTTTAGTTCTTTCGAAGCGCTTCACATTAGTGTGTCCTCAAGAAATATACTTTCTTTAGTATTGCAACTACTTTCTTTCTAGGTTCAACCGCATATATCCAAAGCCTAGCTTCGAGAATCCTTATCCCTTTACTAGTGATCTTCATTGTAAAGGATTCTCATTTACGAAAACCCAAAACACCCTAAAACCAAGTTTATCATGATAGATTGAGTTGTAAGGTTGTAAAATTTTTGTAGCAAAGTTTGTTGTTGTAAGGCTTCTCGAGAGCCCGTGAAATCTCTGAGGATTCAAGTGCAAGTTTGTTACTAGCCTTAAATCACTTCCCCTAGGAAGTATAAAAAAAGGGATATCGAGTGAAGGTATTCATCCCGTCGTGGATAGAGTGGACGTAGGAGAGGCTCTCCAAACCACTATAAATTGTTTGCGTCTCTTTACTTTAAGATATTTATTGCTTTGATTATTTACATACACACACACACACTTTAAATATTAAGTTGGTTTTAATTGCAAGAAAAGATTTAAAGTCTCACCACATTCCGCACATCTCTCACATGAGTGAGAAGCTTCGAAAGCCTCACTAGCATTCGAAGCGTCTACTCGGCAAAAAGGACGAAAAATGAAAGAGAAGTTAAACACTTCTCAACACACGTATTCACCCCCTCGTCTACGTGTGTTAGTCACTTTTGGGACCAACAAGTGGTATCAGAGCAGGGGTTCTAACTGACCTCTGTTTTCTGAATACTAATAATGCGAAAGCGTTATAGTAGGTCTACCTGAACTGATCCTTTTAAAAATCTTGCATTAAACCGCACTCACTGCATATTGCATTTTTCTAATATCTTTTTCAAGATGTCTTCCTCAGCACAGCTTCCTCAGTTCTCGATCGAGGCCTACACCATGTAGAGTTTCTGTGTGGAGTCTCATCTCACTTCACTTCATGACCGCATGCATGAAGTCATCAAGAAAGGACTCATCATAATCATGAAATGTCTATTAAGGAACCGTGAAAAGGGAGAAACCCATCGACCTAGACGGCAACCCAGTTGACGAGGAAGAAAGCGCTTCCACCGATGTCTATGTTGTGAAGCCGAGAGAGGAATTTACTACCAACGACTTCAAAGCTGATAATCTAGATCGTGTGACGCACAACGTGATTCAGTCAACCATCCCCGACGCCTATCTCCCAAGAATCATGAAATGCAAAACGGCGAAAGAGATGTGGGAAACTCTTTCCCTAATCTCACAGGGCACGGAAAAAATTAAGGAAAACAAACTCTCTGTATTGATGCAGGAGTTTAACGCTCTCACGATAAAGAGCAATGAGAGCATGGAGTCTTTCGAGACTCGAGTTTTGGGAATCACCACAACCGTAGCTTCCATAGGAAAAGAACTCACCTTCAAAGAGATTAATCAAAAGGTGGTTCGCGCTCTGTCTAGAAAATGGCAGACAATGAAGGAGCTCTTCCTCTCACAAAAAGAATTGGGAGACATGTCTCCAGAAATGATGTTCTCCAAATTCAAAGCGATCGAATTTGACCTAGTCAAGAAAGCGCTTCGTAAGGATGAGGAGGAGCTTCCAGCAAAATCAAAAAGTCTGGCTTTCAAGGCCGCAGTAGAGACTACCACCAACGAAGCCGACGTTTCCAACAGCAATGTTGCAGAAATGTCAAGAGAAGGACTGGAGGATTACGCTCTCTATCTGGTTAGAGAGTTTAACAACTCCAACGCTAGAGCGGCCAAGTACAAAAGATTCTACAAATCTCAAGGCCAGAGCTCGCGCTTCACCCCATATGACGAGAAGAGGGATGACAAATCTGCAGCCATCCCTAGAGATAAAGCCAACATTGAGTGCTTCTAGTGCCACAAATGGGGCACTACAGAAGTGGATGCCCGAACCTCTCAACCAAGGAAAAGGACGAGGTCAAAGCTCGTTGTGAAGATAGTCGTCGCCCTCTAGTAGCCGACGCTCCCATTGAATCCAAAAAACCCATCGACCATGATGAAGATCAGTTCACAGATGATGAATATGAATACAATTATGGTTGCATGGCAATAGAAGCTGAAATGGAGGAGGTAAATATTCCTGAACCTAATACTCTTCCACTATCACTAGGTAGTGAATGTGGTGACGGTGAGGATGAGACTTTTAGCTTGGAAGGTGATCTCTTTGATGACTATTTAGAGTTGCTCAAGAATCATGAATCCTTGTAGGAAGTTCTCATTCGGTTCAGAATAGATAACGATAGATTAGCCAATACACTCGAGTCCAACGAAAAGATCCTATTCGAGTTGATGGCTAAGTTCGATGACCTTCATGAATGCCACCAACGTACCATATCCACTTCTAAGGAATACAAAGCCACCCTCGATCATCTCAATAGTGCTTCTATAGCTATTGAAACGATTGAAAGTTCTTTCAAACCCTCAAAAAGTTTGAAAGGAATTGGCTTTGGTTCTACCCTTACAGCTTCATCTGATGCTAGTTCCGAAGCGTCGTTGAAAAGCCCCAAAGCTGATCAACACGCTACTAACAAAGGAAAAGAGTTAGTCAGGTTTGTGGCTGAAACTTCAAGGCAAGCTTTCAAAGCGCCCTTAAAGGTTCACCCCGACGCTTCGAATAAGTCAAAGACTAAAGAGCTTAAATGCTCTAAACGCAATTCAAAGCGTATCCAGTTTACGACAAACCCGAAGTGTCAACAAGAGCGTAAAGCTGACTTGAATAACTTCACATCTCATGGAAGGACTCAAGTATGCTTTATCCCCGACGCTTCACATAACTTTAATGATCGAAGCCTCATCGATCATTTTATACAAGGTGAAAGCATTCCTTCATGCTCTCAGAGGAGAAGGAACTGTAAGCGCTTTCACTATTACACACACGATTACACTCAGGGTTTTTCCATTAAACAAAGCCATATTTGTTTCGTTCAGGATCTCGAGTAGAGAGTCACTTTCTCGGTGAATCCAACTCGAGTTTCCAAAACCACTAACATTAAGGAACCCAATGCAAATTGGGTACCTAAACAATTGTTGATCTCTTAGATCAGAGCGGCAAACTCAAAAAATACGGACAAGAAGAAGGAAGAAGCTATTTGGTACCTAGACAACGGATGTTCACATCACATGACGGGTGAACGATCTTTCCTCAATGAGTTTGTCACAAAGCCGGGTCCAGATGTAATTTTTGGTGATGATGCAAAAGGCATCACCATCGGATACGGTACTTTTTGCGTTGGAAGTATGAGACTCACTAACGTCTCATATGTCCAAGGCCTCAAACATAATTTACTTTCTATTTCTCAATTCTATGATAACGGGTTCGTGGTAAAGTTTATCTCTAACCAGTGTGTTATTGAGAACAAAGTGTTTATGCAGGTTGTTCGTACAGGTATTCAAAAACAAAACGTGTACGTACCCAACCTGAACTCATTGCCCGAAGCACCTCGGAGATTAGGTGGCTATGGCATCGTCGCCTCAACCACCTAAACTTCAAAGTAATGAATAGAATCTCCCGAAAGAGTCTCGTTCGAGAGATTCCTAATGAAGTCTTCAACAAGGATATAGTATGTTAAGCCTGCCAAGAAGGTAAGCAGATCAAGAAATCCTTTCGAAGCGTCGAGGGACATGGCTCATCCAGAATTCTAGAGCTCATTCACATGGATCTCTTCGGTCCTATCACACCTATCACCTTGAGTGGAAAAAAGTACGCTCTCGTAGTTGTAGATGACTTCTCACGCTACACTTGGGTGCTAATTCTATTCAAGAAAAAGGACACACTTCGGGAGCTCCCAAAGCTCCTAAAGCAACTAATGGTGGAGAAAGGACTGACTGTGGTAAAGATACGCTCCGACAAAAGAACTGAATTTCTCAACCAATTCATCAAAGCGTACAACACAGAGAATGGAATTCTACATTAGACTTCTGCAGCTCGCACTCCACAACAAAATGGCCGGAACAGAACAATCAAATAGGCTGCACATTCTATGCTCGCGGATGCTCAATTACCAAAGAAATTCTGGGGAGAAGCGACCTTCACCGCTTGATACACCCAGAATCGCGCTCTAATCAACACAGTGGTTTGTGATCAAGGAAAAGGTGATGATCACACACCACGCTCTGAAGTGGATGATGTAGAAGCTCTCAATCAAAAGAAGCTTTGGTTGAGATATCATCCTCAAGAAGGTGTTCTAGGTGACCCTAGTTTAGGCGTCAAGACTAGGAGCACCTTATTCCATGGTGAGAGTTGCTTATTTAGTTGCTTCCTTGCGAACACCGAACCCTCTTCGGTGGAGGACGCTCTAAATGATTCAAATTGGATAACTGCCATGGAAGAAGAACTGATTGAATTCGCAAGGAATGGCGTTTGGTATCTAGTGAATCGACCTTCTCATCAAAGCGTCATAGGTACTAAATGGGTCTTCAAAAATAAGACTGACTAGAGCAGCAACGTCGTTCGCAACAAAGCTCGCTTGGTAGTAAAAGGATATTGCCAGGAGGAAGGCATCAATTTTGATGAGACCTTCGCTCCCGTTGCTCATCTCAAAGTAATTCGAATGTTCCTTGCATATGCCGCATCCAAGAAGTTCAAAGTATATCAAATGGACGTGAAGAGTTCTTTCCTCAATGGTGATTTGAAAGAGGAAGTGTACGTCGAGCAACCCCCAGGCTTTGAAAAGACTGATCAGGTATACCGGCTCGTCAAAGCGGTTTATGGCCTCAAGCAGGCTCCCAGAGCTTGGTACGAGACTCTTTCAAACTTCATAGTTGAAAGCGGATTTCAAAAAGGGAAGGTAGATCAAACCCTCTTCACTATCAACGACGGTGAAGACGTGCTTTGGGTACAAATCTATGTCGACGACATCATCTTTGGCTCTGCAAATCAAACTTTGAGTGACAAATTTGCGGGTTTGATGAAGAGAAAGTATAAGATGTCGATGATGGGGCTGATGACTTGCTTTTTAAGATTGCAAGTGAAGCAAACGAGTTGAGGTATCTTCATCAATCAAGCCAAGTATACTCGTGATATGCTCACTAAGTTTGGAGTTCAAAATTGCAAAAGCGTCAAGATTCCAATGAACACAAACTTCAAGATAGATCCATATTTAGATGGCAAGTTAGTCAACGCTACGGATTATCATATGTTGATTGGCTCTTTGCTCTATCTTACAGACATCACTTTTGCTGTAGGCGTCTGTGCTAGATTTCAAAGCAATCCAAAGCAAAGCCATTTGGAGGGAGCTAAGCGCATTCTTCGATACCTAAAAGGGACCATCAACTTAGGTCTATGGTATCCGGCGGAAGATGATCTCATGCTTAGTGGCTACTCCAATACCGATTTTGGTGGGTGCAAAGTTGATAGGAAATCAACAAGTGGAATGTGCCAATTCGTTGGCAACAAGTTGGTTTCATGGTTCTCCAAGAAACAAACTAGTGTTGCCACCTCTACCACCGAAGCGGAATATATGGCAGCGGGAAGCTGTTGTTCACAAATCCTTTGGGTAAAGCAACAGTTGAACGATTATAAAGTGGAATGTTCGGAAGTTCCAATTTATTGTGACAACACTAGCATAATTTCCATCACCCACAATCCTGTGCTTCATTCAAAATGCAAGCATATTGAAATTCGCCATCACTTTATTCGGGGTCATGTTGAAAAGCAAGATGTTAAGGTGGAAAAGATTCCAACTGAGGATCAAAAAGTGGATATTCTCACCAAGCCGCTTTCACAAACCCGCTTCAACAAATTAGGCTTAGAACTAGGGTTGCTAGACCCTGGTGAGGAGAATGTGGAGTAAAGGTGGAGAAAGTAAAGCATGTTCCCTACCTACTCTCACGCTTTCCTTTCTGGGAAAGATTATTGGGATAATTGGTTAAGGGGGAACCGGTCTTTGTAGGTGGTGTGAAAGAGAAGACTTTATCTCCCCTTTTCATGGGATGATAATTAAACCGAAGGGATGGAGTTCCCTTTAGGAGCATCGATCTAGTCACGACCGCACTTTGATAATCAATAGCTAAGCTTGGTAATTCGTGACTAAAAATATGAATATTAATAATGGGTGGAAATAGGGAATATTTCTGGAATTTGGACTCATGAAACAACTTCAAGTGATTATCTAACTGATAAAGTACAGTGTTGTTTGTCAAGATTCTGACTTAGAATACAACCAAATCAAAAAGAGTTTGGAGTATCAGAGTGTACGCAGCGGAAATGTAGTTATGAATACATGTGTGAAGACATGTATTACCAAGAGAACTCCACCACTGCTAATTGCTAATTTAACAAAAGCTCTGCCGGTCACTCCACTTCAACCTGCTCATCCTGCACGTCGAAAATAATATACAGGGCTGAATACGAATGTACTCAGTGAACATATGCCCAAAACTAGTTTTATTGTCAGCCATTCATACAGTGAAACATAGGGTTTTGCTTAAAAATCTATGTTCACTAAAATCCTTTGTCATCTCAAAAGCATCTGCGCAGACTAAGTTCTTTTGTAATCCTCCATATCTGAGTAATTGTGCCCGAGAAGGTGGCCACCTTACTCATTACTTGATCGGTCATCGCTCTGGATGATTCGATCACTGGTGTATACTAGCCCAAGTATAATATCTCATCATACAAGGACCCGAATTTGATTAAGTAACATTGGCCTTGGCCAATAACAGATAGGCATAATACAAAATCAAAACATTTTATGGCATAACAATCTTTAAAAGAGCTATATCATCTAATAATACATGTTTTGTTTTAGAAGAAAGCCCACCTCGTCTGCTTCTCTTAGATGTTACTGAACTTCTATGCCTTCTTGGCTACTGCTCCTTTTTCGCTCGACCTTTGTTTAGAAAATGGAATAAGATTCTCGTTTGATTGACAAAAGCTTATTGAAAATAATTCTAGTCTTATATTTCCTCAGATATTGTTCTTAACTCCAGTGACGTTATCACTGCTATCTAAACTCGATTTAACAACTCCGTTATGTGAACAGTTTATGAGAGAAATTTCTTAATAAATCATTTATCAATTTATTGATAATTCAAAATTAATTTAATTGAGAAGCTTCTTAATAATTAATCATAATTACATAATTGATTAGCTTAATCAATTATTCTTGATTATTAACTCTTAGTTAATAAATTTATTTCTGTAAGTTAACACTTTAATAACGAAATATAAATAATTCAATTAAAAATTATTAATCTCTAAATTATTATTTGTGAGTGTAAAATAAATTAATTTGTGGTATCTTGAACTGCACAATTAATTAAGTGATGGGTTGATGATTAATTAAATTAATCCAAGACCTTAAGTAAGAAATTAATTAAAAGTGGCCTAATTGAATTAAAAGAACCGGCCCAGCAGATTAAGGACCGGTCCAACCCAATACTCGGCCCAGCTAATAATCCAGCCCATCATACTCGGCCCGAAACCTGGACCCGCGACCCGACCCGGTTAGTCAAGATAACCCCCAAATCTCTTTATCTCTCTCATTTCATCGACCTCTCCCTCCTCTCACGCGACTCGATTTCTCTCTGTCTCTCTTTCTCGCGCTTTATCTCCGGTCATGCCGCCGTCGACTCTGACCAGCGTCACCACCACGATCCGCCGCCGTCAGCTGTTGCTCTCTCTCTGAATCGACATCCTCTCTCTCGCTAGGGCTCTTCGTCGATCTCTCTCTCTCTAGTATTGCCCATCGCCACTGTGTACTGACCGTCTGTTGATGCCGTCATCTTCAGCGCAGCTGGTGCTTCTCGTCGCCGGAGCTCCAACGTCGCCGTCACGCCGTCGCGGTGTCGGCGCCAGTGGCTGGCTTCCAGCCCTCTGCCAGCTGCATCTCTTGCCTCTCCTTCTCTCTCTAAATATATTTTTCTAATGTTTATTAATTACAGGGTTATGATTATTCTCGTTCTTCCTCTGCTTTGTAGGTTCGAAAGCTGCAACGACGGAGACGCCGGAGTTGCTCGCTGCTGTGCGCGCTGCTGCTGACCCTCTCTCCGTTTTGTTATATTAATTTGATTACAAGTTCTAATCTCCATTTCTCTCTCTCACTCTTGTTTTGTAGGTTTGGTGCGACGATGACGACGATGCCGCTACTTTGCTGTTGTTTAGCTTCACCCACTATTGCTCTTTTGCCGTCGAGGCCGAAGCCTCGATGGAGGTTCAAACTCACCTTCTCTCTCTCTTGTTTTTATATATATCAAGATTTAGCTGTTTCTTTAGCCTCTGAAAATTCTAAGCATGCTACTTTACTTCTACTTTTGTGAAAACTGGAATTGTGAGCAAGTTACTAGGTTACTTGTGCTAATGTTTTTGCTACTTATTTCTATTATGAGGGTTTTCTTTGCTTTGCTGCATATTGGTTCTCTAGGTTAGGTTTGGAGTTGATTAAGCTTCGTAATAAGGTGTGTTTATGCTTATTGAAAATAGAATTTGCATAAGTCTTAGTTCTAACTTTAAGAGTGATTAAAGCCCATTAGCTGCTTTGATAATTCTGAACTTAAGGACTTGATTCCCTTTTCCGCATGCTATTTACTAAATACGAATATTCTTGCTCAAGCATATCGTTGATAGTTGTTGGGAAAGTTTTTGAGGGCAGTAAGCTGTAGTGTTTTAAGTGTCCATAGTAGTGAGCATACTTGTATTTCTACATTCTAATTTGTTCTAGGTTCTGAACTTAATGCACATCTTTTATCGGTTTTCTTGGTTTGTAGAAACTGGAATCATTGTGTTGGTGTTGAGCATGTTAGTGTGTATACTAGTTCTGAAAGGAAGCATGCTAAGGGCATCTCCAATAGCTACTGCATACCCATTTTGCAGTAGCAATTCATCCCCAACCCTACTGCAAAACTCATCCCATTTTTGTGTTTTTGTTGTTTTCTCTCTCCTCCTCCTGGCTCCTGCAAATTTGTGTGACACTGTAGCAGAAACGCAAAAATGCTTTTTAACTTTTTGATTTTGCAATGTAATCCTTCTACTTTTATTCTATTGTATTTGTGGTCTGATGGAGAAGAGATTATAGAAAGAAAAGAAGAAGACATACGCAGAACTGTAGAAGAAAGAAAAAGGAAGAAGAAACACGATGAAGGAGATTAAGAAAATGGTGGCGTTAATTTAGGTTATGGCTAATTGGGCTAGTTATTTTATATTTTATGCTTAGGCCAATTTTATTTTTTATTTTTTATTTTGAAAGAAGACCGACATTTTTTCAATAGTATAGTTTGCATAATTGGCCAAACATGTTTATTTATTTATTTATTTATTCAATAAATGAGTAAATTAGTTAACTGTTATATTTAGGACAATAAGATTAGTGCAAATCTATAAAACTACCCTTCTTTAAAGGATAAATGGAAAAACTACCCTCCTTATATAAGAAATATGAAATATACCCTTTCTCTCTATTTTCCACTTCCCGGTTGGCACAATCCATGTGAATAGTGTCCCGGTCGGCACTATTCATGTGAACAGTGTCCCGGTTGGCATTCATTCATGGCACTAACTCATTTTTCATTTTTTTTTTTTTCCAACAACCTTAGTAATGAAATATTCTTTTAAATAATAATCAGGCCTATCACACTTCCGTAAATAAATTAGTGCATATCAACTTCATACCTTAATCTGCTACGGGATTTCCTTCGCCAGAGGTTTTATGGACTGTGTCCAACCACCAGGAGCACCTTATGGTTCTCTGTCGAATTCCTTCCTAAGCTTCTGATCCGCCTCGCTTTCGTCTAACTTATCAATCCGAGCAGTGCTCCAGGAAACGTGATAAGGGCTCAGAACCCTGAGCAAGAGACTCACTGCGGGCTAAATTTGTTGGTAAACAAAAATTAAAATACGAAGGTAATGAGCAAAAGCCCGTATTTTTATTGAGAAATTATAAAATATTTATTACATAAGTTTATCTCCTTTTGGGAGGAGACAAACTTGTTTAGCTACCTATGGTAGCGGAATGGAAAATACTCATGCACTCGAAAAATTAAAACTATTACAAAGCTAATATTGAAGAAAGCTAAGAAAATGATCGATGATCTTTGCTTCCTTCGCTCGTCTTTATTTATAGAGGGCTGAAGACATCCCTCACCCTTAAATTATTGCATCGGATACTTTCTACCGACGCCAGCTTGCATGGGACCTCCTTCCTCCATTATCACCAAAAGGTGTGATAATTGAGATCAATTTCAGAGATTGGGGTCCTCCATAATTGAATTCCACCGAACAAAGATGGTAAAATGTCTCTTTCTTAGTTTTGGATCGTGAATGAACGGTCCTCCCACTTTTGTCGTTTTATTTTAGTGGGAATCTTGCCTTTCCCTCACCCTTGTCGTCTTCTTTTTGGGTGAGGCTCCTCTTTTATAGAGTCACATGACTCTATCTTCTTGTGTCGGCCAACTACTTTTTTGGCGGGCCCTGGGCATCCTTCCTTTTGGTGGCTCCCTTGGTTCTTCTGGTCTTGGGCTCGAGCTCGACCTGCTCTAGGCATGAACTTCTTGCCAAACTCCAGCTCTTTCTGACCTGGGCAAGCTGGACAGATATGGTTGATCCAGTTCCCATAGTGGGCCATGTTACAATACCTGCAATGAGTTTCTTTGCTCGTCACAAGCTTGTTTTCCCATAGCAGATTCCTCTTTCTCTCGAAAGCCTCTTCTGCAAATCTTGTTGTCTTTCCTGTCATTGTGTTTAACAGGAATGATCCGTTCATGGAGTTCTGAAAAAACTTGAATTGATACTTGACTTTGTCCATCTCGGTGAGACAGACCCATAAACCCCAAGCCCTGTGGGTTGAGATTTCATCCTCGGTGATCATGGATACAAGTGGTACTTCTCCATGTGCAACTTGTATGTTGCAACGACTCCTCTCGTCAGTTCGCCTAAGCCTTATGTAATGAAATGCTTCATGGTTCCCTTTTCCAACTGGTTCTGGTACTGCACTTATAAAATAAAGCTCCAAAACATCTCCTCGGCTGAGCTGGTCATTGTTAGACCATGAATCGTACACAGCTTCTTGAATCCACTTGGGTAGATTCTTGATTTCTGTAAACGATGGGGAAACAGTATAAACTGAGGCAAGTGCCCCAAATTCATACCATTCTTTGACTTCTTGTGGATGAACACCAGGCATCATCCACACTCGGGGGTACTTTCCGGAGACATCAACTAATGTTTTGTTTGGGTTGATTCCTCGTCTTGTCATCAGCTTCTCCCAGCTAGCCTGATAAGCCTGCCAAAAAGGAGACACTTGAATAATATTGTCAGTATTAATCTTAGAGGTGCCTTTCATCGGCCTAAGATTAATCTTTCCCTCCTTAACCCTGGAGGTGCTGGGTTGAAATGATGCCTCAGGCTTTGATTCCTGAGTATCATCTTCTCCTTGGGCCGATAGTATTGATACTACCAACTTAGGACTCGTGCTAGAGGTATTTGAATCCTCTGCTACCGTTATAGGGGCCGGCAACCGAATCGCTTCTTTTTCTGGGGTAACCGGAGTTACCCTAGAAGCCCGAAGGAGTGGCTCTTGTATTGCATTCCAGCACTTAGTCTGTGCTAGCCTACAGTCTTGTATTCTGTTTGAGACTTTCGTCTTGTCAACAGATTGTATTTTTCCAGCTTGTTCAACTTTCAAAACACACTCGTCTCATTCCCTCTGAAGCATCTCAAGGTCTTCCCTAAGATGTCTCATGGCATTGTTGATGGAACTTACTTCAGTTGGCTCCATCTCTTGTTAAGAAATCTGCAAGAATATTTTCGTGAGATTTCACAATGACAATATCAAATATAAAATATTAACATTCAGCTTGCCATCTAAGTAATCTAGCCTTTTCAGGTTTCGATTCTATCTTGTTTTTTAAGAAAGCTTTAACTTGAGTGTTATCAACTTTCAAAATAAATTTCTTTGCTAAAGAAAGAGAGGCCATTTTTTGAAGGCCTTTCAGACTGCAAAGAATTCCTTCTCGTTAATGTGTCATTTGATGGCCTCATTTTTTGGAACAAACTACTACAGTATTTGCATGGTTCTTCTCCATTAGGATTGATCTTTGTTAGCACTGCCGCCCACCAATGATCACTTGCATCAGTGTACAAAACAAGATCGTCTTCGTCTTGTGGTATAGAGAGTTTTGGGAGGTTCTCGCAAACTTCCTTTAAATCTCTCATTACTTTTCGATGTTCATCTGTCCAAATGAACGGAACATCCTTCTTCAGTAACGGACTGAAAACCTTTCGGTATTTTGCAAGATTCTTGATGAATGCTCCTGCAAATTAACAACTCCTAGAAAGTTTGAAGTTGTTTCTTCTCCTTTAGATCCTCAGAGAAATTCTTAACCTTTTGGACTATATGGTCCTGTAGAATTATCCTTGATTCATCTATCTCGATTCCCAAAAATTCATTTTCCTGGTTGCAATGACTGCCTTCTTTTCTGACAGTACTAATCATGCCTTGTAACAAACATCTGCAAAAATCTCAAGATGTTTGATATGTTCATTTATATCTTTTGATGTTATTAGAATATCATCAATATAAACAAACATAAAAGAGAAGTAATTTTTAAAAAGATTATCCATCTTTCTCTGGAAGATCTGAGGTGCATTAGCTAACCCCATCGGCATCACATTCCAAACATAATGCCCTTGTGGAGTAGAGAAGGCTGTAAACTTCTTACTACTTTCATCCATGCGAATCTGGTAAAACCCTGACTTGCAATCAAATTTGGAAAAAACCTTAGCATTTCTAATGCAGTTAATAAGGTGTTCTCTACTTGGAATGAAATAACCATCAAACTCTAAAACGTCATTAATACCTTTATAATTAATAATGAGTCTGAGTTTATTTCTTTTAATCTCACCATGGTTTCTTACCAAGAAGCCTGGTATATGGCGAGTTACCTGGTTCAATTAACTTCATATCAAGGTGTTCCTTGATAATCTCCTTCATATCCTGTTGATCTTAGGATTGGTCTGAATCTAATAAACTCATTAACCTTGTCTGGCTTTGCCTTTAAGGTTGCTCTGAGTTGGTTTTTCTTCCACCATGCCAAAGGATTCTTATTGTAACACCTTACAATCTTCCTTTTGACATCTTCTAATGACACCTGCGTATCACTTTCAATATCTTTAGAAATTAAAGATACCTTTAGGAGTTGAATCTCAGCTTCGTTATTTTCAAACTCGCTGTCTATCAACTCTCCTCTGATCTTGTAGTTCAATAAAGCTTCATTGAACCTTCTCCGATCTTGCATTTTTGGGTTTCGAAGTTGTCTTCATCACCACGCTTGCTGCGAAAGACTAATGGCATTTGCCTGTTGAATGCCCCTTTTAGCCTTTGAACAATGATTTTGTGATCACATTGGGTTGTGAACACTAATCTTTGTTTCTCATTATCCTGCATATATCTTTTGAACATCTGCAAGAAATTGTTTCCTAATAGGATATCTGCTCTGTATCATGAAAATAAATTGATGGAGTTTTAACCTTATACCAAGGCGTCTGGCCTGCTCCTCCAATTAGAACTTCCACCATCTTGACTCCCTTTGTTAGAATCAAGATTTTCTTGGAAAAATCTCTTCCTGCAATCCGAGGTAGATCTTCTTCGACTTCTGTTGGAAAAATCCCTCATTTCGCCTGTGCATATTCCTACACCAGAATCAATATAAGCAGCAAAGTATTCTGCCTTATATTTCTCGTATATCACTCCAATAGGAATGTATATTGAGAATGGACTAGTCATTAGATCAATATTTTTCTTTCATTGATCGTGATTTCCATTCTCTCTTCTCTTTGTCTCCATGGTTTGAATTTCTCAAGGAAATCCAAACCTAAGAGTAGGATATTCTCCTCTCTTTCTGCTCGCCCTTTGATTTCAACCGTATGTCCTCCAATTTCAATCATTCCTTTGTAATGATGGACTTCTGGTTGCTCGAGATAATACAAGACATTACATGGGAAATTGGTTTCCCATCTTGTAATATCGAATCTGACCATTACACCTCTCCATCCTTCCGGACATTTGATGGTAATCGCCGTCTTCTTGTGACTCAGAGTAGGTAAAAAACTCTGAGACTCTTGACTCTGTTGAATGAGATTTCTTCCCATTGGTTGAGAAGTAATCCTATCTCCTTGGAATGACAATCGTCCTGATTGTATTCTAAGACTTTGATCATGGGTTATGACCATTCTGTCTTGAATTTGCATATCCACGTTTCTCAAACGTGAAAACTCAATTCTATCAGGACAAATCGCCGTTGTCACCTTCTTGAAGATATCTGGTACCTCAATGAACTGCTTTCCTAAGAACAACTCAGTATGATGTGAGTTGGAAAGTGCATATGATACCTGATACGTGATGGAATAAGGTCTATTCCCTTCGTCCACCAGCTCTTTCCTTTTGAAGTCCTAATAAAGTGTCAGGGCTCTGCTAAAATTGGTGTCGTTAAGATTGTAAGCAATCTTAGGATATATAATCCCGACCACCTGTCCAGCATATAAATTTCCCGCAATGGTTCCCATTACGGAATCCTTGAGATTCTGACTCGTTTGTCACAAATCGCAATGTCAATTGGAGAATCACTCTGCGAAAAGGGCGGATTTGAGTACTAATTGAATTGCTCCAATATGTATCCAACTCATCTTCTCCGTAATTTCCGGCTTCATCTTTTCAAGATCCTCCCGGACATCGCTTGCTGGAATCAATTGCATCTCAACTTGATTCCTGTGAGCTCGATTGGTAGTGACATCTCTCGCCTCGTAATACCATATACGATATGGTGCTTCCGAGTCTTGAGACTGAAGTTCCTCAGGGCATAATCGATATTCCCTGCTGTAAAGCCTTGATACTTCTGTATATTAAGGCTTTTCTTCATGATCTTGTCGATCTGGCTTTGTGAAATCATTGTCCGGCTTGAATAGCCCGTTCAATTTTCACTTTCTTGATGATGAACTTCTGGTTCAGTCTGATTCTGAATTGGTTGGTTCATCTCCTCACTAGTAAGGATTTCCTCATGTTCGTAAATGCTCTCATCTGAGGCAATATCCTCAAATTGGTAGACTTGTACGAGATCTTGGAAGTAGATCGCGTCTTCGATGTCTGGGGTTGACTCGAACCTCCTCATCATCTTGTTTTCTGGGCAATTTGTAGAGATATGCCCAGCTGCACCACACGTCCAGCAGTTGCAGTCTTTGAAACTTTCATTAGCTCGGGTGTGAGCTTTTCGGAAAGTTTTCCTTGCTGGTGTTCTCTCCTGAGGTCTGCTCGAGCTTGCACCTCTGGATTGAAACTGTTTCTTGATGGACCGCTTCGCTGTCCATTTTTGTATGATCTAGCCTTTTGTCTAGACCACATCGTTCTTGGTTTCCAGGATCGTCTCTTTTTAGAATAGGGCTGATACCTGTTCTTCCTGCTTTTCTTGTAACTAGCAGGATCCTCTCCAATGACCGTTGGGAGATCATTGTCTTCACAATTAAGAGGAGCCTCCTTGTTGATCCTTCTTAATTTCTTGATGTTCTTTTGTGTTGTGGCTTGTTGACACCACTCCGTCAGTTTGGTGTGCACAAAAGACATTCTTTTTCCCACTCCATCATATTCTCCGGGAACGTAGTCTCGGATGAACATTTCTCTCCATGGGTTAGGAAACTTTAGGAAGAAAATCTCCTTTGCAAAGCTATCATCAGTCTTGGATTGATGCTGGTAGACTGTGAAAAGCTGCATAAACTTGTTGAGAGATTTTTGATCTAAGACAGCAAGTCTTAGATTAAGAAGGGCCATTGCATACTTTTTCTTCTTCTCCTCGTCATAGGCTCCGAAATAACCAACTCCCAAGAAATGATTCTTTAGGATGTCAGCCATTTGTTTCACCTTCTTAGTGTGGGACTCGATTTTAAAGCACTCATTTTTTACTTCTGTGCTTATACTTTCTTCCCACGCGGTCTTTGCAACTCCTGCAAGACTCATTTCGAGGAATTTAAGATATCCCTCGTCACTCATATCAAGAGTTGATCCTGCAACTCTCATTGCTGCTCCCTAGTCATCGATGAATTTCTCTCGATCTTTGAAGTTAACTTCATCGATGTTGAGAGTGACTCCATATGGATGGATGGGCTCCAGTGTTGTTTTCTCCGAAAGATTATCATGTTTCCATTTCGTTCTTCGTTTGAAGTTGATTTTGAACTGATCGTCTGCAATACCACCAGTTCTTCGATGATAGGAGGAACCAGCCTCAAAATCGTAATGACTCTGGGGTGGTTGTGTAACACCGCCTGATGTATCTCCTTCGGTCTTGGCCATCTTGAGATCCACCACCTTCATGTTAGCAAAAGATTCTGCTAACTCTTGTAGATCTTCTAGTCCGATCCTCTCGAGATTATTCATCTTTTTTACCTCGGATCGTACCAGTAATTATATCCAATCTAGGGTCAGCGTTTCTCGCCCTCTTTGACTGGTAGCGGGTATCTTTTTGGTTCGTCCCAAAAGAAACCCCTCTTGGCTCGACTGGAACTTGCATGCGTCTCCAGTTTCTCTACTCTTCTTTGAATATCCTTTAGAACGTCAAGAATGACATCCTGTTTGCGGGATATTTCGTCCACCTTTTGAGGTACTTCATATAGGCTGTTGCCATAATTTTGCACCGTCTTCTGGATTTCCCGTAAATCCATAGAGATTTTAGCCGGATCTGGCGTGATCTCTATGAAATTAGGGCCAACATTCTGTCCTGAGAGGGCCATCAGATATGATCCTGATGAGCCGTTCTCATCAGCTGTCTTAGCTTCCCCTTAAGATAAGCGTTTATCATGAGGCGATCTAAGTAGAACTTGATCGTCCACTCGCAGGCACGGATCTCTCTTGGGTGCCTGTTTTCTCGAATCGCTGCTTCGAGGCGTTCTTGTCTTACTCGTAGTAGAGCAAGTTCACTTGTTTTGTTCCCCTCCAGTATTTGGAGATATAAACTGTAACACTCGCAACTCAGACAATAGTCTGGTTCTATTTTTACTTGAAGTCTCATCCGTTAGGTAATAAACATTATATAATAAATAAATATAATTCTCAAATAAACCTAGGGCTCTGATACCATTTTTAGAAGCGTAGAATCACCGCTAAGAGTTGTTGAAATTAAAAGTAAAATTAAATGAAATGGTGCTTGTCTTTAGTAATTTTGGGAGTCTTTTTAACATAAAAAGGGTATTTTTCATAATACTTCATATAAAGGGGTAGTTTTCCCATTTAGGGATTAAAAAGGGGTACATTTATATATATGCACATAAGATTATATAAGATTTTATAAGAGATAAATATTATGACAATATAATGAAAAGGATTCTCAATTGTAAGTATATAAGTAGATTAAAATATTAAAAGTGGTATAGTAAGGAATATATAGAGAATATTCTTTTGGGTTTGAGTTTGAGTTTTTGGGTTGGAGATGAGTTACTATTTGATGTGATAGATACTGCAAAATGGGTTTGAGTTTAGCGTGGACCGTTGGAGATGCCCTAAGTTTATTAGTGTGAAAACACGTTCATGCCTTTCTTGAGCTAATATTTAAGGTGTTACCTTGAAGGGAAAATGGGGAGAGTGGTCTGAAACTTGCAAGTAAAATGAGAAAATGGAGGGTGGCTTGCTACCTCCTTTCTTTTGTTGCCTCTGCTGCTACTGTTCAGCTCTTCACTCTCACTCTCTCTTCTCTCTATGTAATTGAAATATTTTGGTGTAGTGAATGGCTGTGGTAGGAGCATGTATATGCTTGTGCGTGTTACTCTCTGCACAATAATTTCCATAACTTTTCCTTTCATTAATGGCTGATGCAACTTGCCTATTTTGTAGGTGTTTGGCTCAAGAGGCAGCTATGTTTGTAGCTCTTTTGCTGCAGAGGCAAAATATTTGTTGTAGAGGTGAAGATTTTTGTGTTCCCTCTTATGCAATAGAAAACGTGTACCCTTGTAACTTCATTAATGGCTCAGCCTACTATTGTTGACTTTGGGGGAAAGTGTAATTTGGTGTTCTCTTGGAGTGTGCACCTTTAGTAGATACACTTGGCTAGATGGTCGGTTCCTTCCCTTTTTGTATGTATTGTAATAAACGGATGGTGTAATGTAATTAAATTGATTAGTAGGATGGTATGATGTTGGCTGCAACATCTGCTTTCTTCCATTTAATTGGGCTTGATCCCCTAATCTATTGATGAATGGGCCTGGCCCAACTGAAAAGGTATAATGGGTTGGCCCAATAATACACTAATATGTATATCTCGTGAACAAGTAATTGAAAAACCCTAATCGATTAACTTGTTAACTTATGACCAAGAAATAATTCATTATTTAGTTGAATGTTGAAACAAATATCTATCTAGTTAGTCAGAAAACAATCAATGTTCGGGAATCAGGTGGCTACTTGATTTCACTTTAGAAATTCTTATAAAGAATTTCATTATACATAAGTGAAATTAATTCAATAAGAGAATAATTCTTTCTAATTATTTTTAAAGTAGATAGGAAAATACGGGGCGTTATAGATCTATGCACGCTTCCACATTTATGTGAAAGCACGGTTGAGTGCTCCTCCTTGATGAGTTAATCTCGAATTAACTTGATTAAGGTTGTTACTCGTGCCACGGTATTCGTAAAACTTGTGTCGTCTTGTCAGAGCGGTGCACTAGTGGTACCTTGTGGATCTCTTGAAAGTCCAGCTTTTAAGTTTAGAGCTTGGTATAATCTTGATGTTCCACTCCCAAATTCTTAAAATCCTTTCAGCTGAAGAAACATGAAAGCGTTGAGTTGATGATCCTCTTCAAGTTAACATACGTGTACGTAATTTTTTGGGACGTATTGTATGGAGTTGCTTGAATGATTATCACCTCAACTTTCACAAGCTTTCATAGTGGAAATGGAACCAGAAGCGCGAAGCGTGTTGAAGATTTTTACCACTGCTTATTGTGAAAGCCTCACTTGTTTTGGATAATGTGAAGCACTAACTTTACAAGGTTAGTGTCTACTCTCAAGAATCTCGATTCATGGAAATATGAGATGGCTTGTCATAGTAAAGAAGTGCATTTATAGCTCTTTCATGGATGATATGAGCTCTCATGCCCAAACGGTATATCCCTAGTAAAGCATGAGGCAACTTATATCACTTCATTGAAATCTATGAAGACACTGATCCCCAACCGGGTCCCTTTTGGATTTTGTAATCTCTTTTTCTATGATATCGAATTCACGAGATAGATCTACCCCAGTATGAGTGAAGAACTTTGCATTATTTCATCTTTCATTATAAGTGAAGCGTATCCCCTACAAAGTTGATGCTCTCTTTAAGGATAATACAAAGTTATATTTAAGGGGGAAGCATTTTATCTTAGAAAGAAAGCACCTAGATGATAACAGAAGCTTTCACACTTTCAAAGCGTGAACGCTCTGTTCCTCAACTAACGTTTTAACACTTGAGTATGTGGATCGTCAAAACGTGGTATCAGTCAATTACAATATTAACCGACTAGTAAGTCTTTCTTTCGTGCTTTTAAATTCAAGTAAGTAAGTTAACGCAAATCGTCTTCAAGAACTCTATGCGTGACTCATTGAAGATATTAAAATACTGATACAGACGCTTTCTGATCTAGACGCTCTCGTCTATTTTCCGAAGCGTGGCAATCAGCCAAATTTCAAATCTTTCTAGAAATTAAATTAATATATTTGATAAATAGATATAGCTTGGTCTATAACTATAAAAGTAAATATCAATCGAGTGTAGATTGCGTGTAAAATCTTTGCATTTAATGCAAAGTCTGCAACGGTTACAATACTCGAGACACACTCGTGCGTGTATCTCACGCGCGCTACCGAACCGCCAAAAACTTTTTAATCTTGGCCGTCGGACGTTTCGAATTCCTTTATTCTTAACCGCACGATTAAAGTAACCGCAGAGCACGATCCAACCACTCACTCCTTTTTCGGAGAGTGATCACAACCACTCACTGTGACACGTCACCCCATTATTTTCCCTCTCTTACATATATACATACATCGATTCACTTCACTTCATAACTATCACCATTTCTGCAAACTTAAGTTCTAAAACTTATAGAACTTATATCTACTGAAAATTTTCTTTGTTTTTTTTTTTTCCAGATTTCTCATCCGCTCATCATGACTAATGCCAAAACCAAGAACGCTGCATGAAGCCGCTTCTCTGATTTCATCTACATAGAGGCTCACCTCAACTGTGATCTTCTTACAGATGGCGGAATCATCAAGCGTGCCATCCTCAACTCCGGGTTGGATAGGCTGCATTTCCAGCATCCTAAATGCACCAACCCTATATAGGGGTAGTTGAGTTATTCACGAACTTGAACCCCAAAACCCTAATCACCAAGATCGCACTTCGGAAGACTAATGAAAGCGGTCTCGTTCATCTGGTCAATATGGACGATCTGAGTCTCAATGATCTGTTCGAAGACATTGTTCATCTTCCTAACACCGGGTGAGTCCCGAATCTGCAGGTGATGTAGATATTCCGAGGGAATTTCGCCGTTTCTCCACAAACCCTAGGGCGCTCTTCATTCGGAAGGAGACAAGGGTTTCTCCTCTCTGACCACCTTTCAACCATCTCGCCAATATTGTGACAAAGTGCTTACTTTGTCACACTGGAAGCTAGAGTACACTCATAGAGCAGAAGATTCGTCTGATGTCAGCGCTCTGTGAGACCGCCATCAACAACACCGCTTTCAATTGGAGAGTGTGGTTCATCAACCAGCTCTTGGAAGCCAAGAAAGACATGAGCGAAATCACGGAGGGGAACAACCGTGGAAAGTTTGCTATCCGTGGTAAGCTAAAATACGGCATGAAAGTGTCGATGTTTTTGGAGCACGCCTGGCCCGCTCAAGAATGGCCAGTGGAGAAGGCGTATACAAGGGTGCTCTTTAACAAGGCACTTTCAGGCTACGAATTCGGCGTTGCCACCCCCCTCCCCAGCCGCTACCACCATTGATTACAGGGAAGAGGAGGCTTCGCTCCTCAAGAAAGCATTGGAGGCAGGGAAGAAGAAGAAGGGTAGAAAAGGCGCAAAGAATCCAAAGCGCCGTCCGATGTCAGAGAAATCAGTCCCTTCCACGACTGGAAAACGTGGATTTATAGATGAAGATGATGAGGAAAGCACCGCGTCTTCATCCAACGCTTCAGATTCTGACAAGACGTTAAGTCAGGATCTGGAAGCCGGTGCCCAAGCCGCACAGGATGAAGAAGGAGAAGAAGTTGATGCGCCTGGAGAGGATGATGTTCGCATTGGCGCTCTCAATTTTAATGATGGAGCGTCAAGTCCATCAGTAGATGAGGAGCTGGAAGCCGACGCTCTGCCCACTCCCAAAGCGTCCAGCCCGGTAGTGCAGGCTATCGACAGGGAGCTCGTGTGGGCTGAAGAGTAAATCCGGGATTTTTTTGGAGACTTCTCTCTACCTCCATCCGTACTGGAAGTCATTTCTCGCTTCCTGAAGTATGTTGGAAGCCGCGGCACCAACATTCACAAAGTTTGTCAGTTGGTGCGGGCTAACGACCCCAAAGCGTTGATCGAGGAAGAGGCCTCGATCCTTAGCCGCTTCGGACTGGAACGCTTTGACGACCTGATTGATGAGCCAGAGGTGTGAAAGCGCATCGAGAGGAAGGTCAAAGAGCTTGTTCCCTCCTACACCTTCACTTCATCAACACCAGAAGGCGCCAATATCCAAGCGTTTGAAGAACGACTCTCGGTTCTTCAAACCGCTCACGACAAGGTGGAGCGTGAGTGCTCCACACTGAAGACGGCCATAAAGGAGAAAGAGAGCCAGCTTTCTAAAGCTGAGGAGGAGAAGAAAATAGGTGTCGAGCTTTCAACTGCTACCACAGAGTTGAAAGCGCTGAAGGAAGAAATGCTAAAGAAAGAAGAAGAGTTCTCCACTGCTGCCAAAGCATTGAAAGAGTTGAAGGTGAAATCAACGGCTGTGGAGATACAGCTGGCTTAGGAGAGAGAACACGTAGAGTTGGCTCATGATGAACTTTCGAGTGTTAAAGCAAAGCTTCAAGAAATCCCAGCCTTGCATTCAGAAGTACTGAAGCTCTCTACAGAGTTGGACGACAGGGAGCGTGTCCATCGGGAGCTTGAAGCCATTGAGGCCGAACTCTCCCACTCCCATGACACGGTCGTTCAACTTAAGGAAGAGCTAAAGGCGGCAAAGGCTAAGAAATTTAAAGCCGATTATGTCGCCCGCCAGCTAAAAGAGAAGCTAGAGTCCGTGGAGCGAAAGCTCCGAAAAACAAAGGAAGCAGGCTATGGCCATAGTGGGCCAAGCTGCAACTGGAATGCAAAGCGGATTGAGTCAGGTTGGCCAAGCACCGCGTTGGAGGGCCTCTCCAACAAAATGGAAGCGCTCGCGGCTTTCGTCCAATCTGAGTTCGTATTTTCCGCGCAAGCTTCGAAAAGTCTATAATTCTGACCAATGCGCGCTCTCCAGCTCCAATCCTTTCTGTACAAGTCCTCGGCACTCTCCTGGCACAAAATGTATTGAAGCCGAATCAACCAAACATTACCTTGCCAGGAGCCGCGAGCCAAAGCGCCACCGTACAGTCCGCTCATTCCCAACCCGTGTTTGATGATGCCAAAAAAGGGAAGCGACTGGGATGTCAAGTGGTCCATCCACAACGGCCAAGGCAACTGAGGACACTTCCAAGAATGTGGAAACACCGAAGAAGGGGGAAGCGAAGCAGTAGGTGATCATCTTGGATGAACCAATCGATGCCGCTCCACTTCAAGCAGTGTTAGCAGCGCCACAGAAAGAGAAACGCAAGATCAAAGGGCCTGCTGACACCAACCCCAAAAAGAAGCGGAAACTGACTCCCGCAACGATGACCACAGAGCCTGGTGCATAACGCCAATTCCAGGATGAATTGGAAGTGATTTTGCTGCACAAAACGAACTTCCACCTCCAAAGGTATATGTTGAAGTACACTCCGATCAACGTCCCTGAAGAGGAATGCCTGGAAGTGATGGCAAAATATAAGGCAGTGTCGGAGTGCAGGGATGAAGTTTTTAATGAAGAAGTGGTGACAAACTCATAGAAGGCGCTTCATCTATTAAAGATGGAAGTGCTCAAAGGGAAAAGAGTCTTCGTCGAAGGCCTGTGGACAACTGATTTCGAGAAATGCAGGAAACAGCTGTTTGCCAGGGACAAATCCGATAGGAAGAGGCTGAGGGATGAGGCTCCTAATGCCAAGTTTGTTAATGAGATTATTCCAGCTGACCTCAAGGAGGAGTGGAATGATGCCAAGGTGAAGTTCGTCAAACGCTTCTACTACTGGCAAGGCTTTCGCGCTGAGTACGCCATGGACTGCTTCGTTGCATACATGGATCATTACAAAGCCTCTCTCTTCAACAAAATTTTGGACTTGGCAGACGGAGTGACTCTCAAACCGCCAAAGAAAGAGAGCTACAAACTTCCACTCATTGGAGGCGCTATTCCTGATGAAGAAGCAATCAGAAAGAAGATCGATGAATGTGCTCAATGGCTTGAAGAAAATGATCGTCCTAACCGCTCTATACCTACCATCAAGGATAGAGTCTACAATGCCTATGGCATGATCCCGCCTACCCCTCACAGACGCTTCAAGTAGATTTCATTGTACTTATACCTTCCCTCATCATATATACAATGATATCTTTTATTGCTTTAAGACAATTTCTCATTGTCTTTACTTTATTTACGCTTTCATATTAACTGCTATAACTGCATTGCCATTGCATTTTGCCTAGCCCACTCTCCTCTTATACTTAGCCTAAAAACTATCTAGATTTGTGTAAGCACTTGACATCGGGTTTTGGCATCATCAAAAAGGGGGAAATTATGGGGATATAATGTTAAAAACTTGAATCAAGTTAAATAAACAATTTGTTTTGATTCGATTCCAAAACCCTAAGTAGAATATTTCCCTTATTATTTTTGATGAATTTAGACAAGTTATAATTAACAAAGCTGCATGTTAGTAAGCTTTCATTTAAGTCTAGAAGCGCCAAGGATAATGCAATCAGAGTTCGCGAAGCGTCAAGAAGCAAAGCGGCTCCAACAGTGAAAGCGTCATCAGTTAAAATTGACAAAGCGTCTTTGAAATGGTTCAGATAAAGTTACCTAGAACGAAGCTTTCATTCAATGGAAGCGAAGCGCTCTCAAGTCAGCTCACCCAAAGTGTCCATGTTATCCAGAATGCTACGTTGACTCATCAACCCTCCAGTTTGAATTTCAAACTCTGACGTGCGCCGCAGTTGCAATCCACGTGTAATCACACTATTGCTCAACGGAGCGGTTTGGTAGAAAAGTCATGATAAGGTGCAGACCGCCATACCCTGATTCAACCACCATGCAGTGACTTTCTCAGTATTGTAGGCGATGATTAAGCACCTGACAAATAACAACGTTCCCATAATTCACGGGAAAGGGAGGAACATGCGCCGCTTCTCTCCAACGGGAAGTAGGGTTCCTATCGCTATAAATAGAAAGAGTTGCACACACACTAAAAACAATGCACGTACAAACAATTCAAGCATACTTCTCACAAGAACTCAAGCAAATCATTTGTTACATTCCTTTAGTTCTTTCGAAGCGCTTCACATTAGTGTGTCCTCAAGAAATATACGTTCTTGAGTATTGCAACTACTTTCTTTCTAGGTTCAACTGCATATATCCAAAGCCTAGCTTCGAGAATCCTTATCCATTTACTAGTGATCTTCATTGTAAAGGATTCTCATTTATGAAAACCCAAAAACCCCAAAACCAAGTCTATCGTGTTAGATTGAGTTGTAAGGTTGTAAAGTTTTTGTAGCAAAGTTTGTTGTTGTAAGGCTTCTCAAGAGCCCGTGAAATCTCTGAGGATTCAAGTGCAGGTTTATAACTAGCCTTGAATCAGTTCCCCTTGGAAGTATAAAACAAGGGATACCGAGTGAAGGTATTCATCCCGTCGTGGATAGAGTGGACGTAGGAGAGGCTCTCCGAACCACTATAAATTGTTTGTGTCTCTTTACTTTAAGATATTTATCGCTTTGATTATTTGCATACACACACACGCGCTTTAAATATTAAGTTGGTTTTAATTGCAAGAAAAGATTTAAAGTCTCACCACATTCCGCACATCTCTCACACGAGCGAGAAGCTTCGAAAGCCTCACTAGCATTCGAAGCGTCTACTCGGCAAAAAGGACAAAAAACGAAAAAGAAGTTAAACACTTCTCAACACTCGTATTAACCCCCCCCCCCCCCCCCCCCCAATGTGCCCCCAATGTGTTAGTCACTTTCGGGACCAACAAGCGGTATACCGAACTCTTCGGTACGTTACTAAGATTTTCAGTACGGTAACAGTATGAGTTTTTCGATACCGCGGTATACCGATCAATACCGAATGTTCGATGTGTACTGATTTTCAGTATATACCGAAAATTACCAAAAAAATTTACATATTTTTTTTAATATTTATTATATTCTAATTTTATTTTATATTTTGAGAATAATTCAAATTTAGATACAATCTTAATAAAACTTTAATTATTTAACTAATTTTCAATACGTTAGTACTATCTAAAAAATATTAAAAATATAATATTCGTAATTTGTCTTTTAATATATAGAGATCAAATATTAGAAATAAATCTACATTTGTTGAAGATGTATAATACAGGTGGATCATATAAGACACTAATATTTCATAAACACTTTTAGAAAAAAAATTCGAGTATGCTATTCGATTTTTCGGTATACCGAATTTCGGTATGGTATACTGAAAAATCGGTACGGTATTGGTATAGACTTTGTTCCATACCGAATTTTGGTATACCGAAATGTTCGGTACGGTAGTGGTATGAAAAAGTGCATACCGAAAATTTCAATATGGTATCGGTACGGCAAAAAAATTCAATATACCGTACCGGTCCACGCCTAACCTTGTGATCCTTTTTTTATAAAAGTGGTTAGCCACGATTATTCTCATGGACAATAAATAAAAAAAAGTACATGCTTATATTTGATTTTTTTTTTTTTAACGTATTATTAAAAGAAATAAAAATTTGATTGTTGGAGGAACAGAAGTGCCATGGTTGACTTGTTATAATGTTTAATGTTCACATTACATCTGAATCACTACTTATGCATGATCTATACATGTTCATTTGAATATTGAAATAACAATCTTGATGTAAATAATACTACATTCTACTGAATATCAAAATAATTTTAACACCCTGGATTGTTTTCCTCTCTTATTCCCTTAATTTTGGATTGTAGAATAAAGGACTTGTCACTTCCATTTCTTGTCTAGCATTCTTGATGAATAAATCCATAAAATGAAAGCTACAAAAAATTGACTTTACACCACTTAAACAACCAAGTACATGTGGAATATTTGTATCAAAGATGTATAAGTACCAAAAACTAGGATTACAATCCCCATCAACACTATAAATCATATCACCAACTCGAACCCCAGATTCAGACGAGCTCCAGAGATCTTTAAGTAGCAGAAGCATGGCAGTAAAATCGATCCTATCACCGTCGTAAATGCTCCAACAAGCGACATGACAATGTCGTAGTAGGGTAGTATCATGGCTACTATAACAGTGCTTCCGAGCAACATACTTCTCGTGCACAAGCGGTAGATTCTGTTGCCGTTCACAGATAAGAAACGCCTCTCCATAGCATCTACTATAGGCTTCAGAAACAGAGCGTATTTAGCCAGAGGGTTGATTAGAGCAGTATACGTAGCTACCTTAGAACTCAACTTATTCATAGGGAGGTTCAGAGTTATCTGAGATTGCAACTCTGAGCCGAACATTAGGTACCCCAAAATCGCCATTGTTGCACAAACACCTGTAGTTATCACAAAACATAACACTAAAACCCATTTAAATTGTTTCCTCTTTCTCATCGAAGTGTAGAGAGTGGGGAAAACCGGATGACTACAGTAACACAAGGTGTATAAACTTAAACTAGTATGCAGCCCACTCCAGTTGAAGGCTTCTCCCTTCTCATGAAATCCGATGCCATCTATTAGAAAATGGAATATTGGGTCCATTTCCCCCTCAAAAGGCCTTATGAAGGGGAGGGTCACATTACCATATAAAGTAGCTCTAGAGACCATCTCCAACCGATGTGGAACAACATTTCAACACACCCCCCTCACGCGCAGCGTGGACAACCCAACGACATCTGTTGACAACGATATCGGGGGGCCCATCATCGAATTGGAGTCTGGCTCTGATACCATATTAGAAAATGGAATATTGGGCTCATTTCCCCCTCAAAAGGCCTTATGAAGGGGAGGGTCATCTTACCATATAAAGTGGCTCGTGGTGGGCCCATAACCCACAGGTCCCAGGATCGGAACCTGGCTCTGATACCATATTAGAAAATAGAATATTGGGCTCATTTCCCCCTCAAAAGGTCTTATGAAGGGGAGGGTCACCTCACCATATAAAGTGGCTCTAGAGACCATCTCCAACCGATGTGGGACAACATTTCAACACCATCAAACGCCCCCGAGTAAAAGACCGAACATGTTATGACGACAGTAGCCAAAACTCCAGTAGCAGATACATATGATAGTGTGGTAAGATCATCTATCCAAACAGTAGGCAAGACTATAAGTGAAGCAAGTAGAAGAAAAGTTTGACGTCCGCTTATAATGAACAAACCTTGAATGTCGACTTCCACTTTTGGTAGCAAATTATGCAAGTTATCAGCTACTAGTATGAGAAAACTTACTGCAAGCAAGTAAAGTTCAAGATTCATGAAAATGGAGACTACGAATCTCCCTTTACGACCAAATGCCTTATAACCAATATCTGAATAGCTTCTTATGTTGGAATCGAATTCCATACATCGTTGTATCAGAATCCCTGTGTAGCATGTCACACCTCCGATCATCAAAAGAAGGATTAAGCTCACCCAACCTCCACATGAAAGAGCATATGGCACTGACAGAATCGCCACCCCTGAAGAGCTAGCTATTTTATTTATTTTTATGTGAATAAGAATAGAAAATGGGAGAAACAAATAACAACATACCTAAAAGGGTATTTAATCCGTTGAAAGTTGTCTTGAAAAATGAGGCGCTTCCTTTTATAGGCTCGAATCCTGTAGCTTGTTCAAGATCATCAGCCAATAGTGGTATTCTTGCGTCTTCTTGTTTAGCCTGCATTTTAGTTTTTATTGCTCTAGATTTCAAGATTCATGAACATACATATGTGTTTTTATGTGTGTTTTCCTGCTTAGCATAATTAACTTATGGTGCCTTCTTATATATATAGTCATGTTCAGTCAGAACGTGGGAGAACACAATTTAATTTTTTTATTCAAAGTAAACCGTGTTTACCATTACTTTGTTTTATTTAATATACCATGTGATCAGTCATCTTTTTTTAGAAGAGTAGTTAGCCTGGATTTATCTCATGGACAATTAAAAAAGCATTTGACGTTTTCATAATTGCTTTTTCGTGAACTTTGATTAATTGTTGGAGGAATATATAATATTTCTTTAAAAAAAAAAATTATGTGAGCTGTCTAGAGAATACTCATTCTCAATACTGTAGATGTATGTATATATATTATTTTTGTAAAAAAAAGTGTAAATAAATTCATTAATTAGTGTTAACGTCTCTTGGCTCCTGGATCTAGCCATATACTATAAAACACTCTAATGTTTAATGACAGCATGAGTGGTGAAACACTTACTGGGCTTTTGTGATTTATGCACACACTTTTCACCCTGGTTTTCGTGCAAGGAATACAAAAGGCAAACTTATCATTACATGTCAAAAAGAAAAAAGAAAGAAAAAAAAAAAAACTTATGTCTAAAATTCCTATATTCAATAAGAGACCTACAAATCCTCCACAATTTGCATCAAAGACGTGTAAGTGCCCACAACAAACACAACAAAACCCATGACCAAAGTAAAGGCTATAATCGCCAATTCACATCCCAACTTCCTCCAATCCCCACAAATCTTCAAGTAGCACAAACAAGGAAGCAGAATCGAAGCCGTGACGCTCAGAAACGCCCCCACCAGCGCCATTAGATTCCCAAAAAACGGCACCGTTTCGGCCACAAGCACGCTGCTTCCCACCAACAAAATTCTTGCACTGCATTTCCAAACAACCCTTGTCTTATTACAACTACTCCTACTTCCGATCGAATCCACAATGGGCTTCAACATCAATGCATATTTCGCAATGGGGTTGATTAGAGAAGTGTAGATCGCCACTTTCGAGCTCCATTTGTTCGTCGGAAGATTCAACGTTATTTGAGATTGGAGCTCAGGACCAAACATCGCGTACCCCAAAATCGCCATCGTTGCGTAGGTAAGAGTACAAAACGAGAAACACAGCAACAGAACCTGCAAGAACAGTTGAATTAGTTACTTACGAAGTACAGTGTGCAGTCTCAGTTAGTAAGACGCTTCACCTCGAGTTGTGAGTCATCTCTAATATTGTAAATGGTTATATATGTGTTGTAGTAAAACTAATCAACTTACCCATGAAAACTGCCTCTGATCTCTCATGGAAGAGTAGAGCGTGGGAAAAACAGGGTGAGCACAATAGCAGAAGGCGTACAAGCTCAGAGCCGTAGGCAATCCTCCCCAATTCAAAACCTCTCCTTTCTGCGAAAACCCGACGCCGTCGACCACCGCCGACCACAAAACGGAACCTAGTATAACGACAGAAGCCACCACTCCGGTCGCCGAAACGTACGAGAGCGTCGTCATGTTGTCTATCCAAACCGTCGGCGTCATCACCGCCGCCACCGCCAGAACTAGACTTGTTCGGCCTCCAACGACGACGCCGCCGATGTGGAGCTCCACATTGGGCAGCAGGGCGTGCAGATTGTCTCCGGCGAGTATGAGGAAGCCGGTGGCGACTAAGAAGAGTTCGAGGTTCATGAAAACGGAGACTACGGCTCTCCCTCTGGCTCCGAAAGCCCTATCGCCGATGTCCGGGTAGCTTCGGATTTTTCCGTCGGCGTCCATGCAGCGTCGGATTAGTAATCCGGTGTAGAAGGTGGCCATCGCGATGATGAGAAGCAGGATCAAGCTCAACCAGCCGCCGGAGGACAAGGCGTACGGAACCGACAAGATTCCGACACCTGATCCAAAGAAGACGAGAAGGAAAAGGGGGTGAGTTTTGACCTAAAAAATTATAACTGAATTGGGAACGGAAACAAACCTGAAAGAGAGTTCAAGCCATTGAAAGTTGTCTTGAAAAAAGAGGTTGCTCCTGTTTGTATATTATTTAGCTCAACTACTCCTTCCGAATTTTCAACATCACTGTAATTTACCAACAAAGGTATGCTTACAGAAACATCGCTAGCTTTTTTCTCTTCCATTTTCTTTTATTTTCTTTTTTCCGGATTTTTAAGAGCTAGCCAAGAATATGTAATAAGATTTGTGGTGTTTAATTATGGATGAATTAATCTTGGTTTCTTCTTCTCATATTATATAGAGACTAGAGTTGTTGGGTTTTTTTTTTTTTTTTTTTTTTTTTTTGCATACACGTTTTTTTTATTATTATTATTATTATCATTTAATTAATTTCGTGGTCGTGGTTCCTCTGACTAAATTGACTCAGGTTGACCTAGGCTATTTGGGTTAATTGCCATGTTTTTATTACAAATGCTCGCACGTTTTCCTTTTTGGTAGTAATTTGACTTGTGTGATGGGGAAAGGGAAACAAATAAAAGCGCTGTCCGTAAATGCTTTCTCTTACAAACTGACTGAAATCAATTCAACAGAAGACTGACCCGACAATGAGCTGAGTAAAAAGTAAAAACAGTTAAGATGAGAATACTACCAATCAATTAACATGCATGCATCTTTTATGTATATATCTATGTGTGTGTGTGTGTGTGTTTTTCTATATAATAATGCAATTAATTTTCTAATCATGCTTTTTATGACAGCTATAGATCAAGAAAAATACAGTTCAAATCGATTCATAATTCTCATCTTAAAGATTGATTATCAATTATCATGTGATCCAATCTCTCTATTTATGTATATATAAAATTGGATAAATTCATAGAACAACTAATCCTAGTGCGTAAATGCCTTTGATGCAATATAGCAAACAACTCAGCTGCATAATTAATTTTATAACAAATTTAACCTACATTAATTAGTTATAACTTATACTTTTTCTAACTTTAAGTACAATAGGCCTTCTTGCAGTTTCGAGTTGGAATGGGCTTCGATTCCACCATACATGCAATATAGCCCTTTATTATTTAGCGCAACTTTGTAAATTTTTGATGCTTTTTTTTTAGGATAATTTATGATTTAATTATCAAATTATCCAATTATTCACTTTTTTTTTTATCAGACAAACATAATACACTCACACACACACACACCTGAGGTGACTCGAACCCCCGACTTCTTGGTTGGAGGGGAAACGTCTTACCATGAAAAATAGCAATGAAATATCTAAACCATTAATATTTTCACAGTTGTGTTCTGGACATTAATTTTCGAAGATGAAAAACACTCGCCTAAGACATGGATAAATATCTTCTTCTTTTTTAATATTCAATTCAGTTTTTGGCTTCCCACGTGTGTTTTTGGTCACTGAAAATTAAGATTCATAACGCAATTACAAAATATTAATAGTTTAAAAATTTTAGTGTTATTTCGTATAAATTGATATACAATTATGAAAAATTAAATAGTTTGAGCAATAGAAATTACTACCTTTTTTTGGGGTAAATATTCAACTTGTTATGTGCCACAGAATTCCATCGAGTGTTATAAATGTTGAATACTATTCATTCCTCGTTTGAAATCAATAAATTCCGGAAGATAAGGTCGTACAAGGGGTGATGGTGGCCACATATATTATAGGAGATGGAGAATATGTTTCTAGATTAAATTTCACTCATGTTAATTGTGTATTTACAAAAGCACATTGATTATCTTTTTTGACTTTTTTTTTCGAAATTATTGTAGGTTTTGTTTTCCTTGCCGAAATTGATAAGTGTTTCGATTGATTAGACGTGGTGTTTGCTAATAAAAATGATTACCCGCACTTAAGTGAAAAAAGTTTGCGTGCCTTTAATCTACTCTACACTCGTTTAATCAGCACGTCTTTCCCGTGAATTCGGATTTTCTTTTGCAATCCGAATGATATCTTTTCGAGCACGAGACCTTTGGCCTTAAGTATTAGTGTTAGTACGTTAGACCAATTCACACACACTTCTTATTACTAAATTTAGTTATTCACTAATTATATTTATTATCTATATCTATCTATATATATATATTATATCTTTTTCTATATGTATATATTCTATTATGAAGTGTCTTGTTTACGGTATTTAGTTTGCCTATTATATTTTATAGGTCTCTAATTTAAGGGTAATAATATAATTATATATATGTATTTTAAAATTGCACGTTATCATTAGCTAGATATGTACATATTCACTCTTTATGTATTGCCATCAGATATATATAGTCAATAGTATAATATACATGCCCTTATTTTTTTCGTTAGTTATTTCCTTTTTAGAAATAATGCGAATTTGGTGGGACGGAAGGAGTATAATATATATAACACTATTAAATATAGGGTATGGTTCATGTGAAATAAGTCTCCACATGTTAAATAGTAATGAATCTTATCCATTAATCGAATCTTATCCATTAATCCAATGTAAATCAATGATCGAGATTATTATATCTTTTTGAATTTTCTAATAGGTAAAGGTCACTATTGGAAACATAAAATTTTGTGGATCCCACTTGATCAATTTAGACGGAAATACCGCTCCACTCTACCGCCAATCTGCAAATTAAATTAAATAGTTCCAAATTTACTCAATGCTTTATTGTTTAATTTGACAGTACAGAACATTTAATTGGTTATTGCAATATTTTTTATTTTCGCTTTTTTTTTTTGTCGAGAAATATTTCATGCTTTTAGTTCACCCATGATATGCTTAAAATAAGGAAATTCCAATCTTACATGTTAATATTCTAGTTTGTGCTTTATGTTAAATGATGTAATGCTTAAAATATCGTAATTTCAGTATTATTATTATTATTATTATTATTATTATTATTATTATTATTATTATTATTATTACTTAAACATTACACACGTCTTGCTTTTTAAATGCAAATATTGTTTTTTCGATTAAACAGGTTCATTCAAAAGTTATGCTTATTGAAATAAGAATTTGTGCTTAAATCCCATTAAAGTTATGCTTACTGAAATGATAATTTTTGCTTTCAATAATAAATGAATTATGTGTTACTTAAGTAACTCTGTCACTTTACCCATTACATGAACAATAATAGTAGTATAATTTTTATTTTATTTTTTTTCAGTTTTGACAAGCTGAATTTGATGCTTATATTCCACTAAAGTTATGCCTATTGAAATAAGAATTTGTGCTTCCGATAAAAATAATACTCAAAATAAATGGGGGAGTCAAAAAATGAATTATGCATTACTTCACCCATTATATGAACAATGATAGACCTGAAATATAAAAAAAATCTTTTTTTCAATAAAGTAGTACGGAGTATAAAATATATATATTTTTTTTTCAATTTTTGACAAGCTAAATTTGATGCTAAATTCCACTAAAGTCATGCTTATTGAAATAAAATTTTGTGCTTCCGACAAAAACAACACTCAAAATAAATGGGGGAGTCCAAAAATAAAGTAGCCATATCAAGTTCGTGGTATTATAATTATGATGCTTACAAAAGATAATAACCATGCTTACATCTAATACGAGTATTTTTAATGCTTAATCTTACAGATAAAACTAATAGAATAATCCTACGAAAAATTTCTATTAGAACTCATTTTTAACACCATTAAAATATCTTCACAGTACTAATATTTCATGATTTACGAGATCATAACATACAAGAACAAATATTAAACAACATACTCTCTAATAAATTAAAAATTAAAAGAAAATACAAATTACATATAAAAACACTTCACGCAAAAAAAAGAAAATGAAAACTTTTTAAATCATACTTAATGAGATATGTATTTTACGTATTCTATGAATGGAAAATAAAGAATCATGCCTGGAGAATTTATGTTTTTGACGAAATGAATGCAATCGATGAACTTTTTCAAGAGAATAGAAAAAAACTAAATAAATGGTGGAAGAATTAAAGAAAAAAATTATATAAATCATAACTGCATATCAATTACACATACAGTAATTAAATCCCGTAATTATAAGGTTGTGGATATTTAAGAAGGTAACAATTAGACAATATTACCCCTATAAAAATCACAAACGTTTTTTTCATTGTTTATTTATATTTTCTGCATTCATTTATAGCCATAGAATGTATTCATATTTAACATGTGAAAACTTATTAACATATGATCCATCCTCATTAGATATATATCTAATTCATTTACAAGGAAAACAAAAATCTACTTCTATCCATCAATAATAAAAATGATTATGTTGCGGCTATGGTTGCTAACAACAAGCAAACAGAAAAATTTCAGAATTTTTTTTGGTATCACTACAAGAAATTTAATTATACATAATACCGCATATATAACGGTATTTTTATAAAACCGTTGTGTCTGTACGTATTTTTTTTATAGTAACAGCACTGTTATTTATATGCGTCTAACTTTTGACAATGATTATAGTTTTTAATAAAATGTAATCTATAGGTATTGTTATAGTTCATAGTTTTGTAAGAACCGTTATATTTTTAATAACGGTTAGAACAAAACTGTTAACATAGGACCTTTACCAATAGAATTAAAAATATTGAAAAAATAATAAATTTACATTCTAACTCACATAATTTTATTATTTAAAAAATTAATAATAAATTTTACTCTTAATCATTTTCAACTCTCCGTCCACAACTCTCTATCATCCCAAACTCTCCGGCGACTTGTCGCTCTCAACAGCAACTCTTCGGCAATTGGTCGTCTTCTAAGGTATTGTTGCAACAGAGGAGTCATAAAAGGGGGCGAGGAATTTGGCATGCGCTAGTCGCAGTTGGTGAAATTGGATTCTGAACTTTTGGTAAAGGTCTCTCTCCCCTTTCTCTTTCCCTCCCGTATTTGCGTTTGTTCGAATTTAGGGTTCATTTGGTTCAAATTAGGTAATGGAAAGGGAATGGAATTAAGTCAAGTAATGGAATGGTAATAATAATGGTTACTTTTGTTGAGTGTTTGATTTAATAATGAAAATGAGTCACTTGTAAAAGATTCTCTTTCTCCTCCATAAGGGGTATCAATTTGGTGTATTTGGGTTACCCCTAAATAAAAGTAATGGTTAACATAATACTCAAATCAAACAACAAGCAATAGAATCAATCAAATATTTCTCTTTCTATATAAAAAAAAAAAAAAAGTGAATCAAACATAGGCTTAAACTGTAATCTATAATCTTGGAATGGTGCAATTGCATCCTCTGCCCCTTGTTCACGCCATAGCCTAGAAACCTTGTACGAAAAATTATTGGTCCCTTAATAGTGATAGTGCTGGTAATTCAATCAAAATAATAGATATGATTAAGATGAAGAAGTTATTAGATGGAGAATCAAAACTGCCATGAAAATATGGATAATTGAACCGAACAGTTTGGTTTCTTTTACTAATTTCCAAAATTTGAGAGTAACAGGTCGGTTTCGATTTTTACACATGAAAAATTGATAGTTAATCGAACCAGTATTAATATATATTCAGTCGTTTTACTTAATAGTTTTGAAGTTTTAATAAATATATCTATTTATTTGTGTTTATAGAGATTAAACTCCTCGTATGAATAAAGATTGTCTGCTTTTGAGTATTGATGATTAACCAAATGTTGATAATCAATTGAAGATGGCTCAACTCTTAATATGAGTGGATGCAAAGCTTATCTATTAGGAATTACAGTTTTTTTTAGTTTCTTAAATTGTATATTTTGCATTTACATGTTTTGATTTATTTTTTTCATGTTATGAGTTATAAAACATTAAAGCTTTCTTTTATTTATGGTTAACTGGTGAATAGTTGATTAAGTGGCCCGGTTTTAGGTTAACCGCTACAATGATTTTTGGTTTTTATTCTTCACATTTGAACGGTTAATCGGACCGATAAAAAATCGTACGGATGATTTTTTATATATGTCAAATGATCGGTTAACCGACCCGTGTTCATCCCTATTCTTTATGCAAAAGCTTTGTTAAATTAAGCCATAAGCCAACTGTTAGCATGAAATTGTCACAATTGGAAAATCTTTACTAAAATTCATATTTTATTTTTATAGGATTACAATTACATTGTGTATATAATATTGAGGTCGTCGTTTCTCTTTCAATCACATGACACATTTGTTCCTTTTTTTTTTTTTTGAAAGAGGAAAATTTCATTTACTCAAAAGTCATAGATCAGCTGTTGGGATATTTGTATGAAGGGGGAAGCTGACTCTATGTTCTTAATAAAATCTATATTCGTTTTGATTAGATTCCAAAACCCTCATTCATATTTCTCTTATTATTTTTCTATTTTCCTTATTATTTTTTATGAAGTCAAACACTGCCTTACACATTTAGAAGAGCTCGTTTGTTAGGGAGCTACTATTTATAAGTGTAATTGCAGTTCCAACTCAAGCACAATAAGACGAGCAAAGTGAAGGATAATCAAATTAGAGAAGCAAATTAAAGAAGAAGCAAAACGAGATTCTTAATTTCTCAAGTCTGCTAGAAGCGAAAAGTCTCAAGCGACCACTGTTCACAAAGTGGAAAGCGACTACAACAAAAGCAACTTGAAGAAAAGCACACGTGTTAAGCAAAACTCTGAGAAAGCGACATCAGCACAAGCGGGCACTCTACAGAATCTGCAACTGATGAAGCACTCATGAGAAAGCACGAAACCAGGCGGCAAAGTGAGAAGAGTTTGAAATCTTCCGGAAAGAAGACAAGCCGGAAAAGCACTGTACACCTACAAAAGGCTGCATTGCCGCTTGACCGGAAGGAAGTGTGGAGCACGCGCCTGCAACCTCTCTAACGGGTAGTTGGCAATCTCACACTATAAATAGGGGTAGAGACTCAACGTGAAGACTAACAAAACTATTCTCTCACGCACAAGTTTACAGCAAGAACTTCAGAGCTTTCATTCATACATTCTTCAAGTTCTTAAGTTCTAGAGTTTAGTTGAGTCCTTAGAAACTTTTTCTAAGTTTCTAAGTCCACAGACCCTATATCCCTTCATCCCTAGATTTTCTAAGAGGAGACTTGTACGTGATCTTCATTGTAAAAGGATTATCTCTTAAGTTAGAACTCACATAAACCAAACCTCCCAACCAAAGTTTCTTTGTGTTGTAAGTTTGTGTTTCGTTCGTTTGATTGTGAAGCTTGTGTTTACATACACAACTGGAAGGTTGTTGTTTTTGTTAGGTGTCTATTGTTAGGTTTCTAGATAACCCATCTCTAGGTTTCAAGTTCAAGTCAAACATGAAGCACTTCACTGGGAAGGAAAAAACCAATACGTGTGTTTGTTCGTGTTCGATTTTTCAAGTAAAGGAAGTTCGAGTTGCTGAGTGAAGACAACAAGTGGATGTAGGAGCGTAACCTCCGAACCACTATAAATTGCTTGTGTCCTTACTGCTTTATTTATTGCATTCTTAGATAAGTATTTATCGCTTTCATTTCTTTATATCTACAAGCTTTGATTATTGCATAAGGCACACACTCACTGAAAGCAACCAACACAAATTTTTCACTAAGGAAAGATTTTACAAAAGTGAGTATAATATCGCTCATCAAATTCCGCAAGTATTTTTCTCTGAAAGCGATTCGCTTCTGAAAAGCTCCCACTTCTTCAAAAGCGAAACGCTTCTCTTTTCAAAACTCACTGTTTTAAGTAAAATTTTAAGAGAAGTCTAAACTTCTCTTACGCGTGTATTCACCCCCCCCCCCCTCTCTACACACGTACACTCGCTTCTGGGACCAACAGAACGTGGTGCGACTTCAATTGCAGCTCCACTGGTATATGGCCCAAAAAATCTTTCATCCTAAAATTCTCACTTTTGGAGGAACATTGAGTTTCCAGAGACTTTTCTAAAGCCTTGATCCGCCCTCACTTTAGGTGTAAGGGAGATGCAATAATAATCGATTGAGTAATCGAGTCGAACCACAAGGAATGCTATGGCGTGAGAATTTCAACTAGTAATCTAGCTATTTAACTACTATTCAAGCTACCGACAAACATGTTTTTGTGTTTTTAATGAACTAATGACACCAAAAAGTAATTATCAACTTCAAATTTAACTAAACAAGTAACAAATAAGCAAAGGATATAAAATCAATAGGAAATAAACATGATTCCAATTATACTTCGATTAGGCTCAAGTGATGGGTGATTAGAACTCTAACTAGAATTAACCAATTTAATCCAATTTCATGTGGGAAACCTCCTAACTATGGTTCACTCAATTCTCATTGCAATGAAGACAAGTAGATTAATGAAAGGCCTAATTCCGACTAAGACATCAAGCAATTCATTAACTCCCAATAGCTCATGGAGTTCCTTAACCCTACTATATTCTAGCATGCAAATCTCTTGATCCTAGCATCTAATCTAAGCCTCCTAAGCATTAGATCAAACACTTGGTATGCAACTATGGTGATCAATCACAATTACATAATAAAACATAGCCCCAAGAGAAATGAACATGAGATTAGAAGGTAAATTCATAATTAAGGCCTAAACCCAATCACTTAATCCTAATCTATATATAATTGAAACCACAAAGAGAACTAGCTAGACATAATTAAGGAAAATAAACCATAAAAAGTAATTGAAATCATGCTTAAAAGAAAGAGAATTCAATAAGGAAGAAGAAGATGGTCTTGAATTTCAAATCCACAAAGTATAGCTTCAACAATCTTCAAAATACTAAAGAGGAAAGAGGGAAAAATATTCTAGGGTTCTTGAGGAGTTAAAATCTGTAAAAATTATCCAAATGGGGTGAATTATAGGATTAAATACATTAAAAATCAAGTTTGAGTCGAATCGGAGCGAAACGGGACGAACCGGGACGAGTTTGGACGAGCCGAACTCGCCCCTTAAGTGAAGAAGGGCGGCTGACCGGCGACCGGCTGGACCGCCGGCTGGGTCGCCGGCCAGGCCGCCGAAATCTCTGTGGCTGATGGCGGTCCAGAGGAGGGGGGCCGGCGGCCGGCTGGGTCGCTGGCTGGGTCGCCGGTCGTCCTCTTCCTTGACCGGTCAACTCTTCGTCTCTTGCGCGCTTTCTCCGTTTTCGCTCGTTCTCTCTCGTCCGAACTCCGATTTACGAACCGCTTTTTGCTACGGCTTCCTAACGAGCTCCTCTTCGATATGGAATGATCAAATTGGCCAAATGAGTTCTCCATCAACCTGCAAAAAGACACAAAGAGACTCAAGAGAACGGGGAAAACATAAACAACTTGAACTATTGAAACCCTAACTCTATGAATTCAAATTCCACATTTTCAACCCTAGGTTTCATCCTAATTGAGCTCGATTCCTCCTCGTTTCTAGCCCTCGATCCTTAGCCACATGAATGCACTTTCCAATTCTTACAAAAATGGATCGAAAACCGAAAGAAAACGAGAAAGGTAAAAAGTATGCTACAAGTTAAGAAACCCTAGCATTTTTAACATTTAAACACATAAATCGAGACTCAAACAAATGCAAAACACACTCAACATGCACATAATATACGTGTTAATCACTCCCCCAAACTTAAGTCATTGTTCGTCCCGAACAATGAAACGAACAATCAAAACACTTAACACGTATGGAGTGTGCATTTCAAGTTCATCGATGCCTCATTTCACTTCAAAACCATTTTAAACTCAAGGAAATCATCAAGTCAAGCCAAACACTCATGAAATTACTCACTCTCCTAGCATAGAACTCAATCACCTAAACACATTCGACTCTAGACCTCACAAGAAACATGTGTATCACTCGATCACTCAATATATGGAAAAGGTAAGCACTCATCGAAATCATGCAATACATAACTTTGACCATAAGCTTGCCTATCAACTCAAGTTTCTAATACTATAATGCATGTATAAATTAGGATCAAAAAGGTCTTTATTAAGCTTGTAATGTAGGGACATTGGTTAAGATAGGGAATTTTTAGGCTAAGTGACTTAAATTTTCATCCAAGCACCCTTACCCATTTTCTTCTCCTTTCAAAGTATGAATTTCTTCATCTTCCACCTTATCCAACCCCTTTTTATCAAATGAACTCAAGCTTCTACCAAATATCTAAAGAAACACTCCTTTATACTCTTATTCTTTTCTTTTTCTTTTCTTTTTTTTTTTATTATTTTTTTTTCATAAGAACTTTGTTCTTGTTCTTTCCTTTTCTAACTTTGAGCTTATAGGAGTGTTCTTTCAACTCAAAACCAATCCCAAGACCCTTCACCATCACTACCCATTTTTCATGATTTTTCAACTTCACCAAGGTTCCCTTAACCATCCTTCACCCCCTATCATCCGGTTCAAGAAGAAAAGGATATATTCAAAGCTCAAAATGGGACGACAATGGTAATGAAGTATAGGTTAGTGTTTAGGGAAAATAGGCTATGCAATGATGGCCTAAGATCATCTCCTAATCATGCAAACATGTAGTACTTCTAACAAGAGTATCAAGGCAAGTTCTAGTAAAGAGTATGCAATACAAGATCAAGCTCTCAAGAAAGGATATCACTATGTAAAGTGCATAATTTTAGGCTCAAAATCCTCTCAAGTTTTTTGTCTAGAGCCTAAGTGCCTAAGATCAATCCTTCATGCCATTCAAGTGAAATAATCTAATCATGCTTGACTTTGACTCAAAAAATTTCAAAATATTTCATCATTTTCATCAATCATCGGCATCTCACTTGAAAACACTAGAGCAAATCAACACGAACATTCACACTCGAGCATGCAAACATTCATTCACTTAAAAATTTTCCTTTCTTAAAAATTTCGCATTCAAAACCACAAACTCAACCACAAACTCATGAAAAATATTCATTTAACCCTAATTCATCCCCAAATGCTTCAAGACAAAACATCAAATTTTCAATAAATTCAATCCACAAAACAACAAGACAAAACAACCATGCCCTAAAATATTTCAAAACAAATCCATCATCCAAAAACCGCCTCCTATCCAAATTCCTTACCAAAAATCCAACAAACTTCATTCATTAAATCAAAATCAACATATCTAAATCCAAATCACCAAATGACAAACAAAGCACATAGATATCACCAAGTCACAATAAGGCATCAAGAGAGACAATAAACAAACCAAGAAACAAAGAAGCAAAAGATAAGTAAATTTAAAGCAAATTTAAAAACATGAAATGTAAGTAATTTAAATTCATTATCATACCCCCCTCCCCTAAACTTATTTTAGAAAATAAATTCTAAAATGAGTTTGGAGGGAAGAATAAATAATGGATTTAAATTACACTTACAAACACTCCGAGCTACTTCGGGGGTGGTCTTGGCCAAGTGACGCCTTGGCCACTTTGATATTCCCGAAAGCTCTCAAGAAGTGCTTCCATTCTCTCGCTTCTTCTTGCTTCTTCCAATTGTGTAATTCTCATAGATGTCATCTCGTGCCTCATAACCGTGACTTGGGCATCCAAACTCTTGAAACCATCTTCCATGTTAGTCATTCGGCTCTCAAGAGCCTCAAATCTCTCATCATAAATTGGTTCACTTGAACCTTGCTCATCTCTCAAAGGCTCATCACTCTCTTCCATGTCTTCATCTTCAACCATTCGGTTTCTTTCACCACCTCTTCCTCCTAGTGAATATTCATTCCCTTCACCGTGATTAAAAATCTTATCTCTCATGATCATCACATGCTCGGGGGTATCCAAGTACCAATTCATCCTTTCCTCAAAGTTGGTGACCAAGATGCTCATCACATTAGGCAAAGGATATAATTCCTTCTTGGTAATTAGGAAGTAGTAAGGTGGGGAACTTGATTTGAGGAAACGTAAGCATCGGAGCTTAACGGTGTCAAGGAGAAACTCATCACTCATGGGAGGATATCCACCAACATTGGATCGTATCTTCCTTGCAATTGGAGTAAGCATGCCTCCAATGTTGATCTTCCCTCCGTCACTTTGGGCTTGCTTCTTCAATTGAGGAAGAAAGAAGTCGCAAAAACTTATACTCCTTCCGGTGAGCATGGCATGCAAAATAAAGAGATCATCATTCATCACCGATGTATTTTCACTACTTGCAATGATGGTGTGCCCCAATATCTTCAACACCATTCAAAGCACCGGATTCCTTACTTCATTGGACTTCGAATATCCGGCCCGAAATCCCTCTTCCGAGTTTGGAGCAAGCTTTCTCCACACGCTCTTCACATCAAAAGTTCTATCAACAATTTGATCACCTCCATGGGGCACATTGAAGGCATTATCAATATCTACATAAGACATCACTTGCTTGCCTCCAAATAGTTGAAACGTGATGGACCGATTGATATTCATGTGTGTGGTATTCAATGTGCTCAACATTTCGACGACCACCTTAAAGTATGTCCTCCGGTCTTGAATGGTGTCATCTAGAAAGCTCCCCCAACCAATATTATCAAAGAGCTCCTTCACATTATCGTAAAGGCCAAGTGACACTAACACCTCTTTAGACGGAAATTGTGTCACTTCAATCCCTCTAGTGACAAGAGAGGCAAAGGCCGCCCTTTTGTCATTGTTGCTCAAGTTTATCTCATAAGTCTCCGGGACCTTTGGATTCATTGTTCGTGAGGTGGTGTCCGATGGTTGAGATGAAGAGGCATCACCCTTACGCCTCTTGTTGGAATAAGTGATTAAAGCCTTAGAAGGTGCTTTAGAAGTCCCTTTTCCTTTAGCTCCTTTCTCCCTACACCATGTGAAAAAATCCAAAATAAAATTCAAGAAACTAATCAAATGATTTTCACTTAAACAATCACATTTCTTCTAGCCATCACCCCCCATTTTGCCTTTAAACATTCAATAAGGGAGTTTCAAGAAAATATCAAGCACGTAATCAACATAACTCCCTTAAGTCCAAGAAAAATCATTCCAAAGCATTCATGCATATTCAAGTGAAAATGAACTCAAGTTCATTTGGATAATCAACTCAAGAAACTAATGCAATGAATTCTCCTCTTTCACACCCAAGAATTTATGAACTCATGACCTCTTCAAGCAATGAACCATTCAAGAAGTGAATTTTTCATCTAACATCAAGTATATTCATTCACATTTTCAACAAGGAATCAAAAATATTACAAATTCATTCCAAGTATGCTCAAGTGCATAAGAGACATGGTTCCTAAAAGAATGCCCATTTCAAGACTAGATATAGCATAAACCTAAAAGGAAGAATTAATGCTATCCAATTTCATGCCCAAAGTCACATTCCTCATTCAAGAATTCCCAAAAATTCAAGAAAGAACTCTAACAAGAATTTCTACTCATTTTCATGAATTTAGTAAGCAAAACATACATACTAATTCATAAAAAGCAAGTAGAAACACATAAAAATAAGGGTATAGAGTTCATTACCTCATTGTCTTGAAGAGAATTGAGAAGATTCACCTCTTTCAAAAGAAAAATAAATTTTCGTTTTTTATGAAGAGGTGGGGAAAAATATGATTTTCTTGGCTTAAAATGTGGGTTATAGGATGGGTAATGGACCTATGGAAGGATTAAACTTGATTCAAAAGGATTTGGGAGTAATTGGAAGAAGAAAATTGGATATTTGGAGAGAAAATGGGAGATGTTCTTCAAGATTTAAAATAGAAATGGAATAAAATGAAAAAGAAAATGCAATAACATATAAAATAGAAATAGGGGGAAGAGTGAAGGAAGACCGGCGACCCAGTGGACCGCCGGCTGGGTCGCCGGCTGGGCCACCGAAGTCTCTGTCCATGGTGGTGGGCTGGACCAGCGACCGGCTGGACCGCCGGTTGGGTCGCCGGCTGCTGCTGCAACTTTTGACTCGATTTCGGGCCGTTTTTCGGCCCTTCCAACGGGAGGGGCCGACTCCCGACCCTCTATCGATACCCCCTAAACATGTTTCAATATTTTTATTTTTTTTATTTTTTAATTTTCTATTTTTTATGGTTTTTTCAAAATGAAACGAAAAGTGAAACAAAAGTCGAAAATAAAATTCAAACTAAACTAAAATGAAAAATAAAAGGATACGTGTTGAGGTGCCTCTCAACTAGCGGTTTGTTTAACGTCGTTAACTCGACATTACCTCATTTTCTTCAAGGGTCATTGAGGTAGAAAATCGACTCCTCACGAGTTTTCTCTGACTTGAAGTAGGGTTTGAGACGATGGCCATTGACAAGGAACTTGGAACCATCTTCCTTTAAGAGCTCAAAAGTGCCATTCTTGTTAGCTTTGTATATCACATAAGGCCCGGTCCATCGGGACTTAAGTTTTCCCGGAAAAAGTCGAAGTTTAGAATTAAATAGCAACACCTCATCTCCCGGACCAAGTTCCTTCTTCCGAATGCCCATATCATGGAATCTCTTTGCCCTTTCCTTATAGATTCGAGAATTCTCATAAGCCTCGTTTCTCCATTCCTCCAACTCAACAAGATGATCAATGCGATTATATCCGGCTCCTTTGAAATCAAAATTAATTGCTCGAGTAGCCCAATATGCTTGATGCTCGATTTCCAAAGGTAAATGACAAGACTTCCCAAATATGAGTTGAAAAGGAGACATACCAATGGGAGTCTTGTACGCCGTCCTATAAGCCCATAACGCATCATCGAGTTTGTTAGCTCAATCCTTCCGAGTGGTCACCGTCTTCTCCAAGATTTGTTTTATTTCCCGGTTTGCAAGCTCGGCTTGACCATTAGCTTGGGGATGATAAGGTGAAGTGATCTTGTGCTTCACTCCATACTTGGCAAGCACACTTCCCAACCACTTGTTGTTGAAATGAGACCCCCCATCGCTAAGCAAAGCTCTCGGAGTGCCAAACCGAGTCAATATGTTCTTTTTGAGAAACTTGATCACCACTTTTGCATCATTTGTCGAAGTTGGAATGGCCTCGACCCATCTAGACACATACTCGATGGCAAGAAGAATATAGGAGAATCCACACGAAGTTGGAAAGGGGCCCATAAAGTCGATTCCCCACACATCAAATAACTCTACCTCAATCATCACATTTTGAGGCATCTCATCTCTCTTTGAAATGTTTCCTATCCTTTGACAACGATCACATGTCTTGACATAAGCTTGACAATCTCTAAATATCGAAGGCCAATAAAATCCACTTTGAAAAACCTTCATGGCCGTTCTATTGGCTCCAAAATGCCCACCACTTGGTCCATTGTGACATTCCTTGATGATCTTTTGCCAATCAACCTCCATAACACATCTCCGAATCACACCATTGGCACATCTTCTCCACAAATGAGGATCACTCCAATAATAGAAATTCACTTCATGGAGAAACTTCTTCTTAGCATAATTCGTAGTGAGATTTGGAGGTAACTCATGAAGAACCAAGTAATTTGCATAATCGGCAAACCAACAATCATGAACTTTCAAAACAAAGATTGTTAAGCATAAGAGTTGTTCATCGGGAAAACACTCACCAATTTCCAACTTGCCATCTTCACCTTCAATTGGATCTTCAAGATGAGATAGATGATCCGCTATAACATTTTCACAACCTCTTCGATCTCGAATCTCCACATCAAACTCTTGTAGGAGAAGAATCCAACGAATAAGGCGAGGTTTAGCATCCTTCTTGGTCATGAGTTGACGAATTGCCGTGTGATCCGAATACACCACGGTTTTGTTTCCAACAAGATATGCTCGAAACTTGTCAAATGCAAAGACAATAGCCAAGAATTCCCGTTCCGTAGTTGTGTAGTTTCTTTGAGCCGAATCCAAGGTCTTACTAGCATAATGGATAACTCGAAATACCTTGTCCCGGATTTGACCCAACGCAACTCCCAACGCCCAATCACTAGCATCACACATCAATATGAAGGGGTCACTCCAACATGGAGAAATCAAGACGGGAGTTGATATCAAAGCCTTCTTTAGAGTCTCAAATGCCTTCAAACACTTGTCATCAAACTCAAACTTAGCATCCTTCTCCAAAAGAGAACATAGAGGTTTTGTGATCTTCGAGAAATCCCTTATGAATCTTCGATAAAACTCGGCATGACCAAGGAAACTCCGAATAGATTTCACATTGGTTGGTGGAGGAAGCTTGTCAATTGCAACGATCTTGGCTCTATCAACTTCCAATCCATCACAAGAAACCTTATGACCAAGTACAATTCCATCCTTGACCATGAAGTGACATTTCTCCCAATTAAGTACTAAAGACTTCTCTTCACATCTTTGTAACACAATGGAGAGGTTATCTAGGCAGGCATCAAAATTCGAGTCAAACACCGAAAAGTCATCCATAAATACTTCCATTATATTTTCAATAAGACCATCAAAGATAGACATCATGCACCTTTGAAATGTAGCCGGAGCGTTGCACAAACCAAAAGGCATCCTCCGAAATGCAAATACACCATAAGGACAAGTAAACGTTGTCTTGTGTTGGTCTTCGGGGGCTATCATGATTTGATTATATCCCGAATACCCATCAAGGAAGCAATAGTACTCGTACCCGGCCAATCGATCCAACATTTGGTCGATAAATGGAAGGGGAAAATGATCTTTCCTTGTAGCCGAATTTAATGCCCTATAGTCAATGCAAACACGCCATCCGGTGGCTAATCTTGTAGCAATCATCTCATTCTTCTCATTGGTAATCACGGTCATTCCACCCTTCTTTGGGACCACTTGTGTTGGGCTAACCCATTCACTGTCGGAAATTGCATATATCATCCCCGCATCTAACAACTTCAATACCTCTTTCCGAACCACTTCTTGCAATACGGGGTTCAACCTCCTTTGAGGTTGAACTTTAGGACGAAAACCATCCTCCATCAATATTCTATGCATACAAACCGATGGGCAAATTCCCTTAATATCACCAATGGTCCAACCAATCACATTCTTATACCTTCTAAGCACCCTCAACAATTTATCAACTTCGGATGTAGAAAGATGTTGTGATATGATAACCGGAAAGGAGTCTTTATCACCAAGGAAGGCATACCTTAAGTGATCCGGAAGAGGTTTCAACTCATAGTTTAGATGAGAAGTGTTTGGAGACGATTCCTCTTGAGTTGAACTTCCCACTTCCCCCGGTTTGTTGATATCAAGGTACTTCACTTCATCCGTTGGAGAGCCTTGGTTAGCATCCATCCTTGCAAGTGATTCAAGAAGATCATCACAAGCATCCTCCAAATCGGAATAGGTATAGATAGAATTGGAGATGACATGTTCCACCGGATCCTTAGCCATAGATGTAGGCAAGGTAACGATCATCTTGCATTCTTCAACACGAGAATCATCGACCTTCTTCATAGCATCAAATATAGAAAGGGTGAGGGATTCATCATTGACTCTAAAAGTGAGGTTGCCTTCTTGTACATCAATAAGTGCCCTTCCCGTTGCAAGAAATGGTCGACCTAGAATGAGAGGCATGTTCTTGTCCTCCGGCATATCGAGAACTACAAAGTCGACCGGGAATATGAAATCTTCTACTCTCACAAGGACATCTTCTATTACACCATTTGCATAAGTGATAGATCGATCCGCCATTTGGAGAGCAATGGCTATAGGTTTGATATTACCTATTTCCAATCTTTTGAAAATGGATAGAGGCATGAGGTTTATACTTGCTCCCAAATCACACAAAACATTTCCAAATTTTGAACCTCCAATCAAACAAGCTATTGTGAAACTTCCGGGATCCTTTTGCTTTGAGGGCATATCCTTCTTTTGCAAGATTGCGCTACATTCCTCCGACAAGTGTATAGTCTCAAATTGACCAAACTTCCTTTTGTTGGCAACGGCCTCTTTTAAGAACTTAGCATAACTAGGCATATCCCTCAATGCATCAAGTAAAGGGATGTTTAGATGTACCTTGTTGAAAATCTCTAAAAATCTCTTCATCTTCTCATCCACTTTTGCCTTGGCCAAATGATGAGGGAAAGGAGCTTTAGTAATCACATCTTTGGTAGAAATAGGGACTTCTACCAAATCCTCCTCTTGAAATCTTTCTCGAAGAGTGGCTTTCCTTGAACTTTCATCCTTGGCACATGGAGCTTCATGTTTTGAAGATTCTTCTTCGTAAGGTATATCTTCAACTAACACCTTCTCCTTCCCATTTTCGGATGCAACATGGTTCTCATACTCTTTTCCACTTCTCAAGCATTGCATCCTTTAGGGTTCACTTCCGTATTACTAGGAAATTTGCCCGGAGTATGTTGAGTGGTGGCTTGGTTAGCCATTTGACTTATTTGGCCCTCCATCATCTTCACTTGCTTTGCTAAAGAGGTGAGTGAATTCTCCAAGGCATTCACCTTTTGCCCGGTTTGTGTGATGAATGAACTTTGTTGATTCGCCATTTGTTGAACAATTTGCTCAAGTGATGAAGAATTCTTCTTTGGCTCATCAATAGCTCCTTGAGAAACGGAGAAACCGGGAGGTGGCAATTGAGCATTGTTGGGATTTCCGTAGGAGAGGTTGGGATGAGTCCAGTTGTTGGGATTATAGGCTTGATAGCCTCCTTGTTGCCCATAGGAATTCCCTCCTTGTGGCCTCCCTTGAAATCCACTTTGATAGTTCCCTTGAAAACCACTTTGAACTCCTTGAAAATTTGACTTGTTGAAATTTCCATATTGCCTTTGGTTGACAAAATTCAAGTCTTCGTTTCCACTAGGCTCCACGTTCTCTTGATATTGATGAACACTTTGAACTAGAGCTTGAGATTGAGCTTTCCTCTCTTCTTCATATTGCTTCTTCATATTAGCAACTTCCATTGCTAGAGCATCATACTTGTCATCCTCAATAGACGCTACTCTTCTTGACGGAGCTCTCTCCATGGGCCATTGGTAACTGTTAGAAGCCATTTCCTCAAGAATCCTGAGAGCTTCCTTTGCATTTCTATTCACGAGACATCCTCCGGAAGTGGCATCTACTATGCTTCTCGTATGAGGTGTAAGGCCACTATAGAACGTGGTTATTTGTTGTCCCTCATTGAAACCATGTTGAGGGCACTTCCTCAACAACTCTCTATATCTTTCTCATGCCTCAAACAAGGTCTCGTCACATTGTTGAGAGAAATGAGATATATCGGAGATGAGCTTTTGAGCTTTAGATGGTGGGAAGTATTTGGAGAGAAAGGTCTTGCATAAGTCATCCCATGTATGAATATTGGCCTTGTTCAATCCCTTGTACCAATCCTTGGCCCGGTCCCGTAGATAAAACCCAAACATCCGCATACGAATAACGTCACTTGGCACTCCATTTAGCTTGACCGTATCACACATATCAAGAAACATGCTAAGATGGGCATTTGGATCCTCCATAGGACTTCCGCCAAATTGTTCACTCTTCACCATTTGAATAAGTCCGGATTTGAGTTCGAAATTATTGGCATTGATCGTCCCCCACTCTCCTCCTTGGAATTGTTCCGTTGGAGGTTGGAACATATGGTTGAGAAGAGGTGGTGGAGCCTCATTTGCTCTCCTTTCTTGCTCTTCTTTCCAAGCTCTAAATTCTTCCATCTCTTTCATAAGATTCTCCATAGCTTGATGATTAGCTCCCATTACTTTTCTCTTAGCTCGATTGTCCCTCTTATGTTGCTTTTCAACTTCTAGATTCAAAGGTAGAGGCGTGCCCTTCTTTGATCTAGTGAGCATACACCTACAAAACAAACAATAAAAAGAAAATAAATGCTTGAATTAGTAATTTCAATAACCAAATCGACTAATGAAACTCAAACTAAGCATTCCCCGGCAACGGCGCCAAAAATTGATCCGCCCTCACTTTAGGTGTAAGGGAGATGCAATAATAATCGATTGAGTAATCGAGTCGAACCACAAGGAATGCTATGGCGTGAGAATTTCAACTAGTAATCTAGCTATTTAACTACTATTCAAGCTACCGACAAGCATGTTTTTGTGTTTTTAATGAACTAATGACACCAAAAAGTAATTATCAACTTCAAACTTAACTAAACAAGTAACAAATAAGCAAAGGATATAAAATCAATAGGAAATAAACATGATTCCAATTATACTTCGATTAGGCTCAAGTGATGGGTGATTAGAACTCTAACTAGAATTAACCAATTTAATCCAATTTCATGTGGGAAACCTCCTAACTATGGTTCACTCAATTCTCATTGCAATGAAGACAAGTAGATTAATGAAAGGTCTAATTCCGACTAAGACATCAAGCAATTCATTAACTCCCAATAGCTCATGGAGTTCCTTAACCCTACTATATTCTAGCATGCAAATCTCTTGATCCTAGCATCTAATCTAAGCCTCCTAAGCATTAGATCAAACACTTGGTATGCAACTATGGTGATCAATCACAATTACATAATAAAACATAGCCCCAAGAGAAATGAACATGAGATTAGAAGGTAAATTCATAATTAAGGCCTAAACCCAATCACTTAATCCTAATCTATATATAATTGAAACCACAAAGAGAACTAGCTAGACATAATTAAGGAAAATAAACCATAAAAAGTAATTGAAATCATGCTTAAAAGAAAGAGAATTCAATAAGGAAGAAGAAGATGGTCTTGAATTTCAAATCCACAAAGTATAGCTTCAACAATCTTCAAAATACTAAAGAGGAAAGAGGGAAAAATATTCTAGGGTTCTTGAGGAGTTAAAATCTGTAAAAATTATCCAAATGGGGTGAATTATAGGATTAAATACATTAAAAATCAAGTTTGAGTCGAATCGGAGCGAAACGGGACGAACCGGGACGAGTTTGGACGAGCCGAACTCGCCCCTTAAGTGAAGAAGGGCGGCTGACCGGCGACCGGCTGGACCGCCGGCTGGGTCGCCGGCTAGGCCGCCGAAATCTCTGTGGCTGATGGCGGTCCAGAGGAGGGGGGCCGGCTTCCGTCTGGGACGCTGGCTGGGTCGCCGGTCGTCCTCTTCCTTGACCGGTCAACTCTTCGTCTCTTGCGCGCTTTCTCCGTTTTCGCTCGTTCTCTCTCGTCCGAACTCCGATTTACGAACCACTTTTTGCTACGGCTTCCTAACGAGCTCCTCTTCGACATGGAATGATCAAATTGGCCAAATGAGTTCTCCATCAACCTGCAAAAAGACACAAAGAGACTCAAGAGAACGGGGAAAACATAAACAACTTGAACTATTGAAACCCTAACTCTATGAATTCAAATTCCACATTTTCAACCCTAGGTTTCATCCTAATTGAGCTCGATTCCTCCTCGTTTCTAGCCCTCGATCCTTAGCCACATGAATGCACTTTCCAATTCTTACAAAAATGGATCGAAAACCGAAAGAAAACGAGAAAGGTAAAAAGTATGCTACAAGTTAAGAAACCCTAGCATTTTTAACATTTAAACACATAAATCGAGACTCAAATATATGCAAAACACACTCAACATGCACATAAAATACGTGTTAATCAAGCCTACAGTCAGAAATCTCCGATTTAGATGAAGGAGCCTCAAAAAATCCTGAATGAACTCGATAGCCAGACTTAATTGTTCAAAAGACCAATACCGCGTGTCAGCCCTTCCACAACTCGGCGGGTCGAGTTCAGTAATCAGAGATATCTCATAAGGTGAAAAGCGTGAGCTAAGGAGGTCACGATCCCACTCTCTTGAGTCTATGATCAATGAGTTGACGGTCACCTCCGAGTCACCCGTGGGTTTAGAAAATAATCTTCCAGAGTTAAAACCTGGTGCCCAAGCATCTTTATAGACTTTGATAGAACTTCCATTGCCATTTTTCTATCTGATTCCCTTAGGCAACAGGTCTCTACTCCAACAAAGAGACCTCCACATGAAAAGATGAATGGGATGAAACTTTATTTGTTCCTAATATTGTGTTTTATGTTATTTGATGTTTTACGTGTGTTAATATTTTTATTGTTCGCATTACCTTTACTTCAAGAAAAATATATAACTCATTAGATTAATGTTTTTATTGTCCGCATTTGTTCCGATATGATTAATTTGGATTGCCAATTACACTAACTCAAGTCGACCTGATTAGTTTTTACTGTGGAAGATTGTGCACAAGTTGTCTTAATCTACACGATCTCTGGCTCTGCATTGGGAAAAAAAATTGTATATTGGTTTAGTTTTCAGATTTGTTTTAATATACAAACTAATATTTTATTGAAATGAAAAATTAAAAATATTACATATTTAGAGATTTTGTTAGCATTCAAAATTTATTATTCTTTCATAAAAGAAATATATTTAATAAGAGATTATACGTGACAATATCCTTTCAAAAGAAATTGTTTAAAGTATAAAATATAAGGCTGAACCAAGATTCAATATTCTATAATGGCCTTCATATATGCCTATTGTGAACCATATTAACCAACACAGTCCAAAAACAAGAAATACCCATAGTAAAACCTCAGATCAAAAAAAAAAAACAAACCCATAGTAAATAAAACCAAAATTACTTGATCATCACACCATTACATAGCAACCAAATGATGAAAAATTTCCAACAAAGTTGTATAAGTACCAACTACAAGCACAACACCACCAATCAACACTATCCCACATAGCAACATCAATTCAACCTCAAATCTCACATAAATTCTTGAGATCTTCATGTAGCAAAGGCAAGGCATAATAGTCGAAGCCGTGACGCTCAAGAACGCGCCCACGAGCAACATCAAGTACCCGAAGAAGGGCACGGCCAAGGCCATAAAAATGGTGCTCACGACCAACAAAGTTCGAATCAAAATGCTCAATCCTCTGCTATGCCCTGGCAAGAATCCTCCCTCGAGAGCATCCACAATTGGACTTACCATCAAAGCATACTTAGCTAGAGGATTCACCAATGTAGTGTAGATGGCAACTTTGGAACTAAATTTATTGATCGGAAGATTCAATGTTACTTGTGACTACACATTCAAGCCGAACATCAGATAACCTAAGACCGCCATCGATGCATAGCTCATCGTGCACACCAGAAAGCAGACGAGCAAAACCTGCAGTCACTATCACGAGTCAAATCAATGACAAAAACACTAATTAAATAAAAACTTCCCGAGAGTAGTATTTACTTTGGATTGAACAGTTCTGAAACTGTCAATATAATCTACCACCCAAAGTAAACGCTCTCATCTGTTTATCGCATTACCTTAGAGAACTTCTTTTGGTCTCTCATGGAAGTGTACAACATCGGAAAAATTGGTTGAGCACAGTAACAAAATGCATACAGACTAATCACGGTAGGGATTCCTCTACTGTTAAACAGAGTGCCCTTTTCATTAAATCCGACACCATCGAAAACAGCAGACCACAAAATCGAAGCAATGAGCACGAAAGAAGCTACTACTCCAGTAGCTGATATGTAAGAAAGAACTGCCATATTATCTAGCCATACAGTGGGAAGCACAATGAGGCCAATGATGAGAATGAAAGCATGTTTTTCACTTAGAAAAAATCCTCCTCCAACTTCCGGAACTAAGTTATGTAAATTGTCTCCCTCGAGAATCAAGAAACCGGTTGCTACTAGATACAACTCGACGTTCATTGCCATAGATGTGATTAGCTTCCCTTTGGAACCAAATGCTCGTTCCCCTATATCGGGATACGTTCTAATCTCGGTGTCCAAATCCATGCATGTTTTAATCAGTAAAGATGTGTAGAAAGTGCAACCAGCAATGAGGAAGAGAAGCATCAAACTGAACCATCCACCTGAGGCAAGTGCATATGGAACTGATAATATTCCTACACCTGAGAAAAATTTTAAATTCAATAACTTACTATATATCTTAAACTATTCATTAACATTAATTTTCATGCACAGATTTGAATCAGTATCTACCTTTATATGCTTTTCAACTACCATTTAGTCCAACTTCAGAATGTATGCAGAAAACATATCTATCTCTTTCCTTTCGTATGAGTGGGATTTTCTTGTTTTTTATTCTTGGAAAGTAGTAATATTTGGTCTTTTATTTCGTCACGAAATCAACACCACGTGTGTAATACGATGATGATCAACCTTGTTTAACATTAATAGGCAGCAGTCTCTATCAGTAAACACATGCTGTCTTTTGTCCATATTTATTGATTGATTTTCTTATGCAAAACCATACTGTAGATAATGATTCTTAGACTAAGTGATAATGACAAAAATGTTGATGATTTGTATTTTGATACCATGACTCAAAGAGATAAGCTTTAAATACTTTCCTCATTTATTTATGACTCAAAATTGCAAAAAGGCAAGATAAAACACAAAAAAACAGACATCACAACAAGTTGTATTTAAATTTTAGGCATTTTAATATTACATATCATGACATAATGAGCTCGCATGTGTTCAAGTAGGTTTATCTCCTTTTTATTTATAGTATGTATATTTGGTCATCAAGGTACTCAAAGCAGAATAAGAAACTAACTATTGCACTCAGTAATTTTAAATAAATTTAATGTTGTAATTTTCATTGAGATTTAATACAAATTAATAATACTCCTAGCTAGTTCTATTAAAATCATATAAAATCAGATCACAAAAACAAAACCAAAAAAAGAACAAAAAATGAGATAAAAAAATCATTAAGAAAATGCATACGTTATCAACAAGAACACATCTATCCTACTTGAGTGGATAAAAAAAAGACCCTAACTAATAGATCTGGCTTAGCATCTGCTATTGGAAAATGCAGATGGCTAATTCGTACTCTTGCTAAATAATGAAGCAACTACAGCATTGACATCCAAGCACTACAAATAAGATGATTCAAGAGGAAGAAAAATCCACATATGATAATAAGAGGATCACCATCAATTTCTCAAATACTAGGCTCTGCAGTCATAGTGGGATCGTCTGGGGTAATATCCACGGGATGAGTTTCTGTGGTGGAAGCAGGTCCTCCTGAGGTCTGGGAAATTTCCTCTGCAGAGAAAGGTGCTTTTGTTACCACTCGAGGTTCTGAAGTATTTGGTGAAGGATCTGAATCGGAAGTTTGCACATTTCCGGGCTGATTTGGATCTGGAACCTGGGAAGAAAGAGCTTGCTTCTGCAAAAGACGCTGGCGAAAAACCAAAGCAGCTTGTTGTTCTACCTTTATCAATTCTTGCTGAACCTCAAGAGAGAAATTCTTTGCCTAGGAATGAAAAAGTGAAGGCAATAAGTACAAATATATCTCCGAAATATATATATATAATAACAATAAATAATAGTAATTACCTCATCAAAAAATCTACGAAGAAGCTCGAATTTACCAGCCTCGGCTTCAAGCACCGGAAATAAAATCTATTCCCAAGCAGGAAAGCCGAGGAGGATAACAAGCGTGTAGCCTCACGAAGGCACTTCCATGAGAAGGGTCCGGGGCATATGACTCCAAGGTAGGAGTAGATTTTTTGAATAACTTGAAGAGAGCATCAATGTCTATTTCTGATAGTCGTTCATCCTTGATCTTCAGCTGAATAAAGCAAGAATCTACAAGGCTCACTATCCAATGAACCAAAGGAGTCTGCATCCTGTATCCCAAAAGTAAGAAGAATGCAAAAAATCTTCTACCAAAGCCTTTAAAAAGGCTTGACCAGGGGGAGTCATCATCACATACGACTTGCACCTATCACTTGACCATGAAGGAAGCCCTCATTTTTACCCGTCTCTACACCTTTGCTGAAAGAGGTCTCATTGGCTAGGTCCATTTCCTTTTTGTGATCTTCATGTGCCTTAATCAAAGAAACCTTAGTAGCTTCATAAAGCTGGGTTAAATCAGTCATCTGATCTCGCAGATCCTTTTTCTCCACCTCGGCCTTTTTCAAAAGGTTCAAGTTAGATCACACTAGTTCCTCGCTTTTAGTATCCCTCCGTTGTAAACGTTGAACCTCAACCTCCAAATTAGTTATTTTCTTTTTCATGATTTCAGCATCCGAGGCTGAATTCTCAGCTACAACATTTTGCAATCAAAAATTTCCCTCTCTCAAGCGTTTAACGCTGTCCGAAAGCTCCTCAATATGAGAACGTGCCAGCTCGAAAGACTGAGCTCGATGACTCTGCATCCCATAGCCTGATAAAAACAAGAAGTTAATAACCTCCACACAAAGAAAAAAGGGGTCTATACCTTTAACTCGCAAATGGCCGCCTTGTTCTCCAAATCTACATAAGAATATCGATCTAGTTCCTGCCAATCTTCAGCTCTAAGGAGGCTGTCAATTAAGGTAGAGCTAGTAGGACCATTCGCTTCAATCAATTTCCCAGGAAAGGCAATATTAATGGAGCTGGAGGAGTAAGAAGCATAGGGGCAAGATAAATCTTTATCCCTTAAGGTCTTGATGAGAGGCGGAATTACTACCGGAGTAGCTGTGGTACCTTGAGAAATAGAAGGGATGGTAATTGGTTGGAAAGGGTTCGCTTGAGCCGATAATGAACAACTTTGTTTAGGCAAAAGAGGAGAAGAAGGGCAGGAATCCATAGATAAAGATTTATCAGAGGAAAGCTTGGCAGGAGCGAAAAACACAGCAGAGGCATTGGAAGCTTTATTCCCCGTTTTCCCATCTGTACTAGCAGAAGGATTGGATTTGTTCCTTTTGTAAATTTGAGGAGAATCGGAACGCTCCCTCTTACGAGTAAAGGAGATGTTGGGAAAATCTTCCTCTCGTAAAGGAGAAGGCTCTATAGTAACCGCAGCCAAATTCACCCTAAAGTCAGGGGCAGTGTCTAGTAGAGGAGATTCCTCAGTAGAAGGGGAAGGGGTGAAAGGAGTTATACCTAGTGCAGCATCTACCCCCGGTGCCAGAGGATAGGGGACCTGCATAGAAAAGGAGCCCTGCCCTTTTGAGAATACAGGTTGAGGCGAGAGGATCTGCGGTTTAGAAACCGCAAGATTGGTAGGCATCTGCAAGGAGGCTTGTTCTTTTTTGCATTCTGCGAGCTGTTGCCCTTTGTCAGAGTTGCTCTTAGCCTGTGCACTCAAATCAGCCTCCATTTTCTGTCGAATTTGTTCCTTGGCCCGTGCACCAAGCTCGTCGCTAAAATCCATACCTGTTTCAGCATAAAAATACACTTTACAAATTTATAACGAAAAACTTGTTGTTCATGAGTTAGTTTAGAGAGAGAGAGAGAGATAGAGAGAGAGAGAGAGAGAGGATATTGTTGATGGTGGTTGAATTGTTGATAGAAAAGCTGAAGCAGGTGGTGAACCACCACGCCCATTTATTTTCCGGCGCCGGCCATGAGATGGAGAAGCAGCTGGACTACCATCTCCGCAACTTCAAAGCTTTGCCGCAGCGGTGGAGGAACGCAGTCAACGAGCAGCTGACGGAGCTAATCGGGCGAATTTAAAATGCCGTTCACGAGGCGGAAGACGCAATCGACGACGGCGGCGCCGCCCATGAAACCGGAGGCTCCGCCAAAGAAGTCGACGCCCGAGGCTCCGTCCAAGAAACCAGAGGCTCCGCCGAAGAAGTCGATCGACGCCAGAGGCTCCGTCGAAGAAGACAACGCCAAAGAAGACGACGCCTTCTTCGGATTCTTCCATTCCGTCACCGCTCCGCCTCGTGATGATGAATCCTCTCCACCACCCCATCATGATTCCCACTGCCGGTAACCGACTCTCCACCACCATCAGTCCATTCCCCACCTCCGCCAGTCCACTCTCCACCCCCGCCAGTCCACTCTCCACCCCCGCCGGTCCATTAACCACCACCTCTCGTCCTCTCTCCACCACCGCCGGTCCATTCTCCACCACCTCCCGTCCACTCTCCGCCTCCACCAGTCCACTCCCCCACCACCACCTGTCCACTCTCCACCACCGCGAGCAACGGCGGCGAGCAACTACGGGCGACAATTTGGAAGTTTGGACTTCGGATTCAAGATTTCAATTATGAATTTCTGATTTCACGGGTTGCACATTATTGGTCCGGGTCGGGATCCAATTTAACGGTCCGGGTATAGGTCCAGATAGCATTCCAATTTAATGGTCCGGGTCCGGTGCGTGTCCAGATTTTAACGAATCGGTTCCAAATCCGGACCGTTAGATTTTTGACGGGTCTGGTCCGGGTAAAACCTGTCTGTTGACATCCCTACTCATTGCCTTGCACTATTTTAGCTATCCTACTAAATTTTCAACCAAATTTTTTTTGTCCCTAACACAACACCATTTAAGTAATATAGAGTATCCATAAAAAGAGTTACAGCTTCAATCATAATGGCTGAGCTAATTGCAAGCCAACCCTCCTTTTATATACATGCAAACGTGCTTATATAATTTTATAATTAATTATATATAAATGGAACGATTATATATATAGTTTCTAAAAAAGTACTGTACTAGTACTAGTAAGATTTAATGTGACGAGTTTGTTCAATGGGTACGCTGTACGCACTATCATGATATACCCAATTCTTCAACACAGACAATAAATTCTTAATTTAAATCTCTTCAATGGTATAAACCTAATTTACAATCAATTAAAAGTTTTTATAAAATCAAAAATTAAAAAGGCCGTCCAACGTTTATTTGATCTGTTGTTGAAAAGGACCTTTGGAAAGATTGTTTGTTTTAATATTTTCTTTCCCCTTAATTGTGCAACATTTTTGCAAGAGCCAGCCCCGCAAATTGGCCCAATCAAAACACTGTATGGATATCTTTTTTTTTTTATAATTTATGTAATTGGGATTTTTTGGAAATGGGCCGGAGAAAATTTGAAAACTACCAAGGAAATTTCTAGTATACTTTGAATTTCCTTGCTCTCTGAAAATATGCCTAGTAAAAATCATATGTCCCGTCCGATCCCATTTGGGCTATTTGTATAATTTATACTTCATATATATTTAATAATCAAGCAAATAGGGTTGGACGGAGATAGTACTAGGGTGCCATATGATTAATTTGGGATATTTTTCATTTAGCCTATTGTAAAAGGTGCGATTTCTTATTAAAGCAACTTTTTCAAGCAAATGGCATTTTTGTAAAACCAAGCATTTAGTCATTAAGTCATTACTGTATGAGGTAGGCTGCTTTCCTTTAAAGGTAAAGGAAAAATAATATTTGATTCGATCTTTTGTTAATGGACGTGGCTATCTTTGCGAAAAGGGAGGAGGTAGGCTGCTTTGTCTGTCATGTGTCATCTCATTATTTCCAATATAATAAATTGGAGATGGGTAACTCTAAACACAAGCCCCGAATTACTATTCACAGCCCCCAATTTAAATTAAGATTAAGATTTAAAATTATTTATGAATGGACTATATATCCCTACACTCTACTGCCACAAACCCGTCTACACCCGTTAATGCCGCCGTATCAGTGTGTGTCAATGGAGTTTATCCTTCCTACTTTTCCTCAGGACCACGAATATTTAGCCCAAGAATTCATCTTTTTTCAACAACAAGAGTTGAAGCAAAATCATGATTATAGATGTAAACACACACATAATCATGGTGTAGAGAGAGAGAGTTACAATGGAGCCAAGAAAAAAAGAAACAACGCCAAACGCATTCCCTGCATCATCCAAAACAACAAAACCCCACCAAAAATCACAACTCAAAAAACAAAAACAAAAAAAACAAAATCTTGAAATCAAGGGCGCGAGCCACCGATTTAAATTCACGGGTTTGACCAATAATTATCTGTTTTATTCTTCTTCTTTTTTCATATTATGAATGTGATTTTGGTTTTAAATCGTAGAGAAAGAAGCATAACAAGTAGAGTTGGTGAGTCCAAAAATTAATAGTGCAACGACTGTTTTGGGAGGATTTGCAATGGCCGAAGAAGTAGGGGTTGACAAAGAGAGGCTGCACTCATTCAGTTTGTTGGAGACGATGGATTGGGGGCTACAGCATACATGATAAAATAGTTAATTTCTTTATATTTTGATTTTAATTTAATAATTGGGGGCTATGGGGAGTAAAATGGGGGCTGTATTTAGAATTACCCATTGGAGATTTGAAATGAATTTGAGCAACACATTTGTTATTGATTGATTAATCACGACACTAGCTATAACTTTTTTGCATAATGCTTGGGTTTTTCTTATTTTTTGGACAAATGTATTACTCTTTTTGATCTATCATGCACTTAATGGTCAAAGTCAATGCATAAGATCTTAACTAAATGATTGTATCTATCAATATAATTATAAATTGTATATTATTAAATTTATATAATTATAATTTCTTATAAGTAATACTCAGTCCGTCTCATTTTACTTGACACGTTTTTTAAATAATATTAATATAAAATAATATAAATGTGTCAATTAGAATGGACGGAGAGAGTAATAATATAGACATTGACATTAAATACTAGTCCCATGAAAAATAGTGACACTAAATATGTGGCACTTCTACATCGACGAGCAGGTTAATCAACTTGTGATGATATCGAGGAGGACCATGATTTTGTAGCACAATTTAAAGACTTCTTCCCTAGTATTCATAGTTTTTCAATTTATTATACCATATGCCCCACAAATTTAGTTGCAGTTACAAAATATGTTATTGTGGTTTATCAAAAATTACTCTAATGTATCATTATTTTTTTTCTTTTCTAATTTAAATTCGAATAAAATACCCTTTAAAATATTTACTACTCATTCCTTTTCATAAATAACGTCTTATTTTTTTTGGGCATGGAAATTAAGGAGAATGTATAAGATGTAAAAAAAGTGGTAGGGTCAAACTTTTTAATGAGTTAACTCTCTCTAAAAATGAAAACAAGACACTATCTATGAGACAGCCCAATAAGAAAAACAAGACGTTATCTATGGGACAGGGGAGTATTTATTTATTATAAAAAAATTATTTTCTTAATATAAGTATCAGACTGTCCGTGGCTAAACTTGTGGGACAAAAGGAGTACTACATCCATCCCATCATATTAGACCCCATTTGTTTCAAATATTTCGGCACGCGTTTCCACCGAAATCTAGGACGAGTTTTAAAATATAATTTTGAAGTATTTTTTCTTTTACGGGATACAACGACACTCATAGTATCCCGTAAAAGAAAAAATACTTCAAAATTATATTTTAAACCCGTCCTAGGTTTCGGTGGAAACGTGTGCCGAAATGTTTGAAACAAATGGGGTCTAATATGATGGGATAAAGGTAGTATTTGATAAAATAAATTTAAAAAGCAAAAAATAAGATTGGACTTTTTGTTTGACTTTTTATTATTTTTTATTATAGGATTATTATTTTTTTCTTTTTTTAGTTGATAATGTAGTACTCACTCCGTTATTTTTGACTTGTCTCGTTTGTTGATTATATGAGTGGTATAAAATTATGAAATGAGACAAGTCAAAAATAAGATATGGATATATATTATTTGTACACAACATAATGATCACCAAAAAGAGGATGCCCTCCTTTCTCTCTCTCTCTCTCTCCCGAAACTCACAATTGATCATCTTAAACATCACTACTGAATCCTTGAAAATGGAGAATGTGGTTGTTGATGAAACCTCCAAACTCAATGCCACCAAACCAAGTCGTTGGATTTGGAGCTTTTTCAAAGAAAATTACCCTCCTCAATTCCTCAAAAAGGTACAGTACAATTAATCATCTTCTCATGCTTGTAATTTGTTTCTTGTAATGAACGGCACGTGACAGGTAATCGCGGAGATAATCGCGACGTACCTACTGGTGTTCGTCACGTGCGGCTGTGCAGCTCTAAGTGGTAGCGACGAACGCAAGGTTTCAAGATTGGGAGCCTCCGTCGCCGGCGGTCTTATCGTCACCGTCATGATCTACGCTGTCGGTCACATCTCTGGGGCCCACATGAACCCCGCCGTCACCCTCGCCTTCGCCGCCGTCCGCCATTTTCCCTGGAATCAGGTTTCTTCTTCCACATCCACTTTTCTTGTTCTAACTATATATCTGTGGAAATTTCTAAATATACTTAAGAAAATACTCTCACTTACTCATCATCTATGATAATAACTTTATCATTTTTCATTCATAATTTTTTTCATTAATTATTATTATTATTATTATTATTATTATTATTATTATTATTATTATTATTATTATTATTATTATTATTATTATGAGTTACATATTTGATTTGTACCGGCCTGATCCAGTTGCCAGACCAATACGTCAAATTTATTCTTCATAATTGCATGATGCCCCTTATTCTTAAATTAGGAATTGACTCTCTCGATCTATATTTAATTCATTTCATCAATATACATATATATAGGGGCCGAGCTAGTGAATGAGGTAGGCTTAAAAATTAATTCCTTCCAATTCCCTCAAAAAAAAAAAAAAAAAAAATCCTTCCAATCAGATTTATTTTGATACTTTTGTTCTTACTATACAAAATTATCAAATTAAGTTTTGGTATTTTGTTCAAATTATAGTAGAAAAGGCTCTCGTCATCAGATCTGATCGTAGGAAAAATGTCTTTTCGAAATTGCATGACATATTGACATGCATGTGGGTTGGGGGTATTGATGATCACATGGGAGATGAGATGAGATGAGATGAGGGCCTCATCCTCATGTCTGCTTAGTCGAGGTTCGAATGTAACGTTAGTTTTCATGGCTTCAATAATTATTGATATATATTTTCAATCAGAATAATATATATGAATTAATTAGGACCAACCAAATCAGTAGAATCAATTTCTTTGGAAACATCCAAATATACACATTGTTATCGTTTCTTAGAAGAGCATGCATGGGAATATTAGGTATATAACAATTAGTAAAACAAAAATAAAAAATAAAAAATGAAAATGTAGGTACCATTTTATGCAGCAGCGCAGCTAACAGGAGCTACTTCAGCTGGGTTGACTCTACGTATTCTATTACATCCAATAAAGCACGTGGGGACAACTACTCCTATTGGGACCCACATTCAAGCCTTAGTCATGGAAATCGTCGTCACCTTTTCTATGATGTTCGTCACCTCTGCCGTTGCCACCGATACCAAAGCTGTAAGAATATCCCCATTTATAATAAATAAATAAATATGAGAAAAACAAAAATGCGGAATATATTTATGATTAATTTAAAATTCGATCTTTTTCTTGATTTCTAACTAAAAAGTAAAAACTAATCTCTCAATTACATAGGTAGGTGAGCTTGCGGGGATAGCAGTAGGATCTGCAGTGTGCATCACTTCAATCTTGGCCGGGTAAGATTAAACATACGAACCTGTTAATTAGATAGAAGCGTTTTACCAACTGAGTTATACATGTGAAATGAAATTGCAGGCCCATATCTGGAGGGTCGATGAACCCGGCAAGGACGGTGGGGCCCGCAATAGCTAGCAACTACTACAAGGGTATTTGGGTCTATTTGCTAGGCCCAATTTGTGGGACATTAGCTGGAGCATGGTCCTACAATTTTATTCGTGTATCCGACAACCCCACCGCCACCCTAACTCCGCATTTGCTGTCGTTCAAGCTCCGCCGTATGAGGAGCGCCGGCGACAATACTCCGTCAAATCAAAATCTTAATCATGTTTGATTTTTTTACGATGATCATACCCTTCTCTAATATGTGTAGTTTTAGTGATTCCCTTTTTTTTTTTTCGATGCGTATAGTTGATAATATATAAGGGAATACATATATATACCTTTTACATGCCCAATTGTTTTAACTTTTCTTCACAAACATGCCAAATTAATTAATAATTGATGCACTAAAAAATATCATGCATATATAAAAAGCGAGTCTTATAATAAGGCGAGTCTTGTTTTGCATACGCCTTGTTTTATAAGTGTGCAAACACCTAAAAAAAATAATTAAAAAAATAAATAAATAAAACAAGGCGAGTCCTTTTTCCATATGCAGGCATGAATATTAATTCTATAATTTTGCATACTTTTTACTATAGATTGTAAAATATCATGCATATATAAAAAGCTGTTTTCCCTACTAGCAAGTAGCAACTCCAGTTTACATGAACACCAAGCAAAAAATGGCAGCACAAGAAATAAAATAATTAGAGGGGATTAAACGCGGCAGGAATATTTACATATTAATATATAATATTCTTTATAAATACTAAATACACAACCAAAAAGGAATAAAACGTGAACAAGAATTCAGTTAAGCCACAATTTTGGTGGTGCATGAATCGATAGATTTTGGTTTAAGAAACCTGCTCACAGACTACAAAGCTTCCAGGGTTGATAGTGATGCTCTTCGTGCAATTATCGGTTTTGTAGATTCCGACAAGCCGATCAGCCAACTCGAACATATTATTACGTAGGCTGTATATGAAAAACGAAAATTGTATAAGTGAAACATATGATAGTCACATTCAAAGATTGGAGCAAAAAAATTGGTTCCAGTGAAAACCTTATGATGATGAACTGTGCATCTTTTGTACGGTCCTTTACGTAGTGCCCCACAATAGATACATTCTTGAAATCTGCCAGAAAGAAGTGGATCATGATCATGCTATAAGAAAGCAATCGCAGAGGGGTTTTACAGGATTCAAGAAAATTCCAAGTGGCGTACCTAAAGCAGCATCGATCTCATCCATCACATAAAGTGGCGTTGGTTTGTAATGGTGGAGGGCGAAAACGAGGGCTAGTGAGCTGAGAGTCTGATACATGAACATTAGAAGTTGATTAGAAGCTTCTGTGTGCAAGTAAATGCTGTTGTGGATCAGGAAATTCTTCAAGTGGTAATAGTCGGAAAAACATACCTTTTCACCTCCTGATAAGTTGGCAATATTCTTCCAGCTCTTTTTCGGTGGTCTGACACTGAAGACAACTCCTTCAGAGAAGGGATCTAAGGAGTCGACTAACTCAAGTTCAGCATCTCCTCCCAGTGTAATCATCTGTAGCAAGATCACATACAATTCCAATGAAATTCATGGACCAATCAAATCAAGCAAAGAGAGAATATAATACTCCACCAAGCACATAGCATTGCATTGTAAGCAAAGAGATTTTCAGGAAGATGTGTGTAACCTGATACATTTCTTTCAGTTTCAACGAAATTGTGTTAAAGCCAGCCATGAATTCGTCTAACCTGAAAATGTTGAACAATTAAAAAATGTTAGAACTAAGAATGAGAAAAAGGGATAATGCTTTTATTTTGTAATCAATTACTCACCTCTTCTTCCTCCACTCATCATATTGCTTCTTAATGTCATCACGTTGCTGAGTGACCTGATTGAGATCCGTGACTCTCTCATTATACAAGCTAACTTTCTTCCGATACCTATAACACAAAAATTAATACAGTACAGAGCTTATCTGAAATATTGAAATATACACCTTATTAGTTTTACTTATAATCCCCGAAATATTCGTGCTTACTCTGAAATCGAGTCGAGGTTTGGGTTCATGTCCTTCAGTTGAGCTTCAAGGAGCGCCACCTTCTCAAGAGCCTGCTTAAGCTCACTTTTTTGAACAAGTGATGCATCTGTTAAAACTGCTTCTAGCTTCTCTGGATCCACCAAATCCTTCTGAATCCTGCTCAATTTATAAGTTTCTGAGATCAACAGCTTATGATATACAGCAGCACAGAAAAATTAAACAGGAAATAGAGCCAAGTAGAGCATCGTTAAGAAAATTCTGATGCTGTGTGACCTAGACTAAATACTTACTGCTCCATGTGCTTTGATAGAGCAACTTCAAGATCATCAAGCTTTTTCTTGTAAGCTTTCCCCCTATATTCTAACTCCTTGCATGCTTTCCTCTTATCTTGTAGCTTGTATTCAGAATCAACCTGCCCCATAAGGTCAAATATGGTTTAAATATATAACCAATGCAAATGAAGAGTTAAAAGAGGAAGCTGCTAGTAAACCAGACCTCAGATGTCCTCAAGTCATCCATGACTTTCTTAAGCTTTTCATAATCTGATTTTGCTTGATCCAGTACATCCTTATGTTGATTAAGCAACTACAAGCAAAACCATTAATTATTTAGGCAAGTTGGTTATAATTTGGCTTAAATGACCATTCGAGTATAAATTTGCACATGTAAACAGATAAAATGGATGCTGACCTCCTGTATCTTGACACAGTTCTCCATAAGAGCGATAGCTTTTTGTTCAGTTTCCTTGGATGTGGAACGTAACTTTTCTTTTTCCCCCACAAGCCTTTCTTTCTCAACTTTAGACTCTTCAATCACCTTCGTCAATTTTTCGATAGTCTTCTGACCTGTTTCTATTTGAACTTTGTCGTGGTTGATCTTAGTGCTATTTTTATCGATATCCTAAAATGGGTAAGGATGTAAAATAAGAAAAAGGCCAGAATCAGGAAGTTTAATGTGTTTCAACTTCTTTTTGTTGGCTTTATTACTTACAGATTGGATCTTGCTGACTTTAGCTTTCTGATTTTTCATCCTTTCTCCTCCAGCATTTTCTATTTTGTTCTGGAGCTCCAAAGCCTACAAGAACGGCAAAAGTCTACATGAGATGATAACTTCTGAGTTAAATTTAGAGCCTCAGTTTGTAAATCAAATGGAACTAATCCAGAACATTTGGTGCATCGTGTATTCCTCTTGCAGTAGCAATAAACTTTGAAAGCTCAAAGCTCACATGCAATTAGGATGGCTATTGGTCCCTTAAATGAGAAGCCTCAATCATGCACTTTCGTAAGGCAAATGGTAAAAGGACAAAGGAAGTAACAGTTAACAAAGGCATTTTATGCAATAATTTTCTCCACTATACTATCAGGATGGTAAATACCAACAAGTACGCGTAGAGGTTTAATCATTTAGCAACCTTCTTTTTTAATTGTTCTGAACCTTTGACAAGCCTGTTCATTTCTTTGTCTTCAGCAGAAATGATCTTTTCCAGTTCCTGTAGCTTAACCAGCTCCGACTGTGATGCCTTTGATTCAGCCTCGAGTGAACCTAGTTGTTTTTCTAGATCTCCTAATAATAGCTTTAGACTCTCTATCTGTCAAGTCAAGTGCAATTGATTGTAACTGATAACTATCAGAAGCATATGAACAAACAAAAACCAACAATCCAAGGTAGTTGAGCTACCTCCTTCTGGGTTTTTGCTAAATTCATCTCCAGAGGCGAAATTGCCTTTTCTGAATCTCTGTATTTCTTAACAGCATCAGATATTCTGTTCCTTATATTATTTAGCCTTTCAACCAAATCTGATAGCTCCTTTTCAGCAGTTGCCACAGCTTCTCTGGAGACACTAGCACGAATAGAAGTCCCCATTTTACCACCCCTCCGATTTCCTCCACCAGTCATAGTACCAGATTGTTCAAAAACATCACCATCAAGTGTGACAACACGCCAATTACCATTTTTTCCACCATAAGCAATTCGAGTTGCCTGAAATGTCAGGATGAACATATAAGAATAAATAATGAATGAAGATATAAACTATTACATTGAAACAATGGCATTTATAAACATGGTATATACAATTGCATGGTTTTCTTTTTTTTTTTCAAAACAATCATTCGAAAGAACAAATGAAATCTGCAAGCATACAAATGTTCACCAAACTTTTGATTGCCACTGATAATATTAGTAGTTTATTACAAGAAACTGAAAAGAAGAATAAACAAATAAATAGAAACATGATTTTAATGCACCATAAATAATTGGATGCTATACTTAATTCTTTTAAGCAAACAAAAAGCATCAAGGGACCTACCTGATCAATATCTTTAGCTACAATAGTGTTCCTCAGTGCTGCATAAAATGCAAGTTTCATCCTCTCATCCTGAACCTTGATGAGATCAAACAGGCGAGGCACCCCTTCTGGGGTGACAATCTTCTCCCTTAATCTTGGTAGATAATTGGATTGTTTTTCCTGCACAGATAGGAACACATATTTGAGTTTCAGAAATAGAAGTTTCTCTTTGTTCCTGTAAAAATCATTCTCACCCAACTAAGCAAGGTCTTTCATGAAGTACACTAGAAAAAAATACCAAGAAAAGGGTCCATAAGATAAAGCATCAACGGGCTACATCCCTGTTATCAAGCTCAGGTAAATAGATACTGAATAGGCAATAAAAAACCTCTCCAAGTGAACTTATTAAGTTTTGCTTAATTAGTACTCCAGGTTATCTGGGTACCACAGGACTGTTATTGCTGATACAATTATGCTAAAAACTGCTATATTTTTCAAATTCGCATACCAGAATCATGAATGTAGCAACACCAAGGTTTTGGCTACGCAGTAACTCTACGCATGCTTGTGCTGCAGCAGTTTCCTCCACAACGATATAATCAAGTCCAGCACATGCAGTTGATATGGCAACATCATATTTTGCTGCAGAAATATTATGAATAATCAGAAACCTACAAGATTAGGTAGTGCAAGGACAGAGAAGCCAAGCATGTATTCACAGAGCATCAATCAATTGTGTACAAGGATGATGACCCAAACAATGAAAGCAATGAAAAGGATGAGTTAAACTAAGTGTACAACATTGCATTATTCCAGGTAATGCAATTGCAAGCAATATGCATCTCTTCTTCATGAAGTTGTAGGAGCAATCATCATAATCCAGTAAAATCGGAGCAATTCTCCCGTTCAGCAAAAAATCATGTTTCAGATTAAAATACTCCAGCACACAAAAATAGATGTGTGCTCACCATCAATGGCTCCTAGATCTCCCATTCGGCCATATATTCCTGGTATAAAATTAGCTTCCTTAGCATGAATTATTGCTTTTATGACAGAACCCTGATTCTTTTCAGATTCCATAATAGAAGAAAGCTCAACAACCTTCTGTCTAGCAGCCTGCTCTAGAGGAACCAACTCTCGTTGTTCTTCAAGCAAAGCCTGCAATTTCAAAATTAGATCTCAGATTACCAAGACCAGAAATTAGAAGAAAACATCAGAGGAAGATTATCATGATAACAACTTACTTGCTCCAATTTATGAGCTTCAGATGCTTCAAGTTTGACCTTCACTAGCTCATTTTCAATATCTTTAACAGATGAGGTTTTTGTCTCAACTGTTACATTAACTTCAACTATCTTCTTCTTTGCATTTTCATATGCAGCATGGCCAGCTTCATGCTGCAAATACAGATGTTGATCATCAGGAACTATAGAGAAAAAAAAGAAAAAAAAAAAAAAAAAAAGAGCAGCTACCACATGCTGAAGCTATGCGCTATAGTTTAGAAATAGATGACTAACTATGCAGTTCTTACTACCCAGCCAATGATGCAGAACCACAATCACATTTTCTTCTGCATATGTTGGTAAGTGAGAAATTCACATAACATATTTAGAGTGTACACGTGACTTGTAATCACCATGGGTAGAATTGGAACCGCAAAAACACTCTATAACCTAGTTGCAGTAGGCACACATAATCCACAGAACTAGATGACGCTAAGCTTTATACTACAAAGATGACTAGATGAAATTTTCAAATGGATACAAATTATAAAGCAAAAATACAGAAAAAAAGGATCAAACATTTCAATGGCCACCTTGTACTACCAGACGCACCTTTTTATTCAGAAGATCTTTTTCAGCAGAAGCCACTTCATGCTTTCCTCTACACTCAATTATTTGCTTTTCCCAGGGTTCTAGTTCCGTACGGACAACAGCAAGCTCATTTCGAAAAACTTCTGTCTCAGCTGTTTGAAAAGGACAAAATAAGAAATACTGAATAATCAATAACAAGCCAGACCCCAAAAGGAATAAATACGGCAGGTTAAACAATCACTTTTTCATGTAATCTTGCTTCCAAAAATGCATTGCATGGAAATATGTATATAAAGATATGATAATACTTAAACAAGGCAAACATAGTTTATCATATTCTCACGGTAAACCAAACCCTTGTCTAGGAAAACCAGATATTGCTAGCTCTTGGTAAGAAAGGTTTTAATAAGCTCGTGTATTCATCGTTGCATTCATGCTCATATACAAGCTTTAAAGTAAATCAATTTGTAAGGTTGCAATATAAATAACATGGGAGAAGGCAAAATCCCAGGTTTTCATCCAAAAGAGAGTGGATTGTACTTGAACATTAGACTATAAAGAATTAAGTCTAAGGTAGATCCTCTAGTTAAAACTCAATTTTCGACATTCCGTTTACTAGATATGAAAAATGTTTGAATGCCAGGGACAAATAAAGTAGAAACTTCTACAATAGCCATTAGTAAGGCACCAAAATATCATCACGACCAAAATAAACAGTTTATAGGATTCTTCAAATATAGGCAACTAGTCTGCATAGTGCTGTCCAAAATAAGTATGTGTTCTGGTGAACCTGCTTTCTTATGTTACTGTGCATATCTGAGGCAATGAGGAAATAAATCGTACCACGACCACCCATAATTTTATATGAATGGGGAATCCTTATTTATAGCTTTCTGAGTTCATTTTAGGCAATGCATTGACATTTTGCAGAAGGAGCTACCTTTAGAATTTTCCACTATTTCTTCCAAGATCTTCTCTTCATTCACTAACAGTTTCTGCAGCTGACCAATTTGTTCCTCAAGCTTGGGGATCTCAATCACAGAGTCCTCACACTCTTTAGTGAGGTCAGCAATTTTTGCCGTATCCTAAGGCAAAGGCAAACAAAATGTTTTGTCATATAAAAAACAATTAGGAAGTAAGAAAAATGATACTTAGCACAAACTATTGTTTCTCATACAGTCATACCCTTTCAATTTTGTCATCAAGCTTTTTGATCTTTTTCTTCAGATGGCTAAAATCTTCCCGGTCTTTCAGATTCTGTCTTTCAAATTCCTTCAACTCATTTCTTGAACGCCTGAGATCATTATCTAGGTCCTGATATTTCCAAGAAATAAGAAATTGTAGTTTTGCATAGTTAAAGAAAATTATCTTCACTAGGAGTTGATCGGATAAAGCACATTTAAACATGAGAAGTATGACAAAAGATGGTTTAAAGAACTTTGAAGGCTAAACCTCTTGTCTCTTCATGTACTTTGTATGCAAAGCTTCAAGTTCTTTCAATGTATTGGTATTTTCTTGTATTTTATCCCTGTAAAGTTAGAAAGCTCCAGACCTTTCACCAGAAGTCCGAAAGTTGAAGAGCAGAAATAATGAGAAGAGTTATCACCTTTCGGACTTCACATTTTCCTCTAGGCTAGAAATAGCAGCCTGAATATCTGCTATTTCAGTAATATTATTTTCAGAAGCAAGCCTAGTAGCTTTCTCTTGCCATTTCAACAGTGACAATTCTTTAAGCATGTATTCTTCTGCTTCATTCTTGACACCCTGGTCAAATGAGTAATAAAATTGTGAAAATTCCTTATTTACATCTAGGAACAAGAAACAATAGAAGGCATCAAAAATTATTGTAAGCCTCACCTCTAGGCCCTCTCTTTCTTTCTCAGCCAACTTCACCATTTGGACCACACTAGTTCTCTTTTCATTTAGAGCTTCCAGCCTAAAGTGTTGAAGAAAAAATAATTGAAACATAAAAATTCTTGAAATTGTTCATGTGAACCTTGTCTAATGAAATATTGAGGTCATCTGCAAATAGTTGATTATATTTTTATAAATCATTGTCGACAAAATCATCAACAAAAAAGGTTTTTCAAGAAATTTCAAACCTCCTACATTTATCCAAAATGTCATCTTATTAGCAAATACTTTTGAAGAGTGACAGCACATAATCAATTAGATGAACTATATACAAAATAACTGATGTCTGCAAAAATTATATGCAGGATAGCAACAAGTGGATCTCCAGAATGCAGATAATAACTTACTCCTTAAATGATTCATCAATCTTCTCTACGTATTTGTTAGTTCCAATAATATCCTCAAGATACTCGAGAAAGCCTTCATCATGAGGCCCCTGTGCCTTTGGCTTCATAAGTGATATTTGCTCCACTTCACCCTGAAGAAAAACATGGCACTCAAAGTAGTGAAATAACAAACTTTGATATGCCTACATATGCAGGAAGAAAAAAGCTTATAAATTATGAACCTGAAGAATTAAAAAGCGGTTGTTATCCAAGTCAACGCCTTTCCCTCTTAAAAATTTGGTCACTTCTGTAAAATTACTTGCTCTGTCATTGATATAATATTTAGAAGAGTTATCCCGAAACGCAACACGTGTAATTACAAAATCACTTCCAGGGGCAACTTCATAATCTCCATCATCCTACAAGCAAGAAAAAATTAGTACTGCCGAACCTGGCTCACCATCTTCAAAAGGATAATTTAATACAAAAATAAAACTGCATACCAAATCAATGATCTCCTGAAAGTGAACTGACACACCAGCACTATCTAAATTCTGATGATTGGTGGAGTTGTGAATAAGCTCGGATACTTTATTTAGCCTCATCTGCACGTTGCATAAACTCATACCAACTTATTATAAGTTCACCAAGTTCAACAATCTTATATAGAGAAAATAAAGGATTCCATGCTTCATGCAAGGAGCAACGAAGAAAAGTAAGAATTACAGATCTTAAGGAGAACTCAATCAAATATCAATTTACATAATAATTAAACTTGGTAAGTTAATAAATTAAGCCCTCCCAGAAATTTCTTTCAGCACAAATTATCAGACAAGGTAAAAGGAAGTGAAAATAAAGCTCTAAATATATCCAGCAAGCATATTCAAGAAAATAACGAACTGAAAGAAAAACCACAGCCACAGCCAGTGAAATATGATTTAACTCACACCCAAAACAAAATTTAAAAGAATTCCGCAAATCAAATCACAACTCCAGTGTTTCAAACATTCACCTGTTTAGCTCTCTTCCCAAAGACAAAAAGCATCGCATCTATGACATTGCTCTTCCCACTTCCATTAGGGCCGACCACGGCCGAGAAATTCTGAACATTAAAAAAAAAAAAAAAAAGTACTTTCAACGAATTGCAATAATAACGGTTCAAGGCCAGAGAATCAGCTAAAAACAAGCGCTTCATTCCCTCCAGCATCATTAATCCACAAAATCAGAACGAATTTCAATCCGAACATAAACCCTAACCTTGTGAAAAGGGCCAACGCGCTGTTCGCCCGCATAGGATTTGAAATTCTTCATCACCATCTCCTTTATAAATAGCCTAGGAGCTCTGGAGGCCTTCCGAGTTGGCTCGGCCACGAACTCGTCGGCGGTCGTCGTCGATTCCATCTCTATCCCCATCGGTCGAGCTTTAGCCAGCAAGCTTGAGGAAATTAAGTTAGCGATGAAATGGATCTCCTTGATCGCTACTGGGCACAAAAATCACTACACAGTTCGCACTGCCATTAACGAAATAAAGGTAGAAATGTAGAAGGCTGTGTGTGAGGTAGACAGTAGACTGATGAAGAGAATTTTGAAACTTGATAATACATTTGAGCGGGAAATTGAAACTTTTCGTTACGAATTAATTGGGCCGATTTATACGTTATTTCACGGCCCATATATATTCAAATTGCGGATGAAATTAGAATCCCATTAGGCCCGGCCCATTTTTTACAAAATATCAACCCATTTTAGTTGAGAGATCAAATTTTAAAAAAAAAAATCCCGTAAAATATAAACAATGATCTGAACCATCGATCATTTCATGATTTTCAGTATAGATTAAGGGGTGTATTATAAATGTACTAATAATACATTTTAATAGTACTGAAAACGCATTGTGATGTGCATATGTTGCATCATTATAATACATTATAGTTGGGCATAAAATAAAGGGGGTGTTTGGTTAAGCTTATTTGGAAGAGCTTATAAGATGTTTGAAGAGAGCTTATAAGACGTAAAAATAAATTGGGGAGAAGAAACTTATTTTTTAAGGAGTTTATAAGTTTTTATAGCTTATTTTTTGGAGCTTATAAGCTCTTTAGGAGCTTATTTGCCAAACACATTTTTAGAACTTATAAGCTCTTAAACAGCTTATGTTTTAAGGAGCTTACAAGCTTAGTCAAACACCCCTATAATATCATACTAGTTGTGCATAGGCTGTATCATTTTTTATTTTATTTTTTTATTTTTACCGAAAATCTATTTTTTATGATTCAATAATTGTTTGTGGGTGATTACTTTTGAATTTTATAAAGTCATTGTTAGCATATGTGGTTTAAAATGGACATGAATATAGTAGTGTATTTGATTCACATAAATAGGGTAATGACTAATGAATACTGGTATAATAAAAGAACTCGTCAAATTAAAAGGGCTTTATGATACAGTACATTTGTCGTTTGATTTCAATAAATTTTAAAGGAACTTAGCGATGATGGTTTTGAAATGTGATACTAGTATTTGATTTCGTCTTTGGCGATCATAATCATTTTAGTTCTTAAAAAATCAACTGATTAGCTAGCTAATAATTGATTTTATATGCTACCTTACACACCTTTAGAGTTGCAAAACTTTTCATGTGAAATACTCCTATTAGCAAAACCACTTCCAAGATTTTTTTAGATCCCTTCTTCCCTCAATTTTTAATGCTTTTGTATTATTATCTCCCTACATGTACACCCACCATAGAAAATTGGGTCATAAAAAAATTAATAATAAAAAATAACCTTCTTGTAGCAATATTAAATACTCGTCTATATAATTTAAAAATTCCAATTCCATCTAGTTAAATATCAATGCAATATAAAATTCAAGCAAAAGATCTTAAATAGAATATAGCCGATTTCATTTCATATAAATAGAGATTGGTCTGCAGCCAACTCTCACTCGAGACAAGCCCTCAAATGGAGTGACTTAGCAACTTATAAAAGACCATAACCAAATTAAAACACTATAATCCCAAATTAAAACAAAAATTAAAATAAGTAGTACTCTATCTTTCTCTCTCATGGAGTATTAGTTTAGCACTAATGCAGCATAAATATCATAGATTAAGTAATACAGTAGTAATAATGGTAGAATTAGTAGTAATAATAGTGAGTGTGCGTGAAAATTCAAGGGCATTTAGGTCCTCCTTCCTTGGTCTTCCAGTTGTTGTAGCAAGGGCAAACTGCTTTATTACCATAATACCCCGGGGGAACGCAAAGGCACTTTCTACAGCACTTTTGGCAGAAGAACATGCACGGTTTGTGGTACTGGGTCCTACTGCACCTCCTCGTGCACTGTGATGGGCATTCTGGTCATTTCACAACCAAATAAAGATTTATGCGTTAGTTGACCACTAGTCAAAGATTTAATTATAATGCTGTAATATTTGAGAAACACGAGATCTGATATAGACTAAAGTATTCAAGAACATTCCCTTTTAATTCTGTATATAAATTAATTATTATTTCAGTAATTAAATAACAGAAAATGCTGAGTTTTCTACTAATTAATTAAAATGCATCAAAGAATTAAATATTTATTTAAACACTTACGGAAGCTTTTGACGCTGCCAGAACCATATCGACCCTGTAATTCAACCAGAGAGAGAGAAATCACATTTTCAAAAAAGGAAAAATAACTTGAAAAAAAAATTAAAAAGTTCTAAAAAAAAATAAATCAAACCTTGCTCAACTGTTCCTGGTATGCCATGACCTGCGATGCAAAACGGGAAACGAGAGAATAATAGCATGAGACATTTTCTTCACACACTAAATCACATTGCTTTATGTTAAAAAAAAACACACACACACACACAAAAAAACAACAGCTCACAGGAATCTGCAGCATTGAAATGGCGAGAAGAGAGAGAAAGAGAAAGGCAAAGAACTTAGCCATTTTTACTGAGGCAAAACAAAAGAGTTAAATGGAAAGGGAAGGGAGGGATTGGTTTTTGGTGTGGGGAAGCTACAAAGTTTTGTGGGGGCTATAAATAGAGGGTTTCCATGGTGGGTGGGGCTTTCAATTTTCTTTGCTTTTTTATGGACCCACCTTCCATAATTTTCATTATTCATTAAGAAAAAATTAAAAAAAAACAAATACTTACTCCGTCCTGTTTATATAGAAACATTTTTTTTTTTTGCACAGGAATTAAGACGAGATTGATTAGTAGTGAAGATAGATTATACTTTTTTTACTAATTGGGCTAAAATTTTATATTTTAGGTAATGTCTCTATATGAATATGATATACCAAAGTGGAAAATATCACTATATTAGTGAGACGGGACTAGGGAGTAGTAATTTTTTGTTTAGTTCATCTCGATACAATTTTTTTTTAGTTTATTCTATTCATCCTGGCATAGTTTTATTTTTGGAAAAATATTAGTCCAGTAATTAGCTCTAATTTTGTCCTCATTTTTTTTTGATCCGATCTAATCATGTCTTATTAAAAAAGTAATAATAACCATATGCCGCTCAACATGCCATCAATCCAAATAATAAAATTATTTTTATTAACAAATTGTATCTCTAATCCTTTTCTCATTAAACTGTCCAAACAAATGGGCCAAGATAAATGCAATGGAGGGAAAATGTGATTAGTTTAATCTCAATATTTGAATATTGATGTTTCCTCTTATCTATATAAATATAAGAAAGTAGAATAGTTTCTTAAGACCTCCCCCAACGCCGATCACAATTTTGTGGGATCTCTCCGACTTTCCGGTGAGAGATCCCACTCACGGAGAGATCTCCAATGCACAAGATCTCTCTGTGATCTCTCTTATTTTTATTTTTTTTATTTTTTGTTTTCAATTTTTTTTTATTTCTTATATCTTTTATATTTCAATTACTTATTCACTTTAATAAATGTAATTCTAAACCACATACATTAAAACTAATTTTATTTATTAAATTAAATTAAATAGTAGACATTACATGAAACATAATTAAACATCAACGTAAAAAAAAAATACAACTTAATCAACACGATCACTACGAGTCCACAATTCCTCGATCAAATCATTGATGAGGTTTCCGTGACGCACCGAATCGCGTAAAGTGAATGAGCGTTCAGCATACTCCTGAAAAGGATGTCGGACCTCCTCGCTCCACTGTAGGCCCACTGCTGCTAGAAGCTTCATCTTCCGAAGGAGCCCACTGCGTCAACATTGGCCCTTCGTTCTCGATTATCATGTTGTGCATGATGATGCAAGCATACATAATATCTTGCATATGATCGCGAAAGTATAGTCTCGACTGCCCTTGGATGATTCCCCACCGCATCTTCAGTACGCCAAAAGCCCTTTCAACGTCTTTACGAGCCGACTCTTGCTTTGCTTTGAAAAGTTGCACTTTAGGGTCGGCTGCGGCAGTTGAGCTTGAGATGAAAACGGGCCATTTCGGGTATATCCCGTTGGCGAGGCAGTACGCCATGTTGTATGGTCGTCCGTTGGCCGTGAATTGAATGGGCGGAGCTATCCCGTTCACAACTTCGTTGAAAAGGGGTGACTGATTGAGGACGTTGATGTCGTTGTTGGAGCCCGCAACTCCGAAAAATGCGTGCCAGATCCATAAATCGTAAGAGACCACCGCCTCTAGGATGATCGTGGGAAACCCTTTATCCCCACGGATGTATTGACCTTTCCACGCATTCGGGCATTGCCTCCATACCCAGTGCATACAGTCGGTGCTACCAAGCATCCCCGGAAAGCTGTGGATCTCCTCGTGCATACACAGTAGTCTCCCGCAATCAGTTGCATCGGGCCGCCGCAAATAGTTGCCTCCGAAAATATTAACCATCGACCTACAGAAACGCTTGAGACAGTCGATGGTCGTGCTCTCTCCCATTCGCAGATACTCATCGAGGTGGTCGGTCGGGCAGCCGTTTCCGAGTTGACGGAGCGCAGCAGTACACTTATGAATTGCTGAGAATCCAGGCTTTCCAAGAGCTTCTCGACGTTGAGTGAAGAAAGGATTGCGTGCCTCTAGTGCTTCGACGATGTGCAAGAACAAATTCCTGGACATACGAAATCGGCGTCGAAATATTGCATCGCCGTAGGTTGGGCAGCACCGCCGAAACGATTTCGCTCTATATAGGCCCTTTGTGCCGGACGTCATCGGTGCCTCGTCTGGTCGTCTTCCGCCATCTGTTGTCGCTCCGCCAATATTTGTTGGACCAGTTGGTTTGATTTTTGCAGTTGTTCGAACGCTTGTGGGATTTCATCGGCGCCGCTTGAAGAACTTGATGAGGAAGACATTTTTTTTTTTGAATTTTTTGGAGAAATTTATGAAAATTTGAAGATAAATTTGTGTGTAAAGAAGGAGAATTGTGTGATATGTGAGTCTGTGGTGTGTTGTATTTTAGAGGAAATTTGGGAAAGAGCCGTTTGTCTTCCAACGGCTCCTTGATTTTTTTTTATTATTTTAATATGCAGAATAAAAATTAAAAATAAAAAGTCTTGCTGACGTCATAATGACGTCAACAGGCTGACTGAACTCAACGCGGAGCAGCGCAAAAGCAAGAGCGCTCACGCCCCCCCCCACGCAGAAAATGATCGGTCACGGGATCGCCCGCGGCGGCGCGCGGAGCGAGCGCGTTGGGGGACGCCTAAGTCACTTTCCCGCCTAAACATTGTCTCACTACTAATTAATTAAATTTTCAGTTAATGAATATAATTAATTAATTAGTTACTAGACAATTTATTTTTCATGAATTTAATCAATATAATATTTACATCACAATCAATGCCCAATCGGCATTCTCAATATCATGGGATATATTAATTAATCATAAACTGACCAATTATTGTTTCTTCTAATTATATTTTCAAGCGAAACATTTTATTCATTTCCTAGAGGCTGACTAATTAATCATACACTGACCAAATATTGTTTTTTCTTCACATTTAAGAGTTATATGTTGACCTTTCATTGAACAAAACCACAGGATTTGGAGGTGAACGCAAATTTTAATTTACGCCACATTCATCATATAATTATAATGATCTATATATATTATTCTTAGAGAAAGTTGCATCTTTTAAAGGTATTCCTTATGTTTTTCTTGCTCTAGACTTGATTTTTTTTTTTTTAGTACATTTTAGTATTATTTTCGGATATCATTTTTACATATTGTTTGGCATGCATGAGATAAAATTAGCCTAAAGTCGCAATAGCCATGTCTGTTGACACAAAAGGGAGCCCATGGAAAATCAATATTCTTAATTACGCTATTTTGTGGGTGTTCTTCGATACCATTAATATATAAAACTTTTAGAGTTTGAGCAAGTATGTTTGCATATTAATAAGAAACATAAGTGATTGAACATGAGGTAGAGGAAGAGCGGCGCATCCTCTGAAGTTCTAGAGTTTTCTCATTGCATTTCATATTTATGTGCTGGACTCTTTTTATTTAAATAGAAGTTTTTTTCAACATTATTCATTGATCGAGTCTTCATTTATGTTTCAATACGTATGTCATAATATTTCAAATTAGTTAGTTATCCTAAATCAAATTTTTTATTATCAATTTTTGATGTCGATAGTTTAGCTTTTATGTATTCCAAATGATATGATACTACTATTTTGAAATTTAAATTCATAGAACATTGACACATTGTGTTCATTGCAACTTTTACAGCAACACAAATTAAATTTTATAAATACGATAAATGCACCTAATTCAAAAAATGATAAATCATTTATCAATAACAATGATGGTAGAAAATATTATGTTTCATTTAAATTTTAATTTTAATCAAATAAGCTATGAAAATGGCTTATAGATAATGTAGCTTAAAAATTAGCCACCAATTTAGAATTTTATAATAATATTTATATTTAAATTTCATCAACATAAATAACTATACAAAGACTTTACATTTGTTTGAAATTTAAAGTTTAATGTAAAATATTATGAAAATGAGTTATAAAACTACTAGGATTTAGACTGAAAATTTTTACAAGTGAAATATTAATTGCAAGACAATTTTTATCATAATGTTTGTATAAGGAAGTTCCAATTTTTAATTTCCAACTTCAATAATCTTTCTCTTGCATTTAGTTTTTTTTTAATCCAATTTAAGTTAATACTAATTTATTTTATATATATATATATATATATATATATATATATATATATATAATACTTATTGGTGCATCGTCTGGGTACAATACTAGTATTCTAGTATATCATGAGCTTGTAGATGATGTTAATAACCATATAAATCGGAAATTCGAGTCATTTTGAATGTATAAATGCGTGAGTGTATAAACGTGAGGTACTACAAAAATACTCCACTTCTTTCATTCTGAACAGCTAAATACGGATGCTAAAGAAACAAATTTTTGATAATCAAGTAAAAAAAAAAAATGTTATTTTAAGGCTGCTTTGTCAAATTTAAAATTGAAAATATTAAGTGATATTTTGTAGTACGTCATAATAGCATATTCTGTAATTCCATAAAATTTTAAATATATTATTTTGGATAATGAATTTGCAGGATTAAATTTGTACGAGGCTAAATTTTGTGAAATTGAGGGAGTGAAAAGTTAACCATATTTATAAGGAGGGTTATTATAAACTTATAATGGCTGATATTTAAGAATAACTATATTTATAATAGTGTTTCTTTTTTTCTTTTTTTTTAAAGGCTATATATATATTCGTAATGGAATAATTCTCGTGTGAAAAGATTGTACTGGATTTAGATAATTGTATGAGTATGACATAGAAAAGTTTTTTTTTTAAGGTGTAAAAGTATGACATAGAAAAGTTATGACTTATGAGGACTTCACGTGCCCCTATCTCTCTCTCTCTTCTCAATTATTATTGTCCCAATTTGTTGTTTAGATCTGTACAATATACAAGAACAGAAGTTTTAGCAGGTTGGTTGATGGAGAATTGATAGACTATTTATAGCCACTTACAACAATTATTGCTATGCAAAAATTTTGTGATGGATTCAATCACTTATGCTACCTATTTATACTTATTTACAACTTTTTTGTGTTGTCTTCAAGAAACTTTGTGATTTCTATTTATCAGTGCACTAATCTATGGGACTAATTGCATGAACACTGATTTTCATGAATTATAAATTAATTTAGATTATAAAAATTAAATTGTCTAAAAGTATTCAATGCATTACGATAACCATATCGACCCTTGAAATTTATGTGATTTGTAATTAAAATCCATGTATTCTCGAGTAATTAAGAAACGTACTTAGTGTATAAAGGATTCATACTGATAATTGATTTTGAGTGGTGGCACTGGCACATGTAGGAATAAATTATTTTAGTGAGAAAGAATAAAATATGCACTAGCCTCCACATCATTATATGTGGTAGTGATCATGAATTTATGTAATAGCGATCCACTTTATTTATATCGCTATTTATTAATAGTTAATTCGTTCTCATGTTGTTTTAATACACCAACATTAAAAATATATAGTCTAGTTAGGTGTTTATAGGTAACCTAATCAATATACAGTATATATAAAATACAATTACGGATCCTCATCTTACGTGGATTTATCTAGAATATTTGTAATTATTTTCCTAAAATTTCATAATTTTGCCTATTATTCAATTATTTGATCAGCAGAGTCTCCAACGGGAAGAAAAGTTCAACATAAAGAGAGTACAAGTAACAAGCCAGAAGTTGCACAGCGAAGACAGAACTGCCTCAAGAAATATAGTTGCAGAATAAAGTGCATTGGGAAGAGGCGAAGCAGTCAAGATCCCAAAAATCCCGCCGTAAAGCTGCCTCACCCGCACCCGACAAGATCGATTGCTCCTACACTTCGCAGTCTCTCAATGGTTACTTCCGCGTTAATGGTCGGAGAGTAATTAAAGAAGATTTGGTCATTAAAGCGATGATTAAGATGTAATTACTTCCAACGGTTACATCAGACTTCAACACTATAATAAAAGCCAAGGTGATGAGACGGGACCTAGCATTGAAGAGATCAATCGGGACTTGCAGCTTGGAGGAGCAGTGACGAGATCGAGAGCCAAGAAGCTGCAAGGTTATTTGCAATGCTACATTCCGAAGAGATTGGAGGATGATGGAGTCGAATTTCATCACTGCAAGTTCATGAGTTTTAACAAGTATTGAAGATGAAGATTTGGGCGTCCATCATTGAATAAAAGGAAGATAAGTCCAAGAAAATAGATTTTCTTATATTTTATTTGGGCTTAAAAACTTTGTATTTATTTTTTTTAATTTAGTTTAGTCCAATTATCACAACATGTTTAGGTGATTAATTGGCCCAGTTATATTTAATTAAGGAGTCCGAAATTATCAAGCCCAAGCCTTGTTAATTTTGAAAAACCTAGCTTAGGAATAAGATTAGTATTTATATTAATTTTCGTTCATACTTTGAGGCAGACTTGATTGAATGCAAAAACAGCTTTACGCTATTCTCTTGTCTCACACAACAAATCGGTTCTTCGGTAGAGTTTGATATTGGCGATTTCAAACTTGAATTCATCGACTCGTTCGTGATATCTCGTAGTATCCGGGTTAGTCGAGCCACGAATATTGCTCCATAAACGCGTTTCGGATTCAAGTAGATCCGGGGTTCGTTTCGGGTAAGATTCATAATTTGTTTCCGTTTAAATTCTGCAATTTGTGTTCTTTTCATTTTCCCAGCCATTCATCATCGTTCATATATCATAAATATCCATCCTCCATCGTTCCTGTAGCTATTCCATCCCAGAAACCCTTAGATTAATTTCATATCCGTTTTTGAAACCCTAACTCGTCCCGAAACTGACCACCGAGCCAAATCGAAAACTACTCGTGCGTTTTCGCTGAATTTTGGATATGTTCTTCATAACCCTAAGTTGTAACTTGTGCTAAAATTTGAGCTTAATCGGAATTGAATTGCTTAGGTTACTGTCGACGCCTATTCAGTGTATTTGTGGGTAGATTTCAGGGAATTATCATTCGATTTTCATAGTTGTAATTTGGATTGAATCTTTCGTATCTGACGTTGTTCGATCCTTAGCTTCCGCATATATTGTGTTCGCATCATAAATTTTGGCATCAGAGCTACATCAGTCTTGCTGGTCGTGGTTCAATCCAAATAGGTGTTGTGACATATTAGGGGCAAAAGTTTCGATTAAAAAAAAAAAAATTGATATACAAAAAAAAAAAAAAAAGAGTATATCGAAGGCCCTAGTGTGTCATTGTGTGTTTCGTGATTGGTTCTTGAGTCATTCTTATATTGGGTAGTAGTTGTGTCTTCGTTTCTTCGAGTTTTCGTCGATAGAACTTAAAACGGATGTAACTTTTGATCTGCTTATCCGTTCAAGCTCCATAATACCATTTCGGAAACGTCTCGACGAGACCTAGAAACATAAAAAAATTGTTTAGGGTTTATAAAATAGCCGTTTGAAGGTGATACCGTCCAGTTGAAAAAAAATATATATATATATAAAAAAAAATAATTGTCTTTTAGTCTATATTATTTTAGTGCATTGGATAGTGTAGGTTTCAGTTCCTAAGTCGATTCAAAGTCGGATTAGTGCTCATAACTTGTTACTACTTATATCCAAGATTCCTAGTTAGTCTTTTCCTTCTTATTTCCAGTCTTTCCCCCTTCTCAGCCTTTCCTTGTTTCCTTGTTTGTTTAGCCCTTACCCAGCCACCGAAATTATTATCCCTTATTTGTACCCCTTGCCGTGAATTTTACCCCACATTGCAGCAACTTTGTGTTTCCTACTATACCTGTGATCATTTGAGGGTCAAGTTCGAGTTCTTGATTCAAGCCGAGAAGTCCACAGCGGTTCTGCCAAGAATTTGAGGTTTAGAGACTGTAGTGATTGCAAATTGAGTGACATACATGAGTGATCTGAGTGACATACACGAGTGGTTAAAAAAAATCTGAGAGAACAAACGAGTGATTGTGGGAACTGTGAGGATTTTTATTTGTTTCTTTTACGTTTGCTCGTTTTGCAGGTATCATAAAATCCGGAGACGGTTCCAAGAATCAGGACAGCCCACTCAAGTCATCTACTACACCTATTGAGATGTCCTCATCGTCTCAACAGCCTTGGGATGCTAAGTATCACTTCGATGCTATGGCACAACACTTTGAGAGGCGCAGCCAATTGCTGGAATAGAAGATCGATGATACGATGGATAAAATGATGGCACAGTTCGAACGTCTCAATCATCGAACAACATTACCTCCACCAATCAGAAATTAGCCTATCCAACAAGATCCACCATTGAGACGACAACCTGTCCACCGAGAGACACCACATCGTCCCCAACCCCAGCCCCAGCCAGTGTTTGAGCCTATTTCTGATGATCCTGAAGAAGAATATGATGGATATAATGAGGAATCAGAGGCTGAGATTGAGTTTCCACAGAGGAATCAGAGACGTGACCGTCGACGTCCACCTCCCCGGCGTGATTTCCGTGCCAACCAGCGCCGACACGTCGATGCAGATAGCTTGTTGAACAACATCAAAACAAGCATTCCAGAGTTTGAGGGGTTACATCACCCTGATGTGTACCTTGATTGGGAGAGGAAAGTCAACAAGATCTTCGACTGTTATGACTTTCCTGAGTTGAAGAAGGTTCAGCTTGCTTCTTTGGAGTTCCGAGGGTATACAGCCTCATGGTGGGAAAATCAGCAAGAGAGGAGACGCCGTGATCGATATCCACCTATAGACACTTGGCAAGAGATGAAGGACGTCATGAGAGGACGTTTCATTCCAGTACACTACGAACGAGAGCTTGAGAAGAAATTGAACAGAATTAAACAGGGCACTCGGTCGATTGAAGAGTACCATAAGAAACTTGAGACAGCTATGAACAGGGTCGGAAAAGAAGAGACATTGGTTGCCACAATCAACCGATACATTGAGGGAATGAATCCAGACATAGCATGTGAAGTCGAGTTGAGGGACTTCACCAGCATTGAGGCTATGATTCACTATGTTTCCATCGTCGAAAGGCAGCTCAGAGAGGGACGTAGAATATCATACCAGTCGGCACCAGCCCGGGCACCATGGACATCCACACCGAGGACAGCTCCTACCCGTCCTCAGGACCAGTCCACGCAGCCCGCTCGTCGATTTGAGCAATCTGCTCCTTCATCCAACCGCAGATCCGATTACAGCTCGCCTGCACAGAATCGGACCCCTCCACCTCGACCTACCCCATCTAGCCAGCCTTAGTAGAACAGTACTCCAGGAAGAGCATGTGACGTTCAGTGTCACAAGTGCAAAGGATGGGGGCATTTTCAAGCTCAGTGTCCGAAGTCCTCATCATTACCGAGCAGAATGAGTTAGAATCAGCAAGTGAAGAGGAATTTGAAGAAGAAGAAGAAGTAAAAGGGGATACCGAGCAACCCCTAGTCAGCTCACTCATGGGCGACATTGAGATTGTGGATGAGCAGCCGAAGCAAACGCACGTCAGCCTTGTTTCGATCCGAGCCTTGAGCCTTATTCAAGAGGAAGAACAGAATGATCAGCGAGAGAACATCTTTTACTCACGCTGTTCCATTCAGGATAAGGTGTGCTCGCTCATCATAGACAGTGGTAGCGTTGTGAACGCCATTAGTCAGTATGCAGTGGGAAAGCTGAAGTTGGTCCCACAAAAGCATCCAAAACCGTACCGATTGCAATGGTTGACAGACATAGGCGAGATTCGTGTTGGATACTAGGTACCTGTCACCTTTTCTATTGGTCATTTTACTGACACTGTTTTGTGTGACGTCATCCCTATGGAGGCGGCACATATCTTGCTTGGTCGTCCTTGGCAGTTCGATAGGAAGGCGATACACGATGGATTCGCCAACACTTATGCCGTGACTCGAGAAGGACGCACCGCGCGATTGTGGCCACTAGCGCTGAAAGATATGATTGAAGATCAGTGACGTATGCAAGAGAAATACAAAGAAGAGAAGGAGAAACGTGCTGAGAGCAAGCAGCCAATCCAATCTGGACAGTCCACAGTAGAGTCTCAGTGTACTAAGGGAACCAAGGGCCTTCCAAAGGCTAAGGCTGCCCACGTTACCATTTCTTCCAGTTTAGATACGGCGCACCAGAATTTGTTCATTGGTGTAAGAGGAGTTCAGACTGCCATTAAATCAGGTAATGTTATCGTTCTAGTTAATTTTAAGGCTAATGATACTCATGATGTTGTTATTCCTCCTGTTTTGCAGCCTTTGATGGAGGAGTTCAAGGATGTTTTCCCGGATGAAATTCCTAGTGGTCTGCCGCCGATTCGAGGAATTGAGCACCAGATCGACTTCCAGCCGGGAGCAGTCCTTCCAAACAGACCCGCCTACCGTACCAGCCCTGAGGAAACCAAGGAGATTGACCGTCAGGTCAAGGAGTTGCTGGAGAAGAAGCAAATTAGAGAGAGCTTGTCATCGTGCGCAGTGCCTGTCATCCTCGTACCGAAGAAGAATAACGAATGGCGCATGTGCATGGACTGCCGAGCTATCAACAAGATAACGGTAAAGTATCGCTTCCCTATCCCTCGATTAGATGACATGTTAGATGAGTTGTCTGGAGCGTCTGTCTTTTCAAAAATTGATTTGCGTTCTGGATATTTTCAAGTGAGAATGAGTGAGGGAGATGAGTGGAAAACTGCGTTCAAAACGAAGCATGGACTGTATGAATGGCTTGTGATGCCGTTTGGCCTTACTAACGCCCCTAGTACGTTCATGCGTCTAATGAACCATGTTTTGCGTGAAGTCATAGGGAAGTATGTGGTGGTATATTTTGATGATATCCTTGTCTATAGTACGTGTGTCAATGAGCATGTTAGACATCTTAGGCATGTGTTTGTGTTGCTGCGTGATGCAAAATTATATGCTAATTTGTCTAAGTATACATTCTGTATGGATGAGGTTGTATTTCTTGGTTTTGTTGTGAGTAGTCGTGGAATAGAAGTTGATAGGACGAAGGTGAAGGCCATAGAGGAGTGGCCAACGCCTAAGTCATGTGCTGATGTTAGGTCTTTCCATGGTTTAGCTGGATTTTATCGTCGCTTTATGCGTGATTTTTCATCTATTGTTGCACCATTGACTGAGTTGAGTAGGAAAGATAGGAAGTTTGAGTGGGGCAAAGCCCAAGAGCATGCTTTTAACTTGTTGAAATTGAAATTGTGTAATGCTCCTGTGTTGGTTTTGCCTGATTTTGATAAAATGTTTGAGATTGAGTGTGATGCCTCGGGCATAGGGATTGGTGCTGTTTTGATGCAGGAAAGGAAGCCAGTCGCTTATTTCAGTGAGAAGTTGAATGGCGCCGCCCTGAGATACTCCACATATGACAAAGAGTTATATGCACTGAAGAGGTCTTTGGAGACTTGGCAGCACTACTTGAGGCTGAAGGAGTTTGTGATTCATACTGACCACGAATCACTGAAGCATCTGAAAGGTTAGCAGAGCTTAAACTCACACCATGCTCGATGGGTGGAGTTTATAGAGTCATTTCCCTATGTGATCAAGTACAAGAAAGGAGAAGAGAATGTGGTTGCTGATGCTCTTTCCCGCAGGTACGCGTTGATTTCTGTTATGCATGCGCAATGTTTAGGTCTTGAGCATATTAAGAGTTTTTATGTGAATGATCCTTTCTTTGGACCTATCTTTGCTTCATGTGATGGAAAATCTAGGGTTGTTGACTCGTACTATGTGTCTGAGGGTTTCTTATTTAGGGATTCGAAGTTATGTGTCCCTAATTGTTCTATGAGGGAGTTGTTTGTGTTAGAATCTCATGCGGGGGGTCTTATGGGTCATTTTGGTGTTGCGAAGACATTGAGTCTATTGCATGAACATTTTTATTGGCCTCGCATGAAGAGAGATGTCGAGAGAGTCTGTGCTAGATGTATTACTTGTAAAAAGGCTAAATCTAGTTCTAATCCATTTGGTTTGTACACTCCACTACCTGCACCCTCTGCACCTTGGATTGACATATCTATGGATTTTATTCTTGGTTTGCCTAGGTCTAAGTCTGGCAAAGATTTTGTGTTTGTAGTAGTCGATAGATTCTCAAAAATGTCTCATTTTATTGCTTGTAGAAAAACTGACGATCCTGTTAACATTGCTAATCTGTTCTTTCGTGAAGTAGTTAGACTGCATGGCATGCCTAGGACTATTGTGTCTGATAGGGATTCTAAGTTTTTGGGACATTTTTGGCGTGTCTTATGGGGAAAGTTAGGTACTAAGCTGTTATTTTCTACTGCATGTCATCCTCAAACGGATGGTCAAACTGAAGTGGTTAATAGAACGCTAGGTACTTTACTTCGTGCTTTAGTTAAGAACAATCTTAAGTCATGGGAAGAGTGCTTACCATTCGCTGAATTTGCTTATAACAGAGTTGTGCATTCTTCTACACACATGTCTCCATTTGAGGTTGTTTATGGATTTAATCTGTTGACACCAACGGATCTTATTCCTTTGCCCATTGATCATCTTTCGAGTTTGCAAGGTTCTCGTAGGGCTGAACAGGTTCGAGAGATGCATGCTAAAGTGAAACAGAGGATCGAGCTTCAAGGTGCTAAGAACGCAACAAAGGCGAACGCCCACCGCAAGCAAGTATTGTTCAAACCTGGTGATAAGGTTTGGATACACTTCAGCCCGGGACGTTTTCCTAACTTGAGGAAGTCGAAGCTGATGCCTCGTGGCGATGGACCATTCTCCGTGGTCGAGTGAGTCAATGACAATGCATACCGCATTGATCTTCCAGGTGAGTATAAGTGTTCCTCCACTTTTAATGTGGCTGATTTGTCTCCATTTCCTGTAGATGATCAAGATGTCGAGGAGGACTTGAATTCGAGGACGAATTCTTTTCAGCAGGGGGGGAATGATGAGACGGGACCTAGCATTGAAGAGATCAATCGGGACTTGCAGCTTGGAGGAGCAGTGACGAGATCGAGAGCCAAGAAGCTGCAAGGTTATTTGCAATGCTACATTCCGAAGAGATTGGAGGACGATGGAGTCGAATTTCATCACTGCAAGTTCGTGAATTTAACAAGTATTGGAGATGAAGATTTGGGCGTCCATCATTGAATAAAAGGAAGACAAGTCCAAGAAAACAGATTTTCTTATATTTTATTTGGGCTTAAAAACTTTGTATTTATTTTTTTTAATTTAGTTTAGTCCAATTATCACAACATGTTTAGGTGATTAATTGGCCCAGTTATATTTAATTAAGGAGTCCGAAATTATCAAGCCCAAGCCTTGTTAATTTGAAAAACCTAGCTTAGGAATAAGATTAGTATTTATATTAATTTTCGTTCATACTTTGAGGCAGACTTGATTGAATGCAAAAACAGCTTTACGCTATTCTCTTGTCTCACACAACAAATCGGTTCTTCGGTAGAGTTTGATATTGGCGATTTCAAACTTGAATTCATCGACTCGTTCGTGATATCTCGTAGTATCCGGGTTAGTCGAGCCACGAATATTGCTCCATAAACGCGTTTCGGATTCAAGTAGATCCGGGGTTCGTTTCGGGTAAGATTCATAATTTGTTTCCGTTTAAATTCTGCAATTTGTGTTCTTTTCATTTTCCCAGCCATTCATCATCGTTCATATATCATAAATATCCATCCTCCATCGTTCCTGTAGCTATTCCATCCCAGAAACCCTTAGATTAATTTCATATCCGTTTTTGAAACCCTAACTCGTCCCGAAACTGACCACCGAGCCAAATCGAAAACTACTCGTGCGTTTTCGCTGAATTTTGGATATGTTCTTCATAACCCTAAGTTGTAACTTGTGCTAAAATTTGAGCTTAATCGGAATTGAATTGCTTAGGTTACTGTCGACGCCTATTCAGTGTATTTGTGGGTAGATTTCAGGGAATTATCATTCGATTTTCATAGTTGTAATTTGGATTGAATCTTTCGTATCTGACGTTGTTCGATCCTTAGCTTCCGCATATATTGTGTTCGCATCATAAATTTTGGCATCAGAGCTACATCAGTCTTGCTGGTCGTGGTTCAATCCAAATAGGTGTTGTGACATATTAGGGGCAAAAGTTTCGATTAAAAAAAAAAAAATTGATATACAAAAAAAAAAAAAAAAGAGTATATCGAAGGCCCTAGTGTGTCATTGTGTGTTTCGTGATTGGTTCTTGAGTCATTCTTATATTGGGTAGTAGTTGTGTCTTCGTTTCTTCGAGTTTTCGTCGATAGAACTTAAAACGGATGTAACTTTTGATCTGCTTATCCGTTCAAGCTCCATAATACCATTTCGGAAACGTCTCGACGAGACCTAGAAACATAAAAAAATTGTTTAGGGTTTATAAAATAGCCGTTTGAAGGTGATACCGTCCAGTTGAAAAAAATATATATATATATAAAAAAAAATAATTGTCTTTTAGTCTATATTATTTTAGTGCATTGGATAGTGTAGGTTTCAGTTCCTAAGTCGATTCAAAGTCGGATTAGTGCTCATAACTTGTTACTACTTATATCCAAGATTCCTAGTTAGTCTTTTCCTTCTTATTTCCAGTCTTTCCCCCTTCTCAGCCTTTCCTTGTTTCCTTGTTTGTTTAGCCCTTACCCAGCCACCGAAATTATTATCCCTTATTTGTACCCCTTGCCGTGAATTTTACCCCACATTGCAGCAACTTTGTGTTTCCTACTATACCTGTGATCATTTGAGGGTCAAGTTCGAGTTCTTGATTCAAGCCGAGAAGTCCACAGCGGTTCTGCCAAGAATTTGAGGTTTAGAGACTGTAGTGATTGCAAATTGAGTGACATACATGAGTGATCTGAGTGACATACACGAGTGGTTAAAAAAAATCTGAGAGAACAAACGAGTGATTGTGGGAACTGTGAGGATTTTTATTTGTTTCTTTTACGTTTGCTCGTTTTGCAGGTATCATAAAATCCGGAGACGGTTCCAAGAATCAGGACAGCCCACTCAAGTCATCTACTACACCTATTGAGATGTCCTCATCGTCTCAACAGCCTTGGGATGCTAAGTATCACTTCGATGCTATGGCACAACACTTTGAGAGGCGCAGCCAATTGCTGGAACAGAAGATCGATGATACGATGGATAAAATGATGGCACAGTTCGAACGTCTCAATCATCGAACAACATTACCTCCACCAATCAGAAATTAGCCTATCCAACAAGATCCACCATTGAGACGGCAACCTGTCCACCGAGAGACACCACATCGTCCCCAACCCCAGCCCCAGCCAGTGTTTGAGCCTATTTCTGATGATCCTGAAGAAGAATATGATGGATATAATGAGGAATCAGAGGCTGAGATTGAGTTTCCACAGAGGAATCAGAGACGTGACCGTCGACGTCCACCTCCCCGGCGTGATTTCCGTGCCAACCAGCGCCGACACGTCGATGCAGATAGCTTGTTGAACAACATCAAAACAAGCATTCCAGAGTTTGAGGGGTTACATCACCCTGATGTGTACCTTGATTGGGAGAGGAAAGTCAACAAGATCTTCGACTGTTATGACTTTCCTGAGTTGAAGAAGGTTCAGCTTGCTTCTTTGGAGTTCCGAGGGTATACAGCCTCATGGTGGGAAAATCAGCAAGAGAGGAGACGCCGTGATCGATATCCACCTATAGACACTTGGCAAGAGATGAAGGACGTCATGAGAGGACGTTTCATTCCAGTACACTACGAACGAGAGCTTGAGAAGAAATTGAACAGAATTAAACAGGGCACTCGGTCGATTGAAGAGTACCATAAGAAACTTGAGACAGCTATGAACAGGGTCGGAAAAGAAGAGACATTGGTTGCCACAATCAACCGATACATTGAGGGAATGAATCCAGACATAGCATGTGAAGTCGAGTTGAGGGACTTCACCAGCATTGAGGCTATGATTCACTATGCTTCCATCGTCGAAAGGCAGCTCAGAGAGGGACGTAGAATATCATACCAGTCGGCACCAGCCCGGGCACCATGGACATCCACACCGAGGACAGCTCCTACCCGTCCTCAGGACCAGTCCACGCAGCCCGCTCGTCGATTTGAGCAATCTGCTCCTTCATCCAACCGCAGATCCGATTACAGCTCGCCTGCACAGAATCGGACCCCTCCACCTCGACCTACCCCATCTAGCCAGCCTTAGTAGAACAGTACTCCAGGAAGAGCATGTGACGTTCAGTGTCACAAGTGCAAAGGATGGGGGCATTTTCAAGCTCAGTGTCCGAAGTCCTCATCATTACCGAGCAGAATGAGTTAGAATCAGCAAGTGAAGAGGAATTTGAAGAAGAAGAAGAAGTAAAAGGGGATACCGAGCAACCCCTAGTCAGCTCACTCATGGGCGACATTGAGATTGTGGATGAGCAGCCGAAGCAAACGCACGTCAGCCTTGTTTCGATCCGAGCCTTGAGCCTTATTCAAGAGGAAGAACAGAATGATCAGCGAGAGAACATCTTTTACTCACGCTGTTCCATTCAGGATAAGGTGTGCTCGCTCATCATAGACAGTGGTAGCGTTGTGAACGCCATTAGTCAGTATGCAGTGGGAAAGCTGAAGTTGGTCCCACAAAAGCATCCAAAACCGTACCGATTGCAATGGTTGACAGACATAGGCGAGATTCGTGTTGGATACTAGGTACCTGTCACCTTTTCTATTGGTCATTTTACTGACACTGTTTTGTGTGACGTCATCCCTACGGAGGCGGCACATATCTTGCTTGGTCGTCCTTGGCAGTTCGATAGGAAGGCGATACACGATGGATTCGCCAACACTTATGCCGTGACTCGAGAAGGACGCACCGCGCGATTGTGGCCACTAGCGCTGAAAGATATGATTGAAGATCAGTGACGTATGCAAGAGAAATACAAAGAAGAGAAGGAGAAACGTGCTGAGAGCAAGCAGCCAATCCAATCTGGACAGTCCACAGTAGAGTCTCAGTGTACTAAGGGAACCAAGGGCCTTCCAAAGGCTAAGGCTGCCCACGTTACCATTTCTTCCAGTTTAGATACGGCGCACCAGAATTTGTTCATTGGTGTAAGAGGAGTTCAGACTGCCATTAAATCAGGTAATGTTATCGTTCTAGTTAATTTTAAGGCTAATGATACTCATGATGTTGTTATTCCTCCTGTTTTGCAGCCTTTGATGGAGGAGTTCAAGGATGTTTTCCCGGATGAAATTCCTAGTGGTCTGCCGCCGATTCGAGGAATTGAGCACCAGATCGACTTCCAGCCGGGAGCAGTCCTTCCAAACAGACCCGCCTACCGTACCAGCCCTGAGGAAACCAAGGAGATTGACCGTCAGGTCAAGGAGTTGCTGGAGAAGAAGCAAATTAGAGAGAGCTTGTCATCGTGCGCAGTGCCTGTCATCCTCGTACCGAAGAAGAATAACGAATGGCGCATGTGCATGGACTGCCGAGCTATCAACAAGATAACGGTAAAGTATCGCTTCCCTATCCCTCGATTAGATGACATGTTAGATGAGTTGTCTGGAGCGTCTGTCTTTTCAAAAATTGATTTGCGTTCTGGATATTTTCAAGTGAGAATGAGTGAGGGAGATGAGTGGAAAACTGCGTTCAAAACGAAGCATGGACTGTATGAATGGCTTGTGATGCCGTTTGGCCTTACTAACGCCCCTAGTACGTTCATGCGTCTAATGAACCATGTTTTGCGTGAAGTCATAGGGAAGTATGTGGTGGTATATTTTGATGATATCCTTGTCTATAGTACGTGTGTCAATGAGCATGTTAGACATCTTAGGCATGTGTTTGTGTTGCTGCGTGATGCAAAATTATATGCTAATTTGTCTAAGTATACATTCTGTATGGATGAGGTTGTATTTCTTGGTTTTGTTGTGAGTAGTCGTGGAATAGAAGTTGATAGGACGAAGGTGAAGGCCATAGAGGAGTGGTCAACGCCTAAGTCATGTGCTGATGTTAGGTCTTTCCATGGTTTAGCTGGATTTTATCGTCGCTTTATGCGTGATTTTTCATCTATTGTTGCACCATTGACTGAGTTGAGTAGGAAAGATAGGAAGTTTGAGTGGGGCAAAGCCCAAGAGCATGCTTTTAACTTGTTGAAATTGAAATTGTGTAATGCTCCTGTGTTGGTTTTGCCTGATTTTGATAAAATGTTTGAGATTGAGTGTGATGCCTCGGGCATAGGGATTGGTGCTGTTTTGATGCAGGAAAGGAAGCCAGTCGCTTATTTCAGTGAGAAGTTGAATGGCGCCGCCCTGAGATACTCCACATATGACAAAGAGTTATATGCACTGAAGAGGTCTTTGGAGACTTGGCAGCACTACTTGAGGCTGAAGGAGTTTGTGATTCATACTGACCACGAATCACTGAAGCATCTGAAAGGTTAGCAGAGCTTAAACTCACACCATGCTCGATGGGTGGAGTTTATAGAGTCATTTCCCTATGTGATCAAGTACAAGAAAGGAGAAGAGAATGTGGTTGCTGATGCTCTTTCCCGCAGGTACGCGTTGATTTCTGTTATGCATGCGCAATGTTTAGGTCTTGAGCATATTAAGAGTTTTTATGTGAATGATCCTTTCTTTGGACCTATCTTTGCTTCATGTGATGGAAAATCTAGGGTTGTTGACTCGTACTATGTGTCTGAGGGTTTCTTATTTAGGGATTCGAAGTTATGTGTCCCTAATTGTTCTATGAGGGAGTTGTTTGTGTTAGAATCTCATGCGGGGGGTCTTATGGGTCATTTTGGTGTTGCGAAGACATTGAGTCTATTGCATGAACATTTTTATTGGCCTCGCATGAAGAGAGATGTCGAGAGAGTCTGTGCTAGATGTATTACTTGTAAAAAGGCTAAATCTAGTTCTAATCCATTTGGTTTGTACACTCCACTACCTGCACCCTCTGCACCTTGGATTGACATATCTATGGATTTTATTCTTGGTTTGCCTAGGTCTAAGTCTGGCAAAGATTTTGTGTTTGTAGTAGTCGATAGATTCTCAAAAATGTCTCATTTTATTGCTTGTAGAAAAACTGACGATCCTGTTAACATTGCTAATCTGTTCTTTCGTGAAGTAGTTAGACTGCATGGCATGCCTAGGACTATTGTGTCTGATAGGGATTCTAAGTTTTTGGGACATTTTTGGCGTGTCTTATGGGGAAAGTTAGGTACTAAGCTGTTATTTTCTACTGCATGTCATCCTCAAACGGATGGTCAAACTGAAGTGGTTAATAGAACGCTAGGTACTTTACTTCGTGCTTTAGTTAAGAACAATCTTAAGTCATGGGAAGAGTGCTTACCATTCGCTGAATTTGCTTATAACAGAGTTGTGCATTCTTCTACACACATGTCTCCATTTGAGGTTGTTTATGGATTTAATCTGTTGACACCAACGGATCTTATTCCTTTGCCCATTGATCATCTTTCGAGTTTGCAAGGTTCTCGTAGGGCTGAACAGGTTCGAGAGATGCATGCTAAAGTGAAACAGAGGATCGAGCTTCAAGGTGCTAAGAACGCAACAAAGGCGAACGCCCACCGCAAGCAAGTATTGTTCAAACCTGGTGATAAGGTTTGGATACACTTCAGCCCGGGACGTTTTCCTAACTTGAGGAAGTCGAAGCTGATGCCTCGTGGCGATGGACCATTCTCCGTGGTCGAGTGAGTCAATGACAATGCATACCGCATTGATCTTCCAGGTGAGTATAAGTGTTCCTCCACTTTTAATGTGGCTGATTTGTCTCCATTTCCTGTAGATGATCAAGATGTCGAGGAGGACTTGAATTCGAGGACGAATTCTTTTCAGCAGGGGGGGAATGATGAGACGGGACCTAGCATTGAAGAGATCAATCGGGACTTGCAGCTTGGAGGAGCAGTGACGAGATCGAGAGCCAAGAAGCTGCAAGGTTATTTGCAATGCTACATTCCGAAGAGATTGGAGGACGATGGAGTCGAATTTCATCACTGCAAGTTCGTGAATTTAACAAGTATTGGAGATGAAGATTTGGGCGTCCATCATTGAATAAAAGGAAGACAAGTCCAAGAAAACAGATTTTCTTATATTTTATTTGGGCTTAAAAACTTTGTATTTATTTTTTTTAATTTAGTTTAGTCCAATTATCACAACATGTTTAGGTGATTAATTGGCCCAGTTATATTTAATTAAGGAGTCCGAAATTATCAAACCCAAGCCTTGTTAGGAATTAGATTAGTATTTATGTTAATTTCGTTCATACTTTGAGGCAGACTTGATTGAATGTAAAAACAACTTTACGCTATTCTCTTGTCTCACACAACAAATCGGTTCTTCGGTAGAGTTTGATATTGGCGATTTCAAACTTGAATTCATCGACTCGTTCATGATATCTCTAGTATCCGGGTTAGTCGAGCCACGAAGATTGCTCCATAAACGCGTTTAGGATTCAAGTAGATCCGGGGTTCGTTTCGGGTAAGATTCATAATTTGTTTCAGTTTAAATTCTGCAATTCGTGTTCTTTTCATTTTCCCAGCCATTCATCATCGTTCATATATCATAAAATATCCATCCTCCATCGTTCCTGTAGCTATTCCATCCCAGAAACCCCTAGATTAATTTCAGATCCGTTTTTGAAACCCTAACTCGTCCCGAAACTGACCACCAAGCCAAATCGAAAACTACTCGTGCGTTTTCGCTGAATTTTGGATATGTTCTTCATAACCCTAATTTGTAACTCGTGCTAAAATTTGAACTTAATCGGAATTGAATTGCTTAGGTTACTGTCGACGCCTATTCAGTGTATTTGTGGGTAGATTTCAGGGAATTATCATTCGATTTTCATAGTTGTAATTTGGATTGAATCTTTCGTATCTGACGTTGTTCGATCCTTAGCTTCCGCGTATATTGTGTTCGCATCACAAGGCCTCTCCATCAGAGAAGAAAGAGAGTAGACGTGCCCATAAAAGAAGACTCAGTCGAAGTCTCGCGCTGATATAGATTTTCACGTTTTCTTTAAGATCTTCAGTTCTTCAAGATTCGTTGAAACTCACCTTCTTCGAGTGTTCATATCTCCAGAGATGTAGCCTTAGATTTTTCCTTAGAAACTAAGCTACACTCATATCTTAGCTTAGTCGAGCATCTCTATCTTTTTATTGTTTTTCAATGTAAATGGATGTTTCATTAGTTAGAAAATCGATTCTTTCTCTCAAAAGAAAGAAGATGTGAGTTTGGCAAGGTAACTGCCCACTGAAAGTTACCCTTGATCAGGTTTTGTGAGTGTCTGTAATAACTCACAGGCTGTGTGGGTGCCCATTGAAACCCACAGTGTAGAGCTCTGAGGTCCCAATTGAAATCCTCAAAGAATTCTATAAGAATCCATCTCCGACGGGAGGACAGTGGATGCAAGCCAAGTTTGGGCGAACCATTTTAAAAATTATGTGTCTATGTATTTTTAGGTTAAGCACTCATACAAACTTTTTTTCATTAAATTGCATAGTTTTCATAGCAAAACTAGTCGATGATCACATTCAACGACTAGTCATTCACACACAAATTTGCACTGACACGTTTTGTATTAAAGGAAAAACTCTTTTCAGCAAACTTAAAACTGAGTAGATTCAGATCTTCCGCATACACTCAAGATGTTGAAAGCACTACTAAGTTTGGGGTTTAAACGTCAGCAAGCTGAGTTCAACATCACACACCTCAGTGCATCATTTCTTCAATCTGCTGATAGCTCAGCGTGCACTGAAAGAGGCTAAGTCATGAGCATTCAAAAAGTCAAAAAATCGTCACTGACCATACACATATGTATTCACCCACGTGTGAAGACTTGCTCTAAATGGGACCAACAAATATGTAGCCCAAGTGGAAGATTGTTAGGAAATTTATTTCCCATTTATCTATTTTTGTGGGCAACATATTATTATTGTAATTATATTGGCTATTTATTATTGTTGTACATAATTAAGTGATCTAATTAAGTAAAAAGTCCATGGGCTATGTAATTGATATGGGCTTATGGGTAGATACCTAATACTAGTCCAATTAGGTGTTTATGAGTAACCTATTTAACTAGTACACTATATAAAGACACCTTGGTTATGGTCCCCAATATACTAAATCGAACAAAATTTTCTCTTCTCCCCATTTGGAAGAAAACGTAAGGTCCATATGGTGATTTAGTTGAGGAAGACCATAATACCAAACGCGTTCGTGTTCGTGATTAAGAATTCGAGATTGTTCTTGAAGGTATTCTGCATCCAGTAATTCAATCTCAATAGATCCATGTATTTATATGATATTTGATTATCGACTACGATGTTTAGGAAATTGAATTTATGCTATATGTGATTTATAAATTCTAATAGTATGGGCCCAAAGTGGACAATATCATACTAATGTGATTCGACTGTAGTGCTCGTAACCCTAACAACTGGCCACGTCTGTAGGAAACAGACCCACGATGTCTTCCACTAAGGCCTTTTGGGAAGGAATATATAACTGAAAGACATATGGGCCGTTATATCCGTCCCAGTTATAAAGGGCTAAATCTCGTTTGTGGAGGTCCCATTCATCATGGGTTATTTCCGAAAATCAGTATTCTAAAAGAAGGCCGACTTGGCCGCCTAGAAGATGTCTAGGCGCTAAAAGGTGCCGGACCATCCCGATGGCAAGAAGGTTTTCTCTAGGCGGCGGCGAATTCGTCGGCATTTAGGCAGATGCCTAGGTGGTCCTAGGCATGTCTAGGCAGTACTAGGAGGGTTTAGACGGGCTAGTCGGGGCTTGAAGGGCTATAAGATTAAATTATAGTTGAAAAATCATGGATTTATACTTTAACTTATGGATGTCATGTTTAAATATATGAAAAAATTGACGTAGACTTTGATTTTATACTAATCCGTTTTGGCCGCCTAGGCACCGCCTAGACGCTAATCATTCCCCCACCGCCCTACTAGCGTCTAGCGACTTTTAGAACACTGCCGAAAATAGAATAATTAGCCCAATAAATCAAAATAACATGGGTTGTTAATGGCCCAGTTAAATTCCCTAATTTTACTAACATATTTTCACTAACCTATTAAATTAAATTTAAATTATAAAAATAAATCTTAATCAAAAACATAATACTCCACTTATCAACAATTAATCTAGACTTTCTTAATTTCCGTACCGAAAAATTTTAGCCCTTTATGAATGGACGGAGGGAGTAATATGTATTTATGACTTAATTAATTATGAATTATTTTGACTTTTAATTAATAAATTAAAATATTTGCCTTTATGAATGCACCGGAGGGAGTAATATGTATTTATGGGTTAATTAATTATAAAGTGTTTTGACTTTTAATTAATAAATTAAAATATTTGATTGTTTAACTATGGGTTTTACTAGGAGCATTCATCCATTCTCTCCAAGAACTCTTAGCTTTCTTGACTCGATTGTTCATCGCGAAATAGTGTTTGCAATGCTTCAATAAAACATATGGATACCATAGTCATGATTAAGTCGGAAAATGGATCTACGCGAAGAAACGTTGAGCATTCCTCTTCATTTTTAGGCAATACGAATTAATCTCCAAACAAGTGAATTAAACTATAAATCACGATCCTAGCTATTATTGGTATTTTCGTGTTCAATTCCGTTGTGTTCCTACCCAACAAAACCTAACAATAACATATGTCAATTCTTATTGGAAATATGCATGACTTTCTAAATCACTAAATGTTAGATTTTTCATGAGAGTGTATACAAATCATTGATTTTGAAAACATAAAAAATATAAACATTATTCCCTAAGTCACATTTAATTTTTTTCAACTTCTCTGAAATCTGTGAGACACACTTCTAAAAAACTGAAGCGATATAGATAAAACGGAGGGAGTATTACAAAACACAACAAAATAAAGATGTGGAAAGCTAATGCATTTTTTATTGATCGAATGATTTGCCACTAATATTTATTAGTGTGTGTATTATCTATCGTGATATAGGTATTTTTAATTTCGTAGAACTACACATGTGGACTCGTTCTGTGATTAATAAAGTTGAATTAATTCAATGTTAACAAATTAACAAATGTCGTCCCCTAATTAAAAATTCGTATGAATTTATATAAGTTCAACTTCAAGAGTTCGAGTCGTTACATCTTCATTGATACAAACAGACAACGCCTCCTATATCATATACTGTCACCAACACAACTAATACTAAATAAAATAAAATAAAATAAAATAAAAAGTAACGCAATGATACTTTTTCTAAAAAAACAAAATATACTATTATTAGAAAGTAAAGAAAGATGAGATACAAATATTTAATTGCATGTGAGGTGTTAGTTAGGGAAGTTGGAGAAGAGGGCCCGTTTCAATAATAAATACATAGGCGGATCAAATTTTCACTATTAAAGAAAAGTTTGTAACAATGACATGATTTTTGAAGAAGCGTGCTACTTATAAATCGTTACAAAGTTATAAATAAAAAAAATAAAAATAAAAAAAGAGTAGCGATTGTGCATTTGATAAAATTAAAATCATGACACAAAATTTAGTGACATTTAATTGTATAATATATTTATTACATCTACTCACATACTTGTAAGTTTATATGTAATGAAAGAATATAGGTATGTGTGGATTTTTATTTTTTTTTTATAAAAAAAATCGTTAACAAATTTTATAACACGAATATTCTGAGTGTCACTAGTAGATAATTTATTTATAGTGTGTTAGAATAAAACTGGATGCAGATCCATGATCAATAACATAGAAGAAATAGACGAGAGAAAGAAAGGAGAAGAGAGCGAAGAAAGATATATGTACTGTGTATAATTAACTTCCAAAGTACAAGATTAGAGTATAGTAACAACAAACTACAACTAACTACTAACATTTGAAAAATACTATTAAGAACATTTTCATAAACATACTCTTGAAACAAATTCTAATATAGAGTGTAAGCCCCCCAAAATTTAATAATTTACATACAAGTTAGAAATTCGGAAAATTACTCTATTCGTCAAAATAAGTGTGTTGAGTTGTCAAACAAGTAGGTAATTATACTCTTTCCCCATTACCCATTGATTAGAATGCTAAAAGTGTAAAAATAATATGTGACGAAGAATTGGAACCGTTTCGACAGTAAGTGCAAATAGTACTTTGACATTTCTTTTTACATAAAATTCTATAATAAAATAATTATTCAAGAACCAGAACCAAAACCAAAACAACCAAAACCTTGAGAGCTCAAGATATTTATTCGGGGAGGATGGAGTAATATGTTAAACTTTGAGAGAGAAAAAAATAATAATAATAAGTAGAATAAGAGGTAGGATGAGAGGGAGAGAGAGAGAGCATGTGGTGGGCACATGCTATGCATGAGCATGAAGCAAATGGTGCTTTGGATAAGAGAGCGTGCCCTTCGCTGTAAAACACCTTATCCTTTTCTTTTCTTTTTTTTCTTTTTTTTCTTTTTTAATACTATTTCTTACATTTTTCAGTACATTGCATGTTCTTCACTTCGCCAATTGTCTGTCCCATCTAACCCTAAAATAATAATACTAGCATTTGTAAAATATATTTTTTTTAAAATATTTATATTGTGCTTTACGTTATTTTTTATTTTGAGGGTCGCCTTTAAATACCTATGTTCATTTATTTGTTATTTGAGTCCAAACCAATCTATTTTATTTTCTTTTCACGTGATCAAAGGCAATTGGGTCAGACTCTCATTGCTATACATAAAGTGTAAATAACTAATTGGACCTTCTCATTGGAATGGGCCTGATACAGATAAAACCATAATTATCAAACTCTTATTAATTAATAATTATAACCAAATTATTTCTATTAGCAAGTTAGAAAATTCTATTATTTCATAAAATAATAAAAACATCAGTAGACCTATTATGTTTTTTTTTTTAAACCAAAAGAAAATATATTAATTGCAAGAACAAGGATAATTGTGAAGGTCAACCACAAAAGATGGCGACTCGACCCACACATACGGGATATAATAATCCCTAACAATTCTAATAAGGTGATGAGCCACAAAATTGGCATCACGACAAATACACTTTAGTTTGAACAAACTACTAGCTCCAAAATCAATTTGCAGCTATGAACTATAGCTCCAAATTCAAAAAAATCCACAAGAATTAATGACATCACAAACTAGATTACTATCACAATAAATGATCACTCTCTCTAGATTCATTATGTTTTCTTAATTGGATTTGTGGAGGCTTTTCTTTTCGTTTTTTCGGACGCTCGAATCAATCACATATATATATTTTGAATGAATGATCCTTTCTTTAAAAAAAATAAAAATAAAATAAATAAATAATAATAATAATAATAATAATAATAATAATAATAATAATAATAATAATAATAATATAAAATTTGGTAAATCTTCCTTTGTGCTCGTCTAAATTTTATTGAGAAATTCAAGAACCTTTGGGCTCTACATATTGAAACATATAAGCAAAAGCCCATTTTGAATAAAAGTAGGCCAAAATTTTCTCTTATGTCAAGGATTATAGTCCTTTGGGCCTGCATATTTTTTATTTAGTAGTACTAATTTACTTTTTGTGTCTTATGTTTTCTTTCTAAAGAGAAATGTAGTATATTCGATTTCACGACAGAGCGCAACTCGGTCTGTGAAACATTTCATCTATAATGAATAGATTGTGGGTTAGAGTTATTTCAAGTGTGTGTGAATATGTAAATGTTGTACTAAACATAAATAAATAAAGAGAAACCTAAATGCAAATTTTAATTAAAATTATAGCATACTGTATGAAATTGTAGATATGTATTCTATTTATGTCAAGTCAATAAACATGAAAGTCTAAAGTCTGTGTTTTAAAAGTCCCCGCCTAAACCCGTCGAGCTCTATCTAGGCGCTAGGCAGCACCCTGCCACCCGAGTAATATTAAATCCGCCTAGATGCTAAGCGACACCTTAACTATATCGGCCGAATTAAAGTTTAACTAGTCTCTAAGTGTGAACTAATTGATAATTATGGCAACTAGGCTATTCTATAAGTAATTTGAATGACTGGATGGATTTAGGCTAAATTAAATAACATATATTTCAATAGATATGGATATATCATGTTGAAAGTTGGAAAAAAAATATTGTAGACTATGAAGTTTATGAAATTAAGACTATTATTTATATTATACATTTTTTTTATCATCAATTTTGTAATAAAATTATAAATAATATATGTTGATATAGTTTGTACATGATTTAAAAAATAAGTATTAGCGTTCTAATCCGCCTAGCCGTCTAGACGCTAGGCTTCCCTCCACCACCCAAGCTACTAAGATTTAGCGATTTATAGAACATTGTCTAAAGGTATGAAACTGAAATTTTATTGAGTTAATGATCTGTGTTCGATTGCTTCGTCATCGTATGTACATGAATTTGATTAAATTAATTTCACATACAAGTGTTGCATTAATTGAGGTATACAAAAATTTGGTATCAATGTGTTTTGTTTGTAGCCCCTGCACTAAAATTATACAGAAAATTTATATTTATCAAAGGGTTAATAAATCATCAACGTTGCAAATTGGCCACCACATTTAGATTTTAGCGAATCAAATCACAAACTTTTAAGTCATGAATTTCCATATTTTATAGCTAAAAATCTTTCCTGAAACAATTTTGATAGTCACTATGCAACATGGACAACTAGATAGACTTTTCAGCCATGATGTGAATGTTAGAATCAAAAACGAAAAAAAGTTAACATGCTGAAAAAATGAAAGCAATGATTACATTTGCTAAAATTGCAAATTAATGATGCTTAATTTGCAAAACCGAAAATTTTAAGTTGATGATTTTTTTAATTTTTTTTTTCAATTAACCATTTTAGAAATGCTCCCCTACCCACGGTGAGCACACTTAATGTGTCCACCTGTGATGTGGCAGTGCCACGTCTGCAATTTTTCCTTTTATGGTTTAGTTTTTTATATTAGGGTTTAGTTTTTTATAGTAGTGTTTAATTATTTTTGGTAGGATTTTTATTAACTTCCTTATATATTCCAATACCACGTCATCCGTGGGCACATTAAGCATTCTTACGGTGGGCATTGGAGCATTACTCTTAATTATTTATCAAACTAACACTATCACTTTCACTAAACAGTAAATTTACTTAACTTTGGTGGTGCAGAGTCAACTTGTTGTTGTTGGCGCAGTAAAATGCGTGGACGTAAAAAAAGGCTTTTTTTGATACACCATCTATCCCTAAAGCTATGTAGATCATGAAATTCGACCATTTAATTCATTAAATAAAGTCTAATCAACCAATACTTATATTAGTGATGTTGATATCCGACATTATTTCAAGAATATTAACTGTTTATTCCAATAATTACGTTATCATAGATTTGCTTTGGATTTCATAGGCCTAATGATATTGAAAAAATGTGCTTTGGTCGGAGGGAAAAAAATTGATTAATGTGGTAGAATTTTGTTGGCCAATCAGAATTAATATACATTAGATGACAAATCTTATTTCACATCACAATTTATTATAATTAAATTAGGTGAGATGAGTTTAATCAGAGATCGGTTGTTGATGCTTGCTGCCAAATTGCCAGAGATTTTGGGCTTCTAATTAATGACAAATAATTTAATTAATTCCACCCTTTTCTAAGGTGATGGGAACATGAGTAGTTCCAAATTTAGAATTATTCGTATATCTAACATGATAGATTATATATATTCATATTTTATTTTACCTTTCCAAGAAATTCTGAATAAAAATAACTAACCAAAAACCTTAAAAAGGACTTAAAAGCATATTTGTCTTAAGTTCCTAACTTAGGCGAGATTAATTAAACATTAAAGGATACACTTGGGTCAGCCAGAGGCACCGTGCGGACGGCTAAAACACTGACACTTTTATTCGTGTAGATTAACATTTTTCTGTATAAAGATTAACACTTTTAAAAATTAGCATTTTATTCGTAAAATAATTATGTTAAAGATTGACACTTTTATTCGTATAAATTAATATTTTTCTATATAAAGATTGACACTTTGACCCGACCACACTATATAGCCGACCTCACCCAAGTTTTTGTCAACATTAAAATGCTATTCTTCAACAAGTCAACTATTGAATAGCTATTTACAGGAGATGACTTTCAAAAAGTCTTGAATTTGCTATTTATCTTGACCTACAAAGTATTTGAATTCTTAATAATTTAATCATTCTTGCGTAAGAAAAAATCAATCAAAAGAAAACCATTGTTAATTTGTTTTTGGAACGTTAACTAGGGTATAGTAATGAAAATGAAAATGAAAATGGAAATGGAAATAGAAATAAATACACATTCAAAAAGATGAGTAGAATATATATATTTTTTCATTCTTTATTATATATTATAATAAGTATCCAGATAATTCAAATTCTCGATTAATTGCTTCAAGGTAAATACATAATCAATCGAGTTGCATTTCGCTATCTATGGTAATGTATGAAGATGAAATATTATATTATTATCAGGCCATAAGGATTACTCCCTCCGTCTCACTTTATTAGTATCATTAGTCTCATTGGGATGTCCCTTTTATTAGTGTCCTTACCCAAATAGTAAAAAAAAATGCAGAGAAATGTCTCTTGGCTATTGTTCTCATTGCCCACTACTCTGTCAATTCCTTAGTTTTTGTATTCATTCTTTTTGGGACTAATAAACAGGTTGCTATAGTTGGTTTGGTCTTGAGCATTTGGGGCATGTTGTTCCTATACGTCATTTTAAGCAATATATGAGTTTGGCAAGAAAGAAAGGAGCTTCGAAGTGGTGGAAAACTTTATGGATTTGTATTGTGTGGCACTTATGGAACTTTCGAAATGAGTTGGTATTCAACAAGGTGACGAGTAGTTACGAGGTTTTAATTGATTTGATTAAAGTTAGGTTTTGGTTTTTGATTTCAAATCTTCTCCCAAGTGACGTGTGGTATAACTTAGGAAATTAGATTTGTAATCCTTCTATGTCTTAAAGTGTTGTAATTTTTGTAAATCGTTTGAGTCGCACTTCCCGTGCATTTATAATTATCTTTATTTACCTAAACAAAACTAATAAACTGGGACAAAGTGTAATGTGTTGTCACTAAATAATATTCTCAACTAGGTGTGGCGTCCAAATATTTCCATATGCAAACCATGGTAAATTTTATGAAAATTCGAATAGTTATTATGATTGTGCAAGATTGCTTAAATAATAAACAGTAGAATTAGAGTGATTAAAAAAAGACTTAAAATTTACGGAATGAGTAAGGGGAAATAGGGAAGCATGTGAAGAGTTATGGGTTAGTAGTGGGCTTTTTCTGTATTTGGTTGGTAATCCGTTGTATAATGGTGGGCCCTATTTCTAACCTTTTCATTTAAGCCCATCCCACATGATCTTCCTAACTATCTTTATATTGTTTTAATATTTAAAATAAAATAAATAATAATGAAAAACAACTAACTTGCTTTTTTGTACTAACACAATTCATCACGATTTTGACAAAGCAAGGAAAAAGTGTTAGAACGAGTTTTCTTTTTTAACGGCGTGACTTATTCTTCAATCCCAAGATTCTTGGCCGTTTTGCTCTTTTTATTTTTATTTTTATTTTATTTTTATTACCCTTCGTTTGAGTAAGAGTTAATTTGTAGAGATTTTTCTAGAAGAGGAAAAATAGTTGGGCAAATGGAATGTTATATGTTATGCTAAGTGATGTTCTAATACCCGGGACAGGTACATAGGTGACGTGACCCTTATATATAAAAATAAATAATTACCATACAAAAAATTTAATCCTGCTAAAATAAATAAAATCTTAATCGAAAAATTTATCAATATGATCCTATTAGATCAGAAATTGACACATAAAACATACTCACAGTTGGCAGTATAATGCTTTTGATATTAGACAAAAACTTGGGTGAGGTCGGCCACATAGTGTGGCCGGGTTAAAGTATCAATCTTTATACAGAAAATTGTTAATCTATACAAATAAAAGTGTCAATCTTTAACATAATTATTTTACGAATAAAATGCCAATTTTTAAAAGTGCCAATTTTTATACAGAAAAAGTGATAATCTACACGAATAAAAGTGTCAATGTTTTTAGCCGGCCGCACGGTGCTCCTGGCCGACCCCCCAAGTTTTGTTGTCCCCTTGATATTATTCTTATAGTGAATATGGAAAAACTATAATAGTACTTCTTTCAACAACCTCTAATAGCTAAAGCTAATTATATAGCACTATTCCTTTTAAAACCATAAACGAACCGAAAATAAAATTTCGTTTGGGTTATTCGGGTTTTTAGTAATTTCAGTTATTTTTCTTAGTGCAATTCGGATTTGCGGGTTTCGAGTCGGTGAATTTTTTTACCACCCCAAAAATTCAAATATATAATTTTAATTATTATTAGTATTTAATATATTTAATATATTACTATTATTTATATATTTGGCAATTATCTTGGTGATTGTAATATTAGTTTGTATTGATATGAAATTAGTTAATGCTCCATAATTGATATTATGATTTTATTTGTCGTAGTAAAAATATTATTAGCATTGATTTTGGATGAAAATTAGGTGTGTTGATTAAAGTTAGATATGAATAAAACAAAATATATATATATATAATTTTGTTTGGGTTCGGGTTTTTTTTTTATTTTTTATTTTATATTTTATAAAAAACCCGAGCTGGAATTTGAATGCTCACCTCTAATATTAACACTTATTGCATCCGTCCCTAATCAAATCTCTCAAGCTACCAATACATACAAACTAAAAAAGTAAGGTTATCTAAGCAAAGATTCGACGACAATGATAGGAGCATATTTGGAATTTTAGACCATTTTTAGCTTAGATTTATGTGATAAGACACTTATCTAATTACACATTTTTTTACTCAAATTAGATTTATGTGATAAGAATGTGTTCTCTTGATGGGAAAAAAAAAAAAAAAAAAAAAGGATAAGAAAAATGACGAAAAATACTAGTAGTAGGAGTATCTCATAATTTGGAGTAACAAAGAGAGAAAATGGCTACACTAAAGAAAATTTGGAAAGAAAGACTGAAGACATAAATTTTTTTCGCATTAATTTTAATGTTTTGTAATTATGTGTTTTAAAGTAGTTTTTTTTAATTTTTTTATAGGATACTACGAGTATAATAGTAATCTATAAAGAAAATTATACTACAAAAATCCACCTTAAAACCCATAATTACAAAGTTTCAAAATCAGCAAGAAATTCTTTTGTCTAAAAATCATGAATGAAGTGAATAATTTATATCTTCCGTGCAACGCACGGGCGCAACACTAGTTTCCAATGAAAATCACTAATTTTATTTTACACTTTATGATGCTATATTACTTTCTCGAATCCCCATATTTTCTATAAACATTATGTTAATTCTCTTTCCAAATAAAATAAAATAAATCCACACACATTTCCCACAATATATCTCAGCCACGTTAACCCAGCAGCAGTCATTGAAAGTTTGAAACTACACCATAATCATTGACATAGTCTTTTTAGTTGTCTTGAGTAATTAATATTGGTATTCCTTCCTATAAACTACCTAAATTTTATAAGTGAAAAATAAAATTACTCACTTTTATAACTCTTAATAAAAAAATAAACATACTCAAATTTATAGAAACTTTTTAAAATGCCCTCGAATAAGAACACTTTTTGGTGAGAGATTTTTTTTTTTTTTCATCCTTTAATTACATATTTCCATTCATTATTGCTAATGAAATTTCAACTATTAATTATGTACTCATTTACATCATAATTGATAGTATTTGTTTTATTATGAATCAACTGCCCACTTCTTCATGCAATGCAAGGAGATGGAGAAATTATGGGACGCAGTGGTCGACTGGATTGGCACAAATTGGGTTCAACCCAATGAGGTACATTTGCACTGGTTAGGTTTTAGAATCTCTTAGGCAAAGGAACTTTTGAAAGAAGATTGAGTGGGCTATGGATATGTGTTGCTTGGGTATTGAGGAAGTGGAGGAACGCGGTGATTTTCAAGGAGAAAGAATGGAATTTTAGAAGAATAAAAATGGAGATCAAATGTAAAATTTGGACTTAGTGTGTGGCAAGAGGGGATGCCGTTTCTAATATCACATTTCCTAGATGGGATAGTAGTCGTCTTTATGAACTGTGGAATGTAACATAATTTTTGCGGTACGTCTCGTACCTTGTTCGTAATAAATATTTTTCTTTGTCCGATAAAAAAAAAAGTATTTATGTTGTTTAATTTTCCAACGGGTGATTTTTTTTTTCTCATTAATAGTAATTTTCATGTCGTACTTGTCAAGTTTTCAGTAATTAATTGCATTTTTTATTGTTATAAGCCACTTTTATTGTCTGATCCGGTTTTGAAAACATTACCAAAACATAATGCTTTTGTCTTCATTTAACGACATTAAATTTTGAGAGTTATGAAAGTTGATACTTTTCATTTTTAATTATCATAAGTATTTATTATTTTTATTTTTTGCATAAACCTCTAATTAATAATCCTATCATAATTCAGCAAAATTACGAAATTAAATAGTAGATAAAACATACACGAAAAACCACACGCGACCGTGGAAAAATTATTGGGTGATTTCACAAAATTGACAGCGATTGAGTGGACATTCCTGGTCAAAAAGCTGTTTAAATTTGTACTAAAACCTTATTGGTGATGTAATTTTACTGCTCTTTTCTACATGAAAATGGTAAAATCGTCCTCAAATTAAATGAAAATGTAACTATGAATGGACTGCGCGTGAATAATAGGTTGTACTAATATTTTTGGCAATAAGTATTTAAGCCAAATATTTATGCCTCAATATATTCAACGTGCAATAATTTTTTCATTGTAGTCTTTCCATTGGTTTTTGACTTATAAGAATATGACCTTTGAAAAATTCTGGGTTCAGGTTTCATCATCATATCTATCATTTATGTGAAAAAATAAATAAATAATAATCCCAAATTATCAAAGACGACCGTTGAATAGTTCCAATTCAAGTTTCTATTAATTAAATATATTTTTCATAGTTTTCCAATCATCGATACATTTTCTTAACTTCTATTTGAAATGCCATAAAATTATGAATATAGATAGATATTCAATGAAATATTTGAAGTAGTGTCACATTGGAATAAGGCGTTTGATTTGAACATTTAATTAGAGGAATAAAATGGTTCTATTTCAAGTATATGCATAATTTATGAAGGCCAATAGGACTAGCCACTTTCGGATTCGGTGGATTTAATTTGATGGAATATTTGAAACAAGAACTATTAATTGAATTTCTATCCAACAAAAGGACTCCAATAATAGTAATTCTTAAAAATGAGAGTGAGAAAGTTGGTACGTGCCTAGTAAATTTTGGTACTCATTCTTTCAGATTCACCATTCTAAAGTTTTCACCTAAACATCAATAAATTGTTCTACTAACCAATTTATACCGACACTGTTAAAATTAAAACTAATTTCAAAACAAATAATGGCGACCAAATACTTTACGCAGCGTAATAATGAAATAGTTACTAGCATATAAGTTTAAATAAATGTATTTTTTTGTCTAATTAAACCTAAATAATACTCCCCCATCAAACGTAATAATTCCATTATTTCTTTTTCTGATTGTCCAATAATATAATCCATTTACTAAAGCGTATTTATACAAAAAAATACTTCCCACATTGTAGGCCCTAAGTAGTCATTGGTGTAGGGGGGGGGGGAATACACCAATTAGCCAACAGTTTTGATTTTTCAAAACAATTTGATCTTACTGAGTCGTCACTTCAGTTTATCAGAGCAGCTTAGTTTTTCCAGCTCAATCAGTAAACTGCTGAGCTTGCAAAACTAACCTGCGTGCGGAAGTTTGGTGGAAAGGTTGGCTAACCGTTTTCAACACAGTTTTCAAAAGATTTCAGTTCAGATAACTGCTCATGCAAGACATGTTACAGTAGTGCAGATTGTGAACATGCAAACTGTGTAAATAAAGATGTAAAAGTAAGTAGCAAGAGAGAGAAACACGAGGAGTTTTTATCGTGATTCGGAGTAAACAGCTCCTACGTCCACGCCAGATCCCGTCGAATCTGTAATCCCTTAACTTGAGATATTCGCTCCTTTTAACACTGGTGGAGGTCCAGTCCAAATTCAAGTCTTTCTTTAGACTGAATCTAGCACGATTCTTGAGTCGTGTCTCTTCTTACTTTACATACAATCTTTCATACAATCTTACCAACGCTAAACAACTAGCGCTAATATCCAAACTAGAAAGCTGTGAATAGATATCGCCGTTAGGAATACACAACTCAATCAACTACACTAAATATCAATTGTGATGGTAGTGAGAGTGTGTGTGATGTGTTATAGTAAGACAATTTCCAGAGATATCAGAAATCTACAAAGATCAACACTTGGGAAAGCTCTAGTAATTTCGAGTGTTGATTGAATGATTTTCAGCTTGAGATTTTTGCAGCGTTTCGGCTTGTATTTTGAGTTTCCCGTTGATTCTTTCTGGAATGAGTTGAGGTATTTATAGTGAAGCATTTGAAATAGAGCCGTTGGAAGTGTGTCAGGATTTGCAGTACCGTACACTGACACAATTCTTGTCGTTGGGTAAGAACAGGTTTCTCAACCACAACTCAGGTTGGTCTTCACAGGTCGACCATCCTATACCTCGAACTGTCTTCGGTCTTCTGTAACCTTCGTGTGAAATCTTCCGAGATGGTAGGAGCAGGTTACATAGACAAATTACCTAATGGAACAGTATGACAGATTGAGTAGATTAGGTACAAGGTTGCACTACCAACCTTGACCTTTACATGAGCAACCTGTCCGAGTTAAGCTTGACTGATCCAAACACAGAGACCAACCTGTTCCACTTAAAACCTATATCTAAGTGTGGTTTCTAATAGCATTACCAAAACTCAGTTTCAAAGGATTCCCAACAATTTCCCCCTTTTTGATAATGCCGAAACCCACACTTTACATTTTTGGCTTAGAGATTGAATTAAAAACAGATCAAAGGTTTGATGCCCAGCCAATTGCATGATAATAAATGTTAGAAAATTTTAAAGCATAACATGCAAAGGCCTGGACAAAGAGAGATTGTCATCAGGAACAAAAGATGTTCATAATTCATTTATAGTATCAACTGAATTGATATGCACAGATTACAGAGGGTTGATACATGAAATAAATGAAAGCGATCAGGTTACTTCCTTAATGACATGAACCTATCTTCAGCAATCTTGTCTAAGCTTACAGTTCCCATCGCTGCATATATACTGTCACGAATCGACCTGTACTCGTCACAGTTTGTGATTTTGCAGCCATACTGAGCTGCGACACTCCTAATGAATGTATTGATTTTGTTGATGTCTGGAGTATTAGTGTCACAAACAGTGGGAGGTCGGAAGGTCTCTTTCTTGGGTGGATTGACCGTGATCTTGTCTTTTGCAGCTTTCGCTCTGACTCTTTTGATGAATTCGCGATCTGGAAAAGTCTGCAGCCAGTTATGAAAGGCAGTTTTGGTATTACCAGTATAACGAGCATCGATTTGCAACTAGTAGTGGTGCAAGATGAATTGGTTGATGAACTCGACCCATATAAGCTGATCTTCCACTGGTAACCAATTCGACAATTCTCTTTTATCAACCTGTTCCTTGTAGCTTTCAAGTCCTTTGAAGCTTGCCACGCGAACTTTGTCCCTTGCTCTCTGTTTCTTCAAATCTTCCAGAAACAGCTTCTGCTTGCCTTCATCTGCGCAGTCTTCTGCGGTATATCCAGCTTCTGCCATAAGTCGGATGAGGTTGGATTCACCTTGTGCTTTTTCTTGAGCAGACAGCTTGGAAATAGCAGGATGAGGACGATTGTCACAGACGGAGCAGCTTCTATTTGCATCACAGGTTGGTCAGAGCGACTTTGCCTCTGCCTTGAGGTGGTTGGGTAACCTGCGGTTGCGTAACCTATTTCTCCTTGCCTTTCCCTGATTTCGAAGCACCACGTTTTTCCTTGCCTTTCCCTTCCCCATTTTCGGCATTATCAGCAATTAGATTCTGAACAAGGGTGTTGAGGGAGGCCTGTTCATCAGAGATCAAGGACAGGTCTGTGCTAATCTTTTCCTTGAACTGCAGTAGGGAGTTGATGTTACCTTCCAACTCCTCCTCTTTCTTCAGTGAGCTGGATGTGGTTTGAGTAAGCTTTGTAGAGAAGTCGTTTACAAGCTTGTTGAGTTGTTTAAACTCGTATTGCAAGCCCTCAATTGAAGATTTGTAGGCGACTTTCAATTCGGACAGCTGGATGGGAAGCAGCTTGTCCGTTTCTGCTCTGAGTTGTGTGGAGATGAAGGTTGCGAACTGGCTTGCCACTACTTCCTTAATAACTTGTGGCATTTCATCCTTTATGTTGGCCAGCATGGCGGATGCAGCTTTATCCATAGCTTCAATCTTGTCAGCAATCTTCTTGTGTTCTTCAACCTCTGTTGCCTTCACCTTGGAAACTTCCTCAATGATGAAGTTCTTCAAATTTTCTTGCATCGCAGTGAGAGGAGTTCCAGCGGTTACAACAGAATATATAGGTGCACAATCATGATCGGTGACAAACATGGTTTTTACTCGTCAAAATAGGATAGAAGTTATGGGTTTTAGGTGAATTTATCGAATGTGTATACCTTGTTGCATGTGATTTTCTTCCTTTGTCGATTTTATTACTTCTCTAGTTTTTCTTGCATTTTTTTGTAGGAAAAGGAGCATGAATTTGGCAAAAGGAAGGAATATCAAGGTTCGAGGCGGAACGAGGTCGAACGGGTCAAAGAATCGGAATCAGGACCAGGCGCGCGACCCAGCGCGCACCCGCTTCAGAGAGGGGGCTGGGTCGCGCGCACATGAAGGAAGTTTCTACTAGCGCGCGCGACCCAGCGCGCGGTCGCGCCGCCCTCCTCCTGCTTCTCGGTTTTCGCGTTTTCACCCTATTTCTTCCGGTTTATTGCTATTTCACCCCCATTCTCTTCTTTCCTAAATTACAATATTTACCCCATTCTTGTAGAACATATAAATAGGCACAAATTTCTAGGTCAAGAACCTCCCTTCACACACACTACACCTAGAACACACACCAAATCTCTACCCACTTTCTTTCCATCACATTCCACCATCTTTCATCCATTTTTGAGAGGGGATTCATCCACACTTGGGATTTCTTGGAGAGGAAGCATCAAGGATCAAGAATCAAGGCTTGGAAATAGGATTTGATTCCTCAACTCCTCTTTTCTCTAGTTTTTATTCTATGATTTCTTTGTATTTGGAGATTATGCTAGCAATGAACATGTGGGGCTAATTTCCTTTATGCTAAAGATTTGGCTAAGTGATTTTGTAATGGATTGTGATTGATCTTGCTATTCTATGATTGGGTTTTTGCTTATTCTTATTAATCATGCTTTGAATGCTTGTTTAATTGATTAGCTACCTCTTAAACATGATTGATTGATATTGAATCAATATTCGGGAGATGAGATTCAATATAGGATTGTGATTAATAGGCACTTTAATTCAATAAACCGGGAGGTTGAGAGTTGAGTGAGGGCAATTGATCCTAAGCACTTTTTGGAGTTATAGGCTAACATTCGGTTGGGGACAACGTTTCTAGCTAGTAACCTACAGAATTGGTCGTCCGGGAGGAGGCCAAGTCTAATTCGTGATCGCCTTATTGAGTAAATTCCAATCATAAGATTAGTGATGTTATGATCGATTCACTTGCAAAATCATTGATGCCAAGTCTCTAGGATAACTTTCTCCCTTTGATTTTCAATCACTTTGTTTACTTGCATGTTTTTATTTACTTAATCTCTTTTGCTTTAAGTAGTTAGTTCTAAAATTAAACCAAAAATATTCGTTAGCTTAGATAAATCCAAGCAATTTAGTAATGGTACTTGCACTTCTATCAATCTAGTCTCTGTGGATACGACCTTGCTCACCACTATCTACGATAACCCCATACACTTGTGGGTGCTTAAATAGTTAGACGATCAAGTTTTTGGTGCCGTTGCCGGGGACTAGTAGAGTTAGAAAGTGTGATATTGTAAAAAATTAGGAGGGTTTACTTTAAGCATTTTATTTACGTATTTTACTTGTTTTTGTTCGGTTCTTGTGTTGACTTCATCTTGGTATTGGTTGATAGGTAGTGCATGAGAACAAGGTCTAAGGGGAATCCAACTAATCCCATAAACCTTGAGATCGAGGCACATTGTCGACACAACAACGCAAGACGAAGGAATACAAGGACTAGTGAAGACATGGCAAATCCGGGTGAAGGTGCTCTTATTCGCCAAATGCAACAACAACTTGAAGCTATGCAAGCGCAATTGCAAGCTCAAGAGGCCGAGAGGAATAGACCACAACCTCCTCCCATTAGTGAAGTCTTTCATCCAATGGTGCATCAAGGCATGATGAACGGCCCAAGAGTTGAAGCCAACAATTATGAATTCAAGCCCGCTCTTATCTCTATGATAAAGCAAAATCAATATGGAGGGAGAGCTCATGAGGATCGAAATGCTCACTTATCTCAATTTCTAGAGATTTGTAGCACCATCAAGATGAATGGAGTGCCCGAAGATGCAATCAAGTTGAGGCTCTTTCCATTCTCCCTTCATGATAAGGCAAAGGTATGGTACAACTCGTTGGAAGCCGGAAGTATCGACAAATGGGATGACATGATACAAAAGTTTCTTTTAAATTTCTTTCCTCCCGGAATGACTATGAAACTCAAGTCTCAAATCACTCAATTTCAACAACTAGAAGGTGAATCTTTCTATGAGCCTTGGGAAAGGTTTAAGGAGATGTTGAGGAGATGCCCAAATCATGGGTTTGACCAAGAGTCGAAAATATGTTTCTTCTATCATGGGTGTAGTGTTGAAATGAAAAGGCTATTGGATGCCGCGGCTAATGGAGCTTTGATGAGGAAAAGTCATGAAGAAGCTTTGGAAATCATAGAAAACATGGTCATGAATAGCTATCAATGGCCAATGGAGAGAACCATAATGAAGAGGGTTGTATCTACTACCACTCCAACGGATCCTATGGAGCTATTGGCGGCCCAATTGTCTACCATGAATATCAAAATTGATGCTATGGCCAAGCAAAGGATTGAACCTACACCTACTTTGAAAGAGCAAGCTCAATATGAAGATGTCAACTATCTTCATAACAATAGGAGCTATGGGAATTATCGTCCTCAACAAGGAGGCTATCAAGGAGGTAACCAATATCATCAAGGTTACCAAGGTATGCCTAGACACCCTAATCTCTCATATGGGAATCCTAACAATGCATTGCAACCTCCTCCGGGTTTCTCGGCATCTCATGGAGTTATTAATGAAGAGAAGAAGCCTAGTACGGAGGAATAAATTTTGAAGGTGCTTACGTCAATGCAAGCCAAACTTGATAGTGCAGATGCTAGAATGAGTGAAGCCGAATCAAGCATAGAGGCTCAAGGGACCCAATTGAAGATGATTGAGAAGCAATTGGGGCAACTAGCTACGGTTCTTAGTAATCAACACAATGAAGGGAAATTTCCAAGTGCTACAATAGTGAATCCAAATGAGCATTGCAAATCGATTGAATTGAGAAGTGGGAAGGCTTATGAGGGACCAAAGATGCCTACTCATGAGGATGAGCATGAGAAGTTTGAGAGAGGCAATGGTGCTAAATTCAAAGAAAAGGAGGGTGAAAAAGAAGGCTCCAAGAAGCAAAATGAAGATCTCATTCCTCCACCTTATGTGGCACCTCCGGCCTACAAACCTCCTCTTCCATTCCCACAACGATTCCAAAAGAAGAATGTTGAGGAACAATTCTCCAAGTTCCTTGACATTTTTAGGAAGGTGCAAATTAATATTCCACTTGTTGAAGCCCTTCAACAAATGCCAAGTTATGCAAAGTTCCTCAAGGAGGTCGTTTCCAAGAAGAGAAGGTTGGATGAGATGGAAACGGTTAAGTTAACCGAAGAGTGTAGTGCCATTCTCCAAAGAAAATTACCAACAAAGGCCAAAGATCCCGGAAGCTTCACCATCCCTTGTGACATTGGAAATGATAGATTTGAAAAGGCTTTGTGTGATTTAGGAGCAAGCATAAATTTGATGCCCTTGTCGATTTTCAAGAAGTTGGAGATTGGAACGATTAAGCCTACCTCAATTGCCTTGCAAATGGTGGATCGTTCCATCTCCTATTCTAGAGGAGTCGTAGAGGATGTACTAGTCAAGGTTAATGACTTTATTTTTCCGGTGGACTTCGTGGTATTAGACATGGATGAGGACAAGGATGTCCCATTGATACTAGGACGTCCATTTCTAGCCACCGGAAGGGCCTTGATTGATGTGTCAAAGGGGGAGCTCACTCTTCGAGTCAATGATGAGAGCCATACCTTCTCGATCTATAATGCTCTAAAATTTCATGAAGATGAGGAAGATAAGCAAGTGGAAGAGTGTAAAGTTTTGAGCATAGTTGACTCTTGTGTTCAAATGGAGGCCCCACATAAAACCAAAGACCCTATGGAGAATATCCTTCTCAACTATTCTCCATTTTTTGCATTCCATGATGATATTTTCAACTTGGATATAATGGAACTTACCCATGATTTGAATGATGTGCAGGAAATTCCAAGAAAGATGAGATAAAGTTTCATTGATCCAAGAAAAGGGGTGGAAAAGGAAGAAGAAAAGCAAGAAGGGGTTGACAAGAAGGCTCCCAAGTTAGATTTGAAGCCACTTCCTTCACATTTGAAGTATGCTTTTCTTGGCGAAGGAGAGTCATATTCGGTGATTGTATCTTCTTCCTTAACTCCTATTGAAATTAAAAAATTACTTATGGTGTTAAGAGAACATAGATCGGCTATAGGATGGAATATCTCGGATTTGAAAGGGATTAGCCTATCTATTTGCATGCATAGGATTTTAATGGAGGATAACTACAAATCTAAAAGGCAAAATCAAAGAAGATTAAATCCTACGATGCAAGAAGTTGTTAGGAAAGAGGTCCTTAAGTTGCTTGATGCGGGTATTATCTTCCCTATTTCGGATAGTGAGTGGGTTAGTCCTACTCAAGTGGTAGCTAAGAAGGGAGGTATGACCGTAGTCAAAGGTGAGAATGATGAAATGATTGCTACTAGGGTAGTAAATGGTTGGAGAGTTTGCATTAACTATAGGATGCTAAATGCCGTCACTAGAAAAGATCATTTTCCTCTTCCATTTATAGATCAAATGCTTGATAGTTTAGCCGGATTTGAGTATTATTGTTTTCTTGATGGTTATTCGGGTTACAACCAAATCATGATTGCACCCGAAGACCAAGAGAAAACCGTCTTTACTTGTCCTTATGGTATCTATGCTTATAGGCGTATGTCTTTTGGGCTTTGTAATGCCCCGGCTACCTTTCAAAGATGCATGATGCCTATTTTTCATGATTTGATTGAAAGAATAATGGAAGTTTTCATGGATGATTTTTCGGTGTTTGGATCCTCTTTTGATAATTGTTTGGAAAATCTTTCTTTGGTTTTGAAACGTTGTGAGGATACTAACTTGGTCTTAAATTGGGAAAAATGTCATTTTATGGTCCGAGAGGGTATTGTTCTTGGACACAAAGTGTCTTCTACAGGTTTGGAAGTTGATCGTGCGAAGATCGTAGCCATTGAAAAGCTTCCGCCTCCACGTAATGAACGTGGCGTGAGAAGTTTCTTGGGGCATGCGGGATTCTATCGAAGATTTATCAAGGACTTCTTCAAAATTGCAAGACCACTTTGTCATTTGCTTGAGAAGAATGCCACATTTGATTTCAACGAAGAGTGTGTAGCCTCTTTCGAGATGTTGAAGAAGGCATTGGTGAGTGCACCAATATTGATCACTCCAAATTGGAATGAGCCTTTTGAAGTGATGTGTGATGCTAGTGGCATTGCCGTGGGGGCCGCCTTGGGGCAAAAGAGAGACAAGATATTTAGGGTCATATACTATGCTAGTAGGACCCTAGATAAAGCACAAATGAACTACACTACAACGGAGAAGGAGTTGTTAGCGGTGGTTTATGCCTTCGACAAGTTCCGTTCATACCTCATTGGAGCCAAATGTATGGTCTACACCGATCATGCCGCCTTCCGATACCTATTTGAGAAGAAGGATGCCAAGCCAAGGTTGATAAGGTGGATTATTCTCCTTCAAGAGTTTGACATTGAGATCCGGGATCGTAAGGGTTGTGAGAATGTGGTGGCGGATCATCTTTCAAGGATAGAAAATCCGGTGGAAGGAGAAGATCATGATGTGCCAATCAAAGAAGAGTTTCCGGATGAGCAACTTTTTCTCCTTCAAGAGCTTTTCAATCTTCGACTCTCAACACCATGGTATGCGGACTTTGCAAATTTTCTTGTTTCAAGAAAGCCTCCTCCCGACATGTCCTCTTCTCAAAAGAAGAGATTTTTCCATGATGTGAAATTCTACATGTGGGAAGATCCTTACCTTTATAGGAGGTGTGCCGATATGGTGGTTCGAAGATGTGTACCTCAAGAAGAATGGTCTTCTATCATGAGCCAATGCCACTCTTCCTTGAGTGGTGGACATTTTGGAGCATATAGGATGGCTATGAAGGTTCTTCAAAGTGGTTTCTATTGGCCCTCTCTCTACAAAGATTGTTATGAGTTCGTGTCTCGGTGTGATAGGTGCCAAAGGACGGACAACATTTCCAAGAAGCATGAGATGCCATTGACAAATATCGTTGAGGTAGAGCTTTTTGATGTGTGGGGCATAGATTTTATGGGCCAATTCCCCATTTCTTTTGGTTATCAATGCATCCTATTGGCGATTGATTATGTCTCAAGATGGGTGAAAGCAATTCCTACTCAAACTAATGATGCCAAGATTGTCTTGAAGTTTGTGCAAAAGAACATTTTGTCGAGGTTTGGAGCTCCAAGGGCCATTATTAGTGATGGGGGAAGTCATTTTTGTAATAGGTGGGTGGCTAATCTTTTAACAAAGTTTGGAATCAAGCACAAGGTCACCACCACCTATCATCCCCAATCATGGTTCACCCTCACCTCCATGATTTTGTGAGCTTTGATAAGTAAACCATCCTTTCTTCTTCAAACTTATTTCACACTTTGTGTACAAATAAGTTTGGGGGGATTGGCGGAATGCGGTTTACTTATCTTACTATCCTTTAATTGTTTTCCTTATGTTTAATTTATTTTCTTTGAATTAGTTTAATTGGTGTGAATTGTATGGAGTGATGATAAAATTGTGTTTTGTTGGCATTTCAAACTTGGATTTTTGATGGTGCTTAAGGAACAAGAGGGAGCATTGAGAATTTTATAAGCATGTGTGCATGAGTTTGATGTGGCCGATGATGACATAGAAAATTGTTTTGTTCATTTGGGATTGGAGCATTTGATTTATTCATACATGATAAGTTGATCAAAAATAAAAAGTTGATGCATTTTGGCACTTTTTGAAATCTTGAATCAAAATTTATACCTTGTGAGGATTTGAGCCTAATTTTTCTTGATGTGTGATAATTTGAACATGCTTGATGCCCTCTAGAACTTGCCATGATTCTTCATTGAAATGTGAGTAGATGTGTTTTGAGTTTAGAAATGATTTAAGGCTATCCTTGTTAGCCATTTTACCCAAAAAGAAATTGACCAAATTTTCATAATAATCCTAGTCAACCCTTTTGAGCCTTAGCTTTTCTTTGATTAGATAAGCATAAAAAGGGGTAGAACTTGGGTTTAGTGAGGATCTTTGATGAAAAATGGGTGAAGTTGATAATAAGAATGAAAAATCCCCCTTGCTCTATATTTATGAATGTCGGAAAATATGCTAGTACCTTTATAAGCTCTAGTTTGCTTATTAAAAAGAAGAAAAAAAAAAACTGCGTTTTCGCTGTTCCGGGTGGGAGAGGGAATAGGACTGAAGACATCATCTCCGGAAACCTGAAATTATAGGAACTGCGATCATGAGTGTAAAAAGATTTTAAATCAATATTGAGAGCCCTGGCCTCTCTCTTCATCCTAGAGAGAATAAAATTCTTGAAGTAATCGCGAGCTTCAGGAATTGAAGCATAGCCAAAATACTTCCCCAGGGTGTGCTCTTCAATTTCAAGCTGTTCGATGGGATGAATCAGGAATATAGATTTCAAGTCACTGTATGATTTGTCCTTCCCATCGAGCAAAGTACGCAGCCTGTACGCCATCGCCCTGGTCTCTGGTGTGAGATCGATTCCAGGAAAAGACTCCAAGACTATCTTTTCAGCATTGATCTCGATTGAGTTGACCAGCATGGCAGCTGCAGTTTGACAGAATGTGATGCCCAGAAATTTACTAACTTAATGTTTAGAATAATGTTTGTAACACTGATTGTAGACTTAAAGTTAAAATCAGAATTACTACAGTACAAACATTCATACACAGCGGAATTAAAACAAAACAACACAGTTAATTTTTCGCAGGTTTAAACCTACGAGTGCCTCAGGGCTCAATTTCACTAAGTTGAAATACCTAATCTATTACAACCAAGTGATACAAACAATCAAACATTTACAGTCTCAAACTCTGCCTAACATTTGATATACAAACATCAACTTATTTCTCCTAGAAGTAAACTGATGAAAACTACGTAAACCATAATACAGACAAACACTGATTATGAAAGATACTGCAAACAAAGATTAATCAACACAAGAGATCAATCTAAAGTATAAGACTACCTAAACTGATATTGATCACACAAGAGCAATCACAAGGCAGAATGGCGTAGACAGCAACAAGAGTACGTCTCTCAGTCTCTATCAAAAAGCGCGACCTGTGAAATAGAGAACTCCATCCTTTTATAGAGTCCTTGGGCAGTTGTGCAACTGCTCCCCCTTATTGAATGAAACTGCATCCCACGTTTCTTCACTAGTGATCAGTTTCTGTTGGGAACCCTTCAATAGTTTTGATAATGTTGTTAGAAACCACACTTAGTCAATAGAAGTTAATTGGAACAGACTGATCCGTGTTTGAATCAGTCAAGCTCAACTAAAACAGGTTGCTATGTAAAGGTCAAGGTTGGAAGTGCAACCTTGTACCTAATCTACTCAAACCTGTCATATTGTTCCACTATGTAATCTGTCTATGTAACCTGTCCTAATCATACTTGAAGATCTCATTCGAAGGTTACAGAGACTGAAGATAGATAGAGGTATAGGAAGCACGACCTGCAAAGTCCAACCTGAGCTGTGACTGAGGAACCTGTCCTCAACTCAACGACTAATTATGTCAGTGTACGGCTCTGCTCATCCTGACACAAACAACGGCTCTATTTCAAATACTTCTCTATAAATACCTCAAGACGTTCAAGAAAGAAAAAACGGGAAACTCAAATTACAAGCTGAAACGCTGCAGAAATCTCAAGCCAAATATACTCACAATCAACACTCGAAATTACTAGAGCTTTCCCAAGTGTTGATCTTTGAAGATTTCTATTCTTTCTAGAATTTGTCTTACTAGAACACAACTTACACTCTCACTACCACCATTGCTGATATTCAGTGTAGTTGATAGAGTTGTATCTCAAACGGTGATAGCTCTTCACAGCTTTCCAGTTTGATTATTAGTGCTAGCCGTTCAGGATTAGTAAGATTGTATGTAAGTTTGCATGAAAAGTTAGAAGAGTCACGACTCAAAATTCGTGCTAGATTCAGTCTAAAGAAGAGACTTGAATTTGGACTGGAACCTCCACCAGTGTTAAAAAGGAGCGAAAGATCTCAGTTAAGGGATTACAGATTCGACGGGATCTGGCGTGGACGTAGGAGCTGTTTACTCCGAACCACGATAAAAACTCCTCGTGTCTCTCTTTCTATTGTCTTTATTTACACAGTTTGCATGATTCACAACCTGCACGTTTGTAACCTGTCTTGCATGTGCACTGCCTTTGAAAACTGTCTCTGAAAACTGTGTTGAAAAACTGTAAGCCAACCTTTCCACCAAACTTCCGCACGCAGGTTAGTTTTGCAAGCTCAGCAGTTCACTGTTTGAGCTGGAAAAACTAAACTGCTCTGATTAACTGAAGTGACGACTCAGTAAGATCAAATTGTTTTGAAAAGTCAAAACTGTTGGCTAATTGGTGTATTCCCCCCCCCCCATACACCAATATCTATTTATCGGGACCTACAGTTTCTTTTATTTAACTAAGTATATACAAAAATACAAAAAGATTATTTACAGTAATTGTAAATAAAAGAATAAAGTAATATTAGGAAGAAAAAGATTAAAAATAAAAATTCGAATATAAAGTTTGTGATGTTAACTCAATTGTTAGAAACACAACTGATAACACGAGCTACAAACTTTAACAATCTCCCCCTTAATCTTTTCTTCCTGCAACAAAACAAAACAAATATATAGAGAAGTTTATGTGTGCATAAAAGGAATGAACTCCCCCTAAATAGATACTCGCATTATCAAAAAATACTTAACAGTACTTTCGAAAAGGAATAACTATAGACATACTATAGAAAAAGAACACTATTGCTTAAACACATCATTGAAATCAACTAGTTGACCAAAAACAAAATAGCATTACGCTAAAAAAGAACATCCATTCCTAGTGACTGCTATATACTTCAAAAATATGGACAATGTTTCCAACAGAGAAAACAAACACGAATCAGGTTGTAGTATCTGCATTTTCACCATCACCACCGTCTTTAGTATCATGTTCCTCATCACCAACCTCTTCTGCATCTTGTGCTACATCGGATTCCTCTTCATCCTCATTGTCGTTTCTCCCCCTTTTTGTTGTAGGAAGAGAAATGAACAAGAGTTTGTACAACAACTTCAGTGTTGTCAAGTTGTGCTCGAATAGAGCTAGCTACATTTATTTGTTTGAGTAAAGTAGCCTCGAGATTGTGCAATTATTTCCTCAGTGAAGGAAAAATAGAGAGCTGTGCAGAAACAAGAACTGAAGACTGAGCACACGGTGAGATAGCTGAACCATATGGAAGATCCTTTACCCGTTCATTGCTAAACAATTTTGGATAATTGATTTCCTGTGACTCAGTTGTAATAGTAACTTTGCCTCATTCTTGAAAACCTTGATCCTTCAATAGGGCATAAATGAGATGCGGATAAGGAAGAATGCTGGTAGCTTTCCGCTTAGACGCTGTACGGGAGAGATAAGAGAACACCAAGGCACCAAAATTGAAAGGAAGACCCATGCCTAATTTGTAAAGAACTTCAGCTTGTTCTTTTGTGAGGACTGTGCTGTTCTTACTAGGCATCCAATTTGTGACAGCAATTTTATGAAGGACAACATATTTCCAAGTAAGAAGAGAGCAGGGTAATTTTGATGTCCATTTTTTATTAGGATTACCAGTTAAGACTCTCGCAAGATCAGCATCAGAAATAACGGTAGTGTCATCAACATTATCACGAGACACCAACAAATTAAAGGCAGTAGATGAGCAATCATATAAATGTTCCCGTACAAAAACTCTGCCATACTTCTTGCAGGTAGAATTGGCAACCGATTCGAAGAAATTAGAATAAAATTCACGAATAATTTCTTCGTTATATCCTTGAAAACCAGCGACAGTATGCGTCAAACCACGATCATGCATAAATTCATCAAGATTATATTCCTTGAAAAACTGAGGATTTGCATTACGCTCAGACATTATGGTTCGCGTAGCAACCGTGAGAGAGTTTTTGTAAGCCGCCTTACTATAATAAAGAGGATTAAGAAAATTACCAACATCGTAGTCAGAATCATCTTCGAGTTCGTCGGTATAAGAGTTGGTTGAGGCAGACTTTTGTGACTCAAAAGAAATTGGGGATTGGGCCTCTGAGATTGTTATTTCTTTGCGCTTCATAGGCTTCGGCAATGGTGTAGTGGATTTTGCGCGAATCCCAGATTTCCGCACAAGAGGATTACCATTTTCATTAGAGGATGCAGAAGGGATTGGACCAGATGTAGAAACAACAACAACTGAGGGTGATGTACCAGCAACACACTGGTGTTTTGAAGAAGTGCGGTTGTCGGAGATACGTTTGCGTTTCCCGATTTCGTTCGCCGGAGTATTCAAGCTTGTTCGCGCCATGGGAGAAAAAGAGACAAAAACTAGGGTTTTGAAAAGAATGAAAACGACAGAAGAAGACGAAGAGTCAAAAGTAAAGACGGGAGTCTAAAAAAATATTAAGGGAAGCATATATGTGTATATATATAAATAAATTATCTAATATAAAAGGAACACATATGTGTACCAAAAATATTTGCTGTCACTATCATATTATAAGATTTTTTTTAATTTTTTTTTATTTTTTTGTATTTTTTTACGATATAAAAAAAATAATTTAAAAAAGAGGTAAAGATAGTTATCACAAAAGTAACAAACACATAAACTAGTTACTACATAGGCAACAAACACAGTAGATACTACTAATACTACTATCAAGAAAGTATCAAACACATAAACTAGTTACTACATAAGCAACAAACACAGTAGATACTACTAATACTACTAACAAGCATGATGTTTCTAATGATGTTCACATCATGCTTGAAAAACATTGCCTTTTACTACTCCATAAGATCCATTCCCAAAGATTTGCGAAGGCTGCAGAACCTATCAAAATCCAAAGCTTTGGTGAAAATATCAGCGAGCTGTCCATCTGTAGATATGAACTTGATGCAGACTTTGTCCTTCTCAATAAGGTCTCTGATAAAATGATGACGAATGTCAATGTGTTTCGTCCGAGAGTGTTGGACAGGATTCTTGGCAATTTCAATGGCACTCTTGTTATCGCACATAACTGTTAATTTCTCACTAGAAAGTCCATAATCATCCATCATCTGTTTGAGCCACATCAGCTGAGCACAACAATTTGAAGCAGCAACGTATTCAGATTCTGCAGTAGACAAGGATACACAATTCTGCTTCTTACTGGACCATGACACCATATTGTTACCAACATAGTAACAACTCCCACTAGTGCTCTTGCGATCAGTAACATCACCTGCCCAATCTGCATCAGTAAATCCAACTAAGTTAGAATTTGTATCGGTGGTATACCATATACCAAGATTTACAGTGCCAGCAACATATCTAATAATCCTCTTAACAGCCTTCAGATGTGAAGCTTTAGGATAAGATTGATATCTGGCACAAACACTTACACTATACAAAATATCAGGTCTACTTGCAGTGAGATAAAGTAGACTTCCAATCATTCCACGATACAAAGTAGGATTTATATCTTCACCATTTTCATCCTTATCCAACTTGTGATGTATGCCCATAGGAGTCTTAAATGGTTTCGATGAATCTAATCCAAATCTTTTCACAAGATTCTTAGCAAATTTGCTTTGACAGAAAAAAATACCATCGGTAGATTGTTTTACTTGAAGACCAAGAAAATAATCTAACTCACCGACCATGCTCATTTGAAAGTTTTCTTTCATTGCAGAGACAAACTTTTCAACAAAAGATTCATTTGTAGCACCAAAAACAATGTCATCAACATATATTTGTGCAACAATAAAATCAGCTCCAGTTTTTTGTATAAACAAAGTTCTATCAACTAAACCACGTACAAAGCCACAGTTCAGCAAAAAATCAGTTAGACATGCATACCAAGCTCTAGGAGCTTGTTTAAGGCCATACAAAGCCTTTTTTAACTTATACACATGTCTAGGCAAAGAGACATCCTCAAATCCTTTAGGTTGGGCAACGTATACCTCTTCATGCAACACACCATTTAAGAAAGCACTTTTTACATCCATTTGATGTAATTTAATGTGAAGTTGGCAAGCAATTGCAAACAAGAGACGAATAGACTCGAGTCTAGCTACAGGAGCAAATGTTTCTTCAAAATCTACCCCTTCTAGTTGAGTGTATCCCTGAGCTACGAGTCTAGCCTTATTCCTCACAATATTTCCTGAACCATCGGTTTTATTTTTGAAAATCCACTTGGTTCCTATCACATTTTTACCTTCTGGGTGAGGCACTAATTCCCACACGTCATTTCTGACAAACTCATTCAGTTCCTCATGCATTGCATTAACCCAGAATTCATCTTTCAATGCCTCATCAATATTTTTAGGTTCGATCATAGAAAGGTAGGAAGTATGGCAAATTTCATCATATAATGTAAACATGCATGCCAACTTAACCATATCACTATAACTTACATGACCTTTTTTCCGTGTTTGAAGAGGGTCTGAGACATCTCCAATTATCTGCGACGATGGATGATTCTTCTGTATCCTTGAAGGAATTTCCCCTGACACATGTTTGTCATGAGTGTTAGTAACATCATTTGAGAAGTTATCAGTATCACTGTCAGATACAGAATGCGACTCTCTACCAGATGCTTCTTCTCCTTTGTCTTCTTCCACATTCTTCATACCATCAAAATCCAGCAGATATGTAAAGTCTTCATCATTTTTTGTCTTTTCAAGCGATGAAGAATCATCAAAAATAACATTTGGAGATTCTTGAACAGATTTTGTTCTTAGATTATACACCCTATATGCTCGACTGTTGGGTGAATAACCAAGAAACAAACACTTATCGCTTTTTGAATCAAACTTTTTCAAATACTCACGATCATTCAGAGTATAACACACACAACCAAAGATGTGAAAATACTTCAAGTTTGGCTTCTTACCTCTGAGAATTTCATATGGAGTTTTCTGCGTTCCAGGTCGTAGATAGATCCTGTTTATGATATGACAAGCTGTACTCACTGCTTCAGCCCACAAATTTTTAGATAAATGTTTCCCATGTAACATCGTGCTCGCCATCTCCCTAATCGTTCTATTTTTTCTTTCAACAATCCCATTCTGCTGGGGTGTTTTTGGGGCTGAATACTCATGAAATATTCCCTTCTTCAAACAAAATTCAGAGAACTCAGAGTTCTTAAATTCCCCACCTTGATCTATCCTGATCCGAGTTACCCTTGAACCGAATGAGACCAAAAATCTTTTATACAGATTTCTAAAAACTGAGAATGCTTCAGATTTCTCCCTTAGGAAATCCACCCATGTATACCTGGAGAAATCGTCGGTGCACACCAGAATGTACTTTTTCTTTCCAATGCTCTCTACTTCAACGTGCCCCATTAGATCAAGGTGAAGTAACTCAAAACATTTGCTACTTGAGGATGCTCCTAACACTGGATGAGAGTTTCTTTTTTGTTTGCCCATTTGACATGGTCCGCACACAAACTCTTCCTTCAAGTTCAGTTTTGGAATGCCGATCACAGCATTGCTTGAGATTATATTGCTTAAACTTCCCAAACTAACATGACCGAGACGTTGATGCCATAGTTCCAACTCATCAAGTTTTGTCATGTTACAAACACCATCACTGCCAGTTTGATAGCAGTTGTCATCAGAACGACTCCCGATCATCACAGTATTATTTGAACCATCAAAAACTTCACACAGGTTTTTGTCAAACCTGACAACCAAACCATCATCGCACAGCTGACTTATACTAATTAAATTAGCCTTTAATCCATCCACATGGAGAACATTTTTCAGATTAGGAAAATCCTTAACATTTAAGGTTCCCTTACCAATAACGTTACCTTTCTCTCCACCTCCAAAGGTTACTTTGCCACCATTTGTCGTTCTGTAGTCGGATAAGTACTCTTTAACTCCAGTCATATGTCTGGAGCACCCACTATCAAAATACCAATTACTTGCAACACTAGCTTTCAAAGAAGTGTACACCACTAGACAACTTTCTTCATGATGATGTCTTTTCTTCAACACACCTTGACCTTTCTCCTGCTTTGTGTTTACAGTTGATAGGACTTTTCCAGTGTTTGAGAGAGTTTTTCCTGGTACTTTTCCTTTCCCAACTTCTTCAATATATTTCTTGCAGTATGGTTTAATGTGACCAGCTAAACCACAGTGATGACACACATATACCTTGGACTTCCCTTTATCATCCTTTTTCACCTTTTTTTCAGCAGAATTTATAGTAGATGTTTCCTCCTTGACAAATCTCTTAGAAAAACAAGCCTTCTCATGAGCTAAAGAATCTCCTGATTGGAAGCCAATTCCATGTCCAGTAGTTGAACCAATTGAGAGAACTTTCTCCAGATTTTCTGTTCCTTTGTTCAACCGTTGAAACACCATCCCATCCTTATCGATCTTTCTTTTCAAAGAAAAAATTTCATAATCTTTCTTTGTCAAAAGAACCTCTAATTTCATCACCAGATTCTTTAGCCTTTGATTTATATCAACAAGCTCTAGAATCTGTTTTCTTTGTCCTTCACACTGGTTGTGTACTTCATCGTACAACTTTCTGACATCTTCAAAAGCTTTAATAGGATCAAACACCTGATCTTGCAGCACTTGAGATTCAGCAACAACTGTATCTTCTTCTAACAAAGTCATCTCATACCAACTTAGTGAATTTACAGGAATACTCATGTTCCCAGTATTCACTACGGTACAAGTTTTAAGGTCATTGGAGGTGTTTCCAACATTAGTACCAACACCCATATTTCCAACATCACAGACAACATCTGTTTCCAGACAATTTTTCTTAATGTCTGATTCATCACAATTGACTTCCTCACAGATTGAGTTTTTGATCTCCATGGAATCAAAAACATCATCCTGAGTAAAATCCTCTATACCAGCAATTGCTTCAATCATTTCATCTTCAGACACTATATCTCCTTCTACGGTTGCAATGTATAGAACTGCATTGTCAGACTCCTCTTTTACTTCTGTATCAGATCCATCAGACAAAGTGGCATTCATTCCCATTCTCTGTTTGCGAAGAGCTGTAGGACATTCTCTTGCATAATGTCCAAAACCTGAACAACCTCTACATTGTATGTGATCAATGTTCCTAGTTTCATTTGAGCTGTTCTTGCCAAGAGATTGTTTAGAGACACCATCACTTGTTTCATATGAAGAATCACCACCCTTCCTTGACTTAAACGTATTTCTCCCTTTCTTCAAATTCTTTAAGACATTATTAAACCTCTTGGTTAATAATGCAACACTGGAATTTTCTTCATCCAATAATTCAATATCAGAAAAATCAGATTCAACCATATCAGCAATGGAAGAATTCACATTGTCAGTCTTAAAAGCCACCGACTTTCCTTTCAAATGTTTCTTTTGATGTTCTAAATTCATTTCAAAGGTAGTAAGTATACTCACCAACTCACTAACACGGAGTTTGGAAACATCTCTGGCTTCCTCAATGGCAGAGATTTTGATATTGAATTTTTCAGTGAGTGAACGCATAATCTTGCTCACCAGCCTATCATTACTGATCGGCTCTCCAAGAGCTACAGCTTCATTCGACATCTCTCCTATTTTCTCAGCATAAGAGGTGATACTCTCATCCTCTTCCATTCTTAAATTTTCAAATCTGGTAGTTAAGTGTCTCAGTTTCGTTGCTTTCACACTTTCGGAACCTTCGCAGTGTTCCTGAAGGATCAGCCAAGCCTCACGAGCTTGAACACAATTTGATATTAATCGAAAAGCACCCACATCGACTGAGATAAAAATAACATTCAAAGCTCTTGAATTAAAGTTAGAAATGGTTCGCTCATCAGCGTTCCATTCCGTTTCTGGTTTCAAAATTTCCACACCATCAACCTCACATCGAGGTGCAACCCAGCCATTTAGAACAGATAACCATGCACGTTCATCTAGGGACTTGATGAACATTTTCATCCTTGATTTCCATAGTGAGTAATTAACCCCGCTACAATCCAAAGTAGGTGGTCTACCAGTAGAAACTTGATCCATGAGTTAGTAATCTGTACAACACAAAAAAAATCAGAGTTAATAACCAGGCTCTGATACCAATTGACAGAATGTGATGCCCAGAAATTTACTAACTTAATGTTTAGAATAATGTTTGTAACACTGATTGTAGACTTAAAGTTAAAATCAGAATTACTACAGTACAAACATTCATACACAGCGGAATTAAAACAAAACAACACAGTTAATTTTTCGCAGGTTTAAACCTACGAGTGCCTCAGGGCTCAATTTCACTAAGTTGAAATACCTAATCTATTACAACCAAGTGATACAAACAATCAAACATTTACAGTCTCAAACTCTGCCTAACATTTGATATACAAACATCAACTTATTTCTCCTAGAAGTAAACTGATGAAAACTACGTAAACCATAATACAGACAAACACTGATTATGAAAGATACTGCAAACAAAGATTAATCAACACAAGAGATCAATCTAAAGTATAAGACTACCTAAACTGATCTTGATCACACAAGAGCAATCACAAGGCAGAATGGCGTAGACAGCAACAAGAGTACGTCTCTCAGTCTCTATCAAAAAGCGCGACCTGTGAAATAGAGAACTCCATCCTTTTATAGAGTCCTTGGGCAGTTGTGCAACTGCTCCCCCTTATTGAATGAAACTGCATCCCACGTTTCTTCACTAGTGATCAGTTTCTTTTATTTAACTAAGTATATACAAAAATACAAAAAGATTATTTACAGTAATTGTAAATAAAAGAATAAAGTAATATTAGGAAGAAAAAGATTAAAAATAAAAATTCGAATATAAAGTTTGTGATGTTAACTCAATTGTTAGAAACACAACTGATAACACGAGCTACAAACTTTAACACAGTTTCCACGGGATCTTCTTGAACATCATCATCGTCAGAAGAGAGGATAAGATTGATGTCGATCTCTGGTGGAGAGCTGAGATGAGGAGAGGCTTCACCGGACTGCTGGTGGACAACAAATGAAGTGTTGAGATTTTCTTCCTCGAAATCTGTCTCGTCCTCCGGTTGAGATTCAGTATGACTCTGGCCAGCTATCTCCAGAACTTGAGCCTTGAAGATATCATGAACAGAGGGAATAGGAATTGAAACATGTGCTTTGGGATCTGTCTGTTCAGTGATGTCTTCGAGTAGAGCAGTGGTTGGACGAGCAGGCCGGTGCTGTACTTCAATGTCAGCAAACTCCGTATGCAACCTGCGCGAGATGGGAGTTGGAGATTTGATTCTCACAGACTTGGGAGGTCTGTCAAGCTGTTTGCTGGGAGCATGCTGTCTCTTCCTTCTATTATCTCGCTGTTCTGGGGGTACCCAGGCTGGGTTGGACCTACCCATTTCATACAGAAATGGTTTGACCAGGTCGTCATTCTTGGCAAAGACGGTCATGTCAACCCCAATGATTAATTCAAGCTGCTTCTGGTCCTTGGGGACCTTTTCCTTGTTGAAAGGCGTCATTCCACTCCAATTGAGGTCGGGGTGGAGACATTGAATTAGAGAGCAGATTTTGGTGCCTAGGCACAGGTTCCTGGCAACACGGAATTCGGTCAACTCTTTGCCTTCAAATGTGATCGAGAGCTGCTTGATTTCTTCATTGATGAGTTCGAGAAGAAAGCGGGCCCAGCTCACGTCTAGACCCTGCACAATTGCAGTCATCACTCTGAACTTCACTGGAGTGACAACGTCGTGGTTACCAGAGTAACCAAGGAAGACCTTGTGGACAAAGTCGAAGAGGACTCTATGTGCAGGTCGCATCAGAGGTCGCGAGAACTTTTTTCCATCATATTTTGCTGCAGGCTGCATCAAGGCTTTCTGATACACAGATTCCAGATCTGAATCAGGAATATCCAAAATGAGACCCATGGGCTTGTGATACAGGATTTCCACGGTTCCCGAATCTGCGATGCCTTAGGTCCGAGTGATGAGCGGTAGAATGGGAATGGGCGCGTCGGGCTCATTGGGTATCGGAAGATAGAATTGGGCAGATTCTACATCGTCTTGACAAAAATAAGAGAGAATGAACATAGCGACTTGTTGAGGAAGCCAGAATTTTGGCTCATGAGAGATGATTTTGTAAAAACCATCCGCTGCTTTAATGGTGGAGTACATCTCGTTCAGGCCGGCGTAGTTGTATGTAGAGAGATTTGCCGTGGGCTCCATGAGAATAAACTCCTGTATGTACTGGATCTTCTGTTTAGCCGTCGTTGGAAGATCTGGCTGTGTGCTTGTACCAGTTGTATGCTTGACGTTGTGAGAGGTGGATTCTCCTGCCATTTTGAGAAAGTATAAGTGAGAACTTAGAATGTCGAATTTTGACAGAGAGGAGTTGCAGAGAAAAATGGCGGAAGAATGCAGAAATTTGAATGAGAACGACGATGCACAGTGATGAGCACATATATAAGAGAAAATGAGCGGTTATAATTGAAGTATTTCAACCGTTCAATGGATATGATTAAATCCCTAGAAATCCGTGAGGTAGTGGGCGCGTGGGGTGGTTGTGAAGCCCACTCGCACAACCCTTACACTCAACCATCGCCTCGCATTTAATGCGGATTTGATACTGTGCATACACTTTTTGACATACATGAAAAGTGAAGTGCGAATGTTATGTACTGTGTCAGAATATCCTTAACAATGATTTCAATAAATAACAAAACACATGCTTCAATAAATGAATATTATTGATAAGGCATAAAATTTATCAAGTGAAGCAAGAAATATTTCATTGAAATTTGAACACTTAGGGCCTGTTTGGTATCCATATACTAGTATATCAGGTATCAGATATGGGTATGAGGGGCTATGGGTATGAGATATCAGGTAAGGGTATGAGATTGATATCTAATATCTTCCGATATGAGATATCAAATCCTGTTTTTTTTTTTAATAAAAGTTAACTAATAATAATAATAATAATAATAATAATAATAATAATAATAATAATAATTATTATTATTAATTTTGTACTTTATTTCTTCTTTCTTTTTTCTTCATATTTTCTTCTTCTTTGTTCCAAACTTACAATTCTTAACTAAAAACAATTCAAGACATTAACAAATCCATAAAAATAATAGTAAGTTATGCAAAAGCTACAAAAAATTTACACCATTAAAATGACTTGCAATCACAAGCAAAAAAGCTATTTTCATCACATTTGGAAAAAACATGTCAAATCAATTTTCTTCTTTTAGTTACCCTTTCCCATTTACAACAATAATAATTATGCAAAAAAAAAATAAAAATCAATTAATGTAGCACCATCCCAACAAGAAATCCAAAACACCTATTTGCTTGAAAATAAAATTCCAGCCTCATTACGTTAAACAATTTGCAAAACGAAGGGAAATATGCTTCGCAAATTTAAATGTACAATTTCAAATTGAGGGAAAATAAAATTGAAACAAGGGAAGAAGAAAAACCTCAAATTTCCACTTTAAAAATAAAAGTTTTTTTTATTTTTTAATTTTTTAATTTTTTATGATGAGTGACAAAACGTGAAGTTCTTGAAAAAATTGGAGCAACGTCGAAGAAATTGGGAGAGGAGAAGCAAAAAAGAAATATAAAGTTTATGTGAAGAAAAGAGTGATACCGGTGGTGAAAAGAGTATATCCAGGAATATTAAAAGTGGGAAATGGGTATATCAAAGATATCAATTGAATTTTCATATACTGATATACCAAACACATGGTATGTGTATGAGCCATTTTGATACCCATACCTGATATACGTATATGGATACCAAACGGACCCTAAGGCATATCATTGACATTTTTAAAACGTAATTTCAAGAACATGGAGACTGATACAGGTTGTACATGACACTTCCCTATGCAAACTGTGACTTATCCACAGTTTCTGATCTTGCAGTTTTCACCTAGCTGGACTGTCCTTTGTCCACCACGGACTGCCCATGTGCATCATTTTCACCAATGTGAGCTTTGATGAACTCCCACAGCTTGGCATTCTCAGCTTGTAAAGCTGCAACCTTTTCATCAACATACATCTTGTTTTCCAGTTCCAACATGTTAAGCTTTCGAGACATTTTAAGGAATTCTGCGTTGAAGAAGGATAACATCTTGTCAACTGCACTTGAGTTGTTGGATGGAGGAGCTACGGACGAGGAGCCAAGAGCTGCGGAGTCTGGAGCTGCGGAGCCTGGGGCCTGGTCCTGAGCTTTGGACGGGGAGCCTGGAGTGGACTTGTCGCCAGCAGGTTCCACATCAACCTGTGGAGGGGTAGGCTGCGTTGGAATAGCAGGTTTGGGATCTGCCTCCACGAAGGTCGCTGCTGCAGATCAATTGGTGCGCTTTTGTGAGGGCGCAGACTGCAGATCCGTCATCTTCCTTTTCCCTCTTCTGACTTTCTCAGCATGGTCAGTGTCTTTTTCTTCATTCTCACTGTCATCTTCACTTTTATCTTCATCTTCCTTTGAATCGTGCATCTCTGTGAGCAAACGCTTGGCTGCACCTTTTACTTTGTTGATCTTGTGTGGCAGAATGCCAAGTATCATGATCAACTGGTTGCAAGTGTGAGGAACTAGTTTGTCCTCAGGAAATCCGGTGCAGACAGGCCACATACGATTTGTAAGTGTTCTCTGCAGAATGATGGAGAGCTTGGTGCCATGACGAAGGTGCATGTTGGCCTTGATCCTGGCAGGTCGCTCCGCGGCCTCTTTGATGAACAGGTTGACTAGCACCCTGGCCCAGTTAACATCTAACTGCTTCACCACAGCAGTCAGCAATTTGAACTTCAACAGAGTGACAACTTCATTCGAGCCTAGATAGGAAAAGAACACATTGTGGACGAACTCGAAGAGGAATCTGTACTCAGACTTCAAGTCGTGGCGGTTGAAGGTTTTCTGATCGTAAACCTTCTTGGGCTCGAACAGAGCTTGCTGATACACGTTGTTGACAGCATCCATGGGCACATCATCAATCGTCGTGATAGCCCCTGTATCCGTCAATCTGTAGGTCTGAAGGACGAGTGGAATAAGATGAAGCCGTTCATCTTCATCGTTGACTAGAAAAGTTGCCGTTGCGGGATCTCCGACCATCGATTCCAAAGAACACAGCAAATAGGCAACATTCATCGGTAGTGTCACTCGCGGATGTTGAGTGATGATATTGAAGAAACCATCACATTGGGTGATAGCTTCAATCATCGGATCTAAGCCTCTGTATCCATACTTGTCTAGCACAACAACTTTCTCAAAGAAGATGAGAGGGGTTGCTTTCTTTACTTGAGCACTTAGTGAATCTGTAGACATTTTTACAGAATAAGTGAGGAATGATTTGTGAGAAAGTAAAGAAATTTTGAAACTTGATTTCAAAGGATTTCAAGAAACGCGTAAGGATTTTCAAGAGTTTCTCTCTATTTATAGAGTTTTCTCCAACGGTTAAGATTTTATTAATAAATCTCAACGGCGAGGGAGGCGCGTGAAAAAGGTGATTCAGAGAAGGTGAGTTTCACGCGCTTCTTCTCTCTTCTTTTTCCTTCTTAAATTGACATAAATCCCTTGATTTTCGTGAAAAACTTTTCAAACACTTAACAGTAAAAAGATTTGAAAAAGATTTTTGAAAGGATAAGTAATGAGTGGAAATAATAAATTCTGCTAAGAATTAAATGGAGATTGATATGATATCTCCAGTTCCCCTTTAAAGGTTGGCCAGTAATTTTAACTTTCAACGCAGTTTGTGGCCTCAAGCTGCGTGTCACCGAACTGCTTCTTTTGAGCTGCAGTTTCTAAGTCAGTCTTCTCTTGGCTGACCTGCTCTAGAGAACTGCTTTTATTTTCTAACTTAGGCTGTGTATCCCTTCTGAGCATTCCAAGCTTTCCACACAGCATTTTGAATCTCTCTTCCATGAGAGGTTTCATTAGAATGTCAGCTCTTTGGATGTCAGTATGGATTTTCTCAACTGTTATATCTTGTTTTTCCACATGATCTCTTATGAAGTGATGCCTTATATCAATATGCTTGCATCTGGTGTGGTAGACAGGATTCACGGTGAGTGCTATAACGCTTGTGCTGTCACAAAAGATAGGAACTTTTCGAACTGTGACTCCATAATCTTTGAGTTGTTGTTTCAACCAAAGAATCTGTGTACAACAGCTTCCTGTCGCCATATACTCAGCTTCTGTTGTTGAAGTAGCAACTGAAGTTTGCTTCTTTGAAAACCAGGAAATCAACTTGCTTCCAAGAAACTGACAAGTCCCTGATGTGGACTTTCTATCCAGTTTGTATCCTCCATAATCTGTATCTGCATAGCCAGTTAGTTCAAAATTATCATCACAAGGGTACCATAAACCGAAGTTTGTAGTTCCCTTGACATATCTAAGAATTTTCTTGGCTGCTTCTAGATGAGATTCCTTTGGATTAGCTTGATATCGAGCACATATTCCAACTGCAAAAGAAATATCAGGTCGACTTGCAGTTAGATAAAGTAAAGAACCAATAATTCCCCTGTACAAGGTTATGCTGGCAGGTTTCCCTTTAGAATCTGGATCCATCTTTCCATTTGCAATCATTGGAATCTTCAGTGGTCTACTATCTTGGACACCGAATTTGGTTGCCAGCTCGTTGGCATATTTGGATTGACAAATGAAGATACCATCCGCAGATTGCTTGACCTGCAGGCCAAGGAAGAAGTTCATCTCTCCCATCATGGACATTTTGTACTCATACTTCATGAGTTCTCCAAACCTGTCACATAGAAACTTTGACCTAGATCCAAAGATAATGTCATCAACATAAATTTGCACAAGAAGAATATCATCCTTGTACTTAAAAGTAAATAAAGTTCTGTCGACCGATCCTCTCTTGAAACCAGAATGCAGTAATAATGTAGACAACGTTTCATACCAAGCTCTGGGAGCTTGTTTCAAACCATATACTGCCTTGCGCAGTTTGTAAACTTTCTCTGGACCTGCTTCCTCGAAACCTGGTCGTTGTTCAACATAAACTTCTTCTCCAAGGATTCCATTGAGGAAAGCACTCTTCACGTCCATTTGGTAGACTTTGAACCTCTGATGAGCTGCATATGCTAGAAACAACCTAATTGCTTCTAGTCTTGCCACTGGTGCGTAGGTCTCATCATAGTCTATCCCTTCTTGTTGACAGTAACCTTTGGCAACTAATCTTGCCTTGTTTCTGATTACTTCAACATTTTCATCTTTCTTATTCCTAAACACCCATTTTACATCAATCACTCCTTGATGTGTAGGACGATCAACTAGTGACCATACTTCGTTTCTTTTAAACTCATTGAGTTCCTCTTGCATGGCTGTAACCCAGTCATGGTCGTTAAGAGCTTCCTCAACGGTTTTGGGTTCAGAGTAGGAAAGATAACAGCTTAGTAGATAGCTTTCACCTATCTGTCTTCTTGTCTTCACACCCGCATTTGGGTTCCCAACAATGAGATCTTCAGGATGAGCATCGACCTATCTCCTTCGACGAGAGATTTCTTCTTTTGTAAGGATAGGTTCAGGGTCTGGTGAGGGATCTTCAAACTCAGGTTGAGGTTGAGGAGTGAAGGGGTCAAGCTGTTCAAGTTGTTCAGCAAGCTGATCCACTGACAGTTCTGCATTGACTGCAGGTTCTTTTGGAGTTTCTGGATCAGTTGAAGAGGAGCTGGTTGGAGGAGCTTCGGTTCCCCCTTGGTTTGTTACCCCTTGCTGAATGGGTGGATTTTGTGGATTGGAATTTTGTACAGGCTGACTTTCTTCTTCTTCCAAGTCGGTTGGACTCCATATAAGTATTTCATCTCGAAACTGCGTGTTGGAGCCTGCTTGATCTTGATTCGCACCTGTACTTTCTTCAGGTTGACTCTTCCTGTACTCACAGATAGATTCATAAAAAACAACATGTGGTGTTACTTCCACAATCTGAGTCTTCTTGTTAAAAACTTTGAAGGCTTTGCTGATCTCTGAATATCCTACAAATATTCCTAGATCTGCTTTGCTATCAAATGTTTTTAACTGTGATTTCCCATTATTATGAATGTAACACACGCAACCATAAGATTTAAGATATTTGAATCGAGGTTTCTTATCTTTCCATAGCTCGTATGGAGTTTTTCCATGTCGTTTATGAATGACTGATCTGTTCTGAGTGTAGCAAGCTGTGTTGATTGCTTCCGCCCAGAACTTCTTGGGAAGATCGGTTTCATTCAGCATTGTGCGAGCTGCTTCCTTTAGAGACCTGTTGCGTCGTTCAACAACACCATTCTGTTGAGGTGTGCAAGCTGCTGAAGTTTGATATGTAATTCCATTTCTAGTACAGTAGGACTCAATCATATGATTAAGAAATTCTGTTCCACGATCGGATCTAATTGAGATCACACTTTTGTTTTTCATGTTTGACAGTCTGGTGAGCAGCGCAGGTAGCTCTACTAGTGTCTCCTTCTTTTTATGTAAGAAAATAACCCAAGTATATCGTGAGTAATCATCAACAATAACGAGAGTATACTTTTTACCATTAATGCTTATAGGAGTTACTGGACCAAATAAATCCAGGTGGAGTAATTCCAAGATTCTACTTGTGTTGTGAGCTGCAATGCTTGGAAATGACGATTTGGTCTCTCGACAGGCTTCACAAACATGATCTTTGTAGTAGACTTGATCTGGAAGGTCATCTGCGAGCTTCTTGCGAGCAAGCTTGTTGATGGCTTTGAAGTTTAAGTGACATAGTCTCTTATGCCATAGCCAGCTAACTTCAGGTGCAGATTTGGTGACTAGATAGGTTTCTTTCTCGTCTGACCATTGTACTATGTACAAGTTATCCTGCAAAATGCCGGTAAGAAGAATTTATTCTCCTTCCTTGTTCTTTATAGCACATTTGTTAGCAGAAAATTCTACTCTTTTTTCAGTAGAGCAGAACTGGCTTACTGAAAAGAGATTATGATTTAAACCTTCAACATATGTGACGTTAGATATTGTTGTTTTACCAACAAATAGATTACCGTAACCTCTTGTTTTCCCTTTAGAGTCTCCTCCAAAAGTGACTAGAGGTCCATCACATTCAATGAAGTTTGTAAGCATGCTTTTGTCGCAGGTCATGTGTTTTGTGCATCCACTGTCAATGATCCAGACCGCGCCGCGAGCTGCTCGCTTTCTCCTTTGAGTTTTCCCATCCTGCAATTAGACAGTTTTAGCAACCCATATGAATTTGGGTGCTTTGTTAGCAGGTTGAGTTTTAGCAGCTTGATTTCCAAGCTTCTTCTTTTGGAAACTCCTTCTGTTGACTCGTGGCTTGGTCCGTTGCTTATTTGTTGAGTAGAAGGTTTCATTAGAGTATGCAGACTGCTGTTGGTAATGAGCAGGTTGATAATAATCATTTTGATAGTACTGCTCCATATATCCACATCTGCAGTGATCATTTCCAATTCCACTTCCATGTGGAAATTGATAATGCCTACTTGACAGCTCAGGATATTGGTACCAATGATGGTCATACCAACAACCTTCATTGTCAAGTGTTTGTTGATTTGGCCACTGCTCATGGTAAATGTTTGGTTGTGGTTGAGCAGTTTGAATGATTCTTGGTTGAGAGACTGCATTTCTTTTGCTAGCAGTTTGCACCATTCTTAGAGCAGGTTGGCTTCCTTTTTGATAAGCTATTTGACCATACAGTTTCCTAAGTCGCTCAACCTTTTGCTGTTCAACTGACGGCCTTGGCTGCTGTTTCTTGATAGCAGGCTTTCCATGCTCTTTCACCAGGATTGCTTGTGGTTGCCGGGCTGGATTTTTCAGTTTGAGCTGCTTGTCTGGTAGAGTGTGATGAGCTTTGCTTTCAGCCAATCCTTTTTCTTTCTCGAACAAGACCTTCTCCTTTTCTTTGGCTCCGCTGGTTTGACCATGGAATCCAATGCCAAACTTTATCTGAGCAGGTCTCTGGGCAGCTTGCAGGGCTTCAAGCTTTTTACCATTTTTGTTCATTTTCATCAGGACTTGTTGAAGCTTGAGCTCTTTCTGCAATAGCTTCTCATGCTCCTTTGAGAGATCTACTAGTTTGCCATTCAAGTTGTTGATCTCACTGTCCTTTTCATTGAGCAGTCCTTTAAGGTTTTCTTCCCTTAAAGCTGATTGACCCATTTGGACTTTTAGGGTCTCTATCTCCTTTTCTTTTGCTTCATTATAGAGAGTGAAGTCTTCATTCATGGCAGCTTTGAGTTTCATATTTTCATCCTCCAGCTTGGATCCTTCTTTGACTACTTGTTTAAACATTTCTGAGAGCTTCTTGTAGTCATCAAGCTGTTGTTGAAACTCTTCATACGTTGGCATTTCAGGTATTTCAATACCTGCATGTTTGGAGTTAGTTGAATATGAAAGTGAGGTTTCAGTATCAACCTTGTATTGAGCAAGATCGAGATCTTTTCCCATGTAGCATTCCTCATATTCAAGTTCCTCGTCAGCTAAGCGACATTCCTCCTCATCCAATTCATCATCATCTTCGTCGGAGGAGGTTGAGTCCGATAATGTGGCAATTGCTTTGGCCTCTTCCTCAGCTGCGATCATGGCGTTGTGCTGCTCCTTAAGCTTTTGGCCACATTCAAAACAGCCACCCACGGGAGTGTTAGAAGAATTGAATTTAGAGGGTTTTGATATACCTTCACCTTTCTTGTTGGAAGAAGAGGTGGTTTGATTTCTCTTGAAATCCTTGTGATATTTACGGAATTTGTTGAAACGTTTTTCAAGATTTTCATTTCTCCTAGCCATGAGTGCATAATCTTTCAACAATTTCTCCATTTTGGAGCATAAATCCTTTGGGATTGCTTTTTCTTCTATAATTGATGCAGCTTTGAATGCAGCATCCTTTTTATTCTTTTTGGGCTCGGTCTTCTTACTTGAAGACACTTGTTCTGACCCGTGAAGTCTGATCATTTCAAACTCATTCCCGATGAGTAGATCAAACAGTTGCTCGGTTGACAGGTTGCTAATATCCGACCTGCCATGGTGCATGGCACTGTACACATGCCAGCTTGCTGGGAGAGATTGGATAACTTTGAGGTTGAGTTCGCGCTGTGTGTATTTATCTTTCTTGAGAGTTGCGATCTCCAAAGTGATCATTGTGAATCTGTTCTTAAGCTGGTCAATGGTCTCCATTAGCTGCATTTTGAATTCTTCAAATTTACTGCATGCCACTGACAGCTTGTTTTCCAGCATTTTTGTTGATCCAAGGCTTATGGCTTTTAAAGTGTCCCACATTTCCTTTGCAGTTCCAAGATTTCTTATCTTGGCCAGGTGGACTCCCTTAACTGTGCTGGAGATCAACCCTTTTGCGAAGCTGTCAAGTCCAGCTTCCTTTCTTTCTTCGGTTGTGTATTTTCTGGGATCTTTGATCTTTGGCACATATGTTGCTTCAGAAACTTTTTCTCCAGAAACATCAGTATCGTAGGGTTCGTAGATTGGTGTTGGACCATTCTCGATGACATCCCACATCAGCACATGATGAGCTTGGAGGCACATCTTTATTCGAAAGCTCCAGTCTTCATATCCCTGCACAGAGAAATCTTCGCAGACGCGGAGAAGTGAAGCTTCCATAGTGACAATTTATGTATATATGCACAAACACAATTCTAGAGATCTAGTTCAATTTGACACGAAAACACAAAAAGCTTCTAGTATGCAGAAGCAGTGGTCAAAAGAACTACCGCTCTGATACCACTTGTAGGCCCCAATAAGTAGTCATTGGTGTAGGGGGGGGGGAATACACCAATTAGCCAACAGTTTTGATTTTTCAAAACAATTTGATCTTACTGAGTCGTCACTTCAGTTTATCAGAGCAGCTTAGTTTTTCCAGCTCAATTAGTAAACTGCTGAGCTTGCAAAACTAACCTGCGTGCGGAAGTTTGGTGGAAAGGTTGGCTAACCGTTTTCAACACAGTTTTCAAAAGATTTCAGTTCAGATAACTGCTCATGCAAGACAGGTTACAGTAGTGCAGATTGTGAACATGCAAACTGTGTAAATAAAGATGTAAAAGTAAGTAGCAAGAGAGAGAAACACGAGGAGTTTTTATCGTGGTTCGGAGTAAACAGCTCCTACGTCCATGCCAGATCCCGTCGAATCTGTAATCCCTTAACTTGAGATATTCGCTCCTTTTAACACTGGTGGAGGTCCAGTCCAAATTCAAGTCTTTCTTTAGACAAAATCTAGCACGATTCTTGAGTCGTGTCTCTTCTTACTTTACATACAATCTTTCATACAATCTTACCAACGCTAAACAACTAGCGCTAATATCCAAACTAGAAAGTTGTGAATAGCTATTGCCGTTAGGAATACATAACTCAATCAACTACACTAAATATCAACTGTGATGGTAGTGAGAGTGTGTGTGATGTGTTCTAGTAAGACAATTTCCAGAGATATCAGAAATCTACAAAGATCAACACTTGGGAAAGCTCTAGTAATTTCGAGTGTTGATTGAATGATTTTCAGCTTGAGATTTCTGCAGCGTTTCGGCTTGTATTTTGAGTTTCCCGTTGATTCTTTCTGGAATGTGTTGAGGTATTTATAGTGAAGCATTTGAAATAGAGCCGTTGGAAGTGTGTCAGGATTTGCAGTACCGTACACTGACACAATTCTTGTTGTTGGGTGAGAACATGTTTCTCAACCACAGCTCAGGTTGGTCTTCACAGGTCGACCATCCTATACCTCGAACTGTCTTCGGTCTTCTGTAACCTTCGTGTGAAATCTTCCGAGATGGTAGGAGCATGTTACATAGACAAATTACCTAATGGAACAATATGACAGATTGAGTAGATTAGGTACAAGGTTGCACTACCAACCTTGACCTTTACATGAGCAACCTGTCCGAGTTAAGTTTGACTGATCCAAACACAGAGACCAGCCTGTTCCACTTAAAACCTATATCTTAAGTGTGGTTTCTAATAACATTATCAAAACTCAGTTTCAAAGGGTTCCCAACACACATCTATCATATCTATGCATGAGATCTTTCGGAACACATTTTGATATGTCGTAAAGTGAATATTAAGATAAAATTTAGGTCATATTTGATACTTCTTCCGGTTCAGAGATATTGAGTCCTTTCATATTAATATGTGAGGTATATAATAATGAAAGGGGTTAATATCTCTGAGACAGAGGAAGTATAAGATATTATACATAAATTTGTCAACTAGGCTGGATCGGCCCGGCCCACGCCCATGTGAGGCGCATATACATAGGTCCGGCACAGCTTAAGACCACCTACAAAATGGATCAGGGCTGGGTTTTTGAAAAATATCTAGGACCGGCACGACTCAGGATGACCTGCGAAGTGGGTCTGGGTTAGGATGGACCGGGTTGGCACTGGGTGGGTCGTATTTTTTCTTGAAATTATTCTTTTCTCATAATATTTTTGTTAATCTTATGTTCGTATTTTGAACAATATTCTATAATTTAGTGGAGTGAACGTTATGAGAAAAAGTTGAGAGAATAAAGAGGAATTGACAAACATAGGCAAGAGAAAACGTGCAAATATGATATTCTATTTTTTCAAAAACTAATTAATTGAAAGAGACTGATAGAAAATTGTTTGTGGATGAAATTTCTACGTTTCATCTATTGATAGTATAAACCATTATAAATGCCAATTAAATATTGAAAATATCTTGATTTGGAATGTGCTTGAAGTTAGGTTGGGTTGGGTCTGGGTTGTGCTTGGTGTGAGCTTGGTACTGGGCTGGTCCTGAGTTAAAAAAAAAATCCCAAAATGAGCCAATTTTGTCGGGAGTGAATTGCCCATCAAACCCGCCTAATCAAGTGTGTTGGTCATGGGCCAACCTATACTGGGTTGCGCCGAGCTAAGCTGGGTTAGCCTGACCCAGTTGACAACAATAATTGTACACTACATCAAATAGAGTAATACTCTCTCCCTCCATGACCTATTGAGCCAAAATCTTAGGCATGATATTTAGTGTATTGTGATGATGTGCTAATTAAAGTATTAAAATACTTAATTATGGATCCGTATAATATTTTTAATTGTGTTAATATATTTTAATTGTGGGACCATCCAATATTTTTAATATTTTACTCCGTATTTATTTATTGTGGGATCTACTACTTAAAATGGAAATGTTCAATACATTATGGACGATCAATATAATATTAGTGGCAATAGATTGTGGACGAATGATGAGTATATTACATTTGAACCCAAATTTTATTTTAACATCCACATTTTGACATATTAAAATGTATGCCGAAAGATACAATGCATAAATATGCTCAACGGAAGGAGTATATTTTATTTAAAATTCACAATTTTACCTTATAGGAGTATATTTAAGTCAAATTAACCTTGTATTAATGCAATTGAAAATGAGACGAGGAATATTAAAACACCGCATCAGTTGCCTTTTTTCTTTGCCAAAAAATGCCTTAATTAAACTGCATGTACTTCATGAGGGTATACCTTGATAAATTCACTTGATTAATAAAAAATATACTATATTAGTAAATGATTGATTAGTATCAACCTTGCACTACATTGGACGGTTGGGAATGACATGAAATATATATATATATATATAAATAGGGAGTTTGATTTGCGTTACAATTTTGTAATCAAGGTAGTATGACATGGTTATTTATTTTTATTTATAGGACTTCTTTTTATAATGAGAATGGACTTAAATATCAGATATGTTAATTGTTGTGTAGCAGAACTTCCACAAATTTAGAAAATAGTAGTGGGTGGTTTTAGTTGGATTTTTTAATTTCTAAGGGGTCTGTTTGTAAGTACTCATTTAAATGAAGTTAAATAAATTTGTTTTCGAAATATTAATAATAAATTTTATTAGTACTCTCATTAACATAAATCTATTTATAAATTTATGCTTATATAAAGAGGGAACTTAAAATTGATCAATCAACTATAAATCAATTTGAATGACGATTTCGTAATTGGAATAGATTCAAAAAATGTTGATGTCGTGATTAGCACAAAATAATGATCGAATCTACAGCAAATAATAGTTGGTTGATATTTTAGTTGGTAAAAATCTGAATAACTTTTAAGCTAATTTTATTTTTGAATACTATTAATATTGTCATTAACATATACTTTAAGAAATTTATTAATATTCCAAACTCCAAAGTGATTGATTTTATAAAATATAAATGAATCGATTAGCAATCAATATTATTTTGAAATAATTTTCAATATTGAATATGTATTAATCAAATAAAGTCTTGTTTAGTAGCCCTAATATACAAAGTTAAGATAACTTTTGTAGGCTTAATTAAGCATACAAAATTATCTTAGCTTGTTTATGAAGACAACTAAACAAACCCTAATCAAATAAATACATTATCTGCTTCGATGGGTAGATCTTCGTAGGTTATTCTTTTTTCTAAGGAATTTAGTTATTGTTTTTTCTTTTCTTCATGAGACTATTTTACGTACAAATATATTTTTCAAATATTTAAAATTCAAAGTTAGTTTTCAAAAAAAAATAAATTCTATTAATATATTTTTTTTTATTAACATAAGTTTTAATAAATTTTGGAACATCATAGCAAAAATATTGATTTCATGATTTTATTAATATATGTAGTGGGCACTTTCATAAGCCCAAATTAATATGACTTGCAAGTTCGACAAGTCAGACTAGACAGCTAAAACGGCTAAGTAACTTGCCCAACGTGCCCAACAAGCTAGACTAATTAACAGTTGGAATGGCCCAATAAATGAATACACTAGAGCCCAACAACTCATCCGGATCAAGGGATCAGACATCTCAAGCATGGCAGTCAACACGGTCAAGACGTGTGACTTATCACTTAAACTAAAGACCAAGTCAAAAGATGTTAATTCGGCCAAAAAAGTCGGAATAGACCGAGAGAGTACGGAAGCCAACAAATAAGGCCTCTGAGAGAAAGCCTAATGAGGGCCGACCTATATATATAGGACTGACTATCGGTTCGGTTCCGGTTAATCGGAACCGGAAATCCGGGTACCCAGAACCGGTTATTCACATTTTTTAGGAACCTGTACCGGAACCGGATAAGCTAGCCGGTTCTCGGTTTCGGTACCGGTTATACCGGATTACCGGTTAAGATACCGGAAAATTATTATAAAAAATCAAAATGTATTTTTTTCTATTTTTTTAAAGTCTAAAACAAATTAAACAATGATTAACCATAGAAAAATATTAATATATAATTTATTTATAAAAATAATAATATATAATTAAGGATTTAGGGTATTTAAAATTTGTAGTAATTGTTAATATTAATATAATATATAATTTATTTATAAAAATATATTAAAAATTAAATATTAACCGGTACCCGGTTAACCGGTTCGGTACCGGTTACCCGGGTACCGGAATTTTGCCTGAGGTTGGAACCGGTTACCGGACCGGAATCAGGTTATCCGGTACAGGTTCCGGTCCGGTTCCGGTTCGGTACCGGGAATCCCGGAATACCGGATTCCCGTTTGACAGCCCTATATATATATATATATATATTGACCAAGTAGGTCAAGGGAGTACGATCTATTCCACGCTGACACTCTCCACTCCGCTCTCAACTTTTCTCTCGCATTCTCTGCACTCACTTGACTTCCGCCACCGTCGGAGTTATCAGAACAAGCTTCCTCCGCTATCGATTCCTTCCATCCATAACTCATTAACGCCATCTCCGCCATCCGAACACTTCCGGTCGTCTACGACTGCCATTACTTAATACTATTATCTATACTATTTATTACTTTCATTTTTGATTTACTTTCGATAATCATACTAACTTGAGCATCGGAGGCCCTACGGCTGACACCCCCACCGGTGTTCCCTTAGGGCTCTAACGTGTCTGTGTTGTGTTGATAACAGGTTGCTAGTGCCCGAATCGACTGGATCGACTGAATTGGCTAGACTTCTGTAATTGTAGATTCTACCTCTACAATATATACATATCATTTTACAATCAAGATGTTTTTCAAATATATTTACATAAATAATTATTTGCTCTATTAAGAATCTAAGATTGATGTAATGTGACATTAACCTAATAAAAGAGTTTACAAAATAATATAGGTGGATTTTTTTGGTCACAAATTTTAGAAGAGTTTTAGTTAGAAAAATGTAGTGTTTAATATTTTGATGTAATTTTTTTTTTTTTTCCGAATCTGTAGCATCATCGATTCATAATTTTTTTTTACATCAAAACACAAATACTATACTTTATGTATAATTAAAATTCTCATAAACATTCGTGACAAAAAAAATCCACATCTATTTACAAAACTCTCATATTAGGTTAGTTTCACATGCATTAAATTAATCTTAATAGAGCATAGTCAATATTTATTGAAAATATATTGATTGCAAATTGATATATTAGACCACTATTGATAAACTCTCCCAATTCCATTATAAAGAACAACCTTTTATTTTGTGATGACCCATTGATAATGACTATTTTCCAAAATAAGAGAAAGGTTTATTATATTATTTAAACTAACTTATTAATCTATTATACTAACGTCATATCGGCTCATCTCGAATCCAAAACCTTTAGTCTTAAGTATTAATCTCCTATCATTAGGTCATCACATACACATAAATAGGTGACATTTATCATATTTTGGAGTATATTTTAAAATTAATAAAGTGTTAACTTTGACTTAACAATAAATATTGTACGTGTATAAATTACAATAATTATAGTTTTATCACTAAAAATATACTACGTATTTTATTTTTGGTTGTAACATTCTTCTTTCCGTGTATCACCAATTCACCGTGGAGTAGTAAACAAATAAATACTATGAGTGGATATTTTAAATTTCACAAATTATTTAGTGACGTTACGATGGGTCAAAGTTTATATCCATTTTGGACTGTATTTAATTTTTGGGTAGAAATTGGTAGTCAATAAAATCATGTACAGGGCCCTAGTTTCAATGCATACTAGTATTTGGTTAATAATTAGTACTTTAAGATAATTAATAAAATAATTAAATACACAAGTATCGAAGATAATCTTTAGCATCTGAAGTGTATGATTGGTTAGCTGACGTCACAAAATGTACCATTTCCGTCACTTTCCTACACTCCTACTGCGACTCTTTCAAACCGCCTATAGCTTAATAATAATATAACTAATATTCATAAACACAGAGTTTAGTTTATTTTCAATATATATATCCAGCACGTCACGACTCGTGATATATTAATACACAAAAATACGTAAGTGAATTATGATTCCCAGCTTTACAGTGTCGACAGCTAAATCTTTTTCCCCTCAAGACAAACAACTTTGAATTTCTTTTTTTTTTCCCATGAGAATCGAATAGTGTAATAAAAGATTAAAAATAAATTGCTGATAAGATTGACATTTAAACTTTTAAAAGTAAGAAAAAGATTCTTTCAAGTTCCTCAACTATATATATGTAAAAAAAAAATGTAATTTACGTTGAGTTATTAAAGTCATTAATAAAAAAAATAATAATAAAAAAATTGAAATTCATGTTGAGTTTCGAGTTCTTCCACATTCTCCAACTCTGCAAGTTAAGATTTATTTACAAACATATCGAAAAAAATACTAACGATTTATTTCAATATTTCAGAGTTAAACATTTATGTTATTATAGTTTAGTTTTATCCTTATACCCAAAATACTATGTATAAATTTATAATTAAAAAATGAGAACTTTAAATAAAGTTAATTTTTATACTTTTTAGCATGCATATTTTAACGCTTGGCGACACTTCAAAAATTGAAGAAAAATTTAATATAGTGACTTAAATATATGGATCTCAATTTCCTATTCCGCAACCCAACATATGTAAAAGCGTAAATATATTATTACGAAAGAAATGCTTTTCTATTTACATACCGAGCTTACTTAATGTGCTAACGATTAACTTGATAATTGTATATTTACGAAAAATAATTATAAATATACGTTTTAAAAATAAACTATCAAAAATATTAAATCCTATTTAAAAAATTACATGTTGAATTAAAAAACTATTTATATTACACTATTATATCAGCCGTTGCCACATTAATGTTTATGATTATTATGATCCTAGATTTTGACCGGATATTATCTTAATTATAGAGCTGGTGGTAGGCGCATGATATTATACGCATTTCGCTTTTGTTTATTTCCTCTAAATACCAATAAAGTATCATCGAACTCTTCAAACAAAACTTTTCCCTCATTTATTCTTAAAAGTTATCAAATAAGTTCATAGTCTAACTCAAAAAGGAAAAAAAAAGGGGCACTAGAATTGCAATCGGTCAACTATATTAGGACAGACAATTAGTATCTCTTTTAAATGCAAACAATATCACAAGAGGAAATTAAACACGTTAATAATACAAGAATATCAATTCTTTGTTTAATTAAATAGTGGAGTATCACTATATTAAATATTTCTCATGTCGGTAGCTAGGATCACATATATGCACACAAAATCTAGTGATGAAACTATTACTACTACTATATTAGGGCAAAGTACACTTAAACTTTGAAGGAATCATTGAATTAAATATTAAAAACCTCGATTAACCGTCACCCTAAAGTATCAATTATTTTAATGAACGTAGAATTATAAAAGATTACACGTGTTTGAGCATGAGGGTTGTTTAAGAACACGTGTCCGTATTTAAGGATATTTAGCGGAATTAAGCGCGATTATTATTTAATTATTAAAGCAGTAAACTCCAAAAGATCATACGTCCAAACGTTGGACTTTGAGGATTACTAATATTTATTAATTTCGTACTGCACTTCAATTACTAGGGATCAAAAAAGAGGATTACGATCACCTCGCTTTTTTAATTTTATTTTAATTATGATTATTATCAGCTTTATTTTAAAAAAAAAAGAAGAAAATAAACAAATAAGGTGTTACAGATAAGTATATGTTTATTTAAATCGGACAAAACCCTCAACGTCTCAAAATTCTATGGAATCCGACAAAAGTGCTTTTAAATTTAGGGATGTAGCCTCCGCGGAACCGATGGTCCTCGCCGAATTTACGCTTTTGCCCCTCCCACGAATTGCATTAATTCAAAATTTTAAAAATACGAAAAATACGTAATGATATAATTAAAATATCACCTACCCCGAGTAAACGATATTTATCCGGAGAGGGGTGGAATTTCCAACTTTACATCTCGAAATATTCGAAGCAATGGGTGGTAAAGAAGGGCAATTTGGGGAGAAAAGGAGATAAGAAAGTAAATATTGTAATGAAGGAAGGCGTAATGGGCAATTTGGGGGTTTGACGTTGAAAGGACGAGGGGGGGTGGGTGTCAGGTAACTTTGACAAATTAAGGTGGGTTCAGTAAATGCAGCAGAAGGGCAGAGCCTGCCTTGTTTTATTTTACGTCAATCCGGGTAAAAATATTATGCGACTCTCACGCAACCTTGTACTTTACTCCTCTCTCTCTCTCTCTCTACTTTTTTTTTTTTTTTGAAAAATATTTTTTATGTTTTTTATTTAAAATAAATAAAATTTAAACTTGAAACCAGATTTATTTATTTGAATGATTGATAAGAATGTGGAAAGTGAACTGAATTTTATTAATTTAATGTTAGTATGTGCAGATTAAATTAATTGAATTGAGAAAGTTGCTTGGGAGAATTGAGCCCTGAAATAAAAGGGAGAGTTAGATTACATTTGTGGGACAGGGAGGGTAGTACTATATGACTATATGACATTAGTTGGAATCTTAATTATTACTTATATTAAGCATGCTGTTAACATTCCAACACTAGCTTTTAGCTTCTATTTGGGTCTTCACTCTGCTATTTTTGGTATATTATTGTGGTTTGATGATTTTTGTAAATTCTGTTATTAAAGATTGCCTAATTACTCAAGTACGAATATTAAAAAATGAATATACTACTTAGTATTTTTTTTAATTAATTGTACAGTAGAAAAATGATTTATCCAAGTTTCGTGGGTGATAATAAAATATTAGTAATACTACTATTAAAATTAAGGGGAAATAGTTATGAATTCACATGAGAAAGCAGTTGATACTTGATGGGTGGGGGGAGGGGGCATTTATTTAATTATAAATATTTACAGAGGAGAGGAAGAAAGTTAACCAGAGGATTACAACTCAGGTTAAAATTACCCAAAAACAAGTGGTTAAGAAGGACAACCACATAACCCAGATTTTTATTATCTACAGTCTCATCATCATCATCTTCTTCTTCTTCATCACCATTTTCTCTCTCCCTCTCCTTAAACTATAGATGGCTGAAATCCTCCTCTATTCCTCCAAAACCCTAATTACGGCCTTAATCGGTTACTGTTCATAAGCTGGCCTGGTCGAGAGATTGAAGAAGAGGAAGAAGAAGATCGAAATTGTTGTGGATGTTTAGATGTATAATCAGCTGATATGGACTTAGGGAATTCGACTGTCAAGACTCCGGAACCAGAATCCGAGACTCCGACCCGGATCCAACCCACCAAGGCCTCCGCCTTCACCAACGGCGTCTTGAAGCGCCACGCTCCTCTGCACCACCACAACCTCAGCCACCACCACCACCACCCCGTCGTCGTCACCTACAAGGAATGCCTCAAGAACCACGCCGCCAGCCTCGGCGGCCACGCCCTCGACGGCTGCGGCGAGTTTATGCCATCGCCGGCCTCAAACCCGGCCGAGCCCACCTCGCTCAAGTGCGCTGCCTGTGGCTGCCACCGCAACTTCCACCGCCGGGAGCCCGAGGAGCCGCTGCCGCAGCTCCCGCCGCCCAGCGCAGCCCCGGCGCTGGAGTACCAGCCCCACCACCGCCACCACCCTCCCCCGCCTCCCGTCCGCGGCAACAGCGGCAGCAGCCCCAACAACTCCCCCTCCCCGCCGCCAATCTCCTCTTCCTACTACCCGTCGGCGCCGCACATGCTGCTCGCCCTCAGCCACGGCCTCTCCGCCCCTCCCCCCGACTGCAACAACACCCCGATCTCCGGCGGGATTAACGCCGCCTCCGCCCCGATGCTTAACTCCAGCAGCCGCAAGCGCTACCGCACCAAATTCACGCAAATCCAGAAGGATAAAATGCTGGAATTCGCCGAGAAAGTCGGGTGGAAAATGCAGAAGAGAGACGAGGACACCATTAATGAATTCTGCGGAGAAATCGGCGTCGACAGAGGGGTTTTCAAAGTCTGGATGCACAACAACAAGAACACATTCGGCAAGAAAGACAACCAGCCTCCCCATTTATCTAACAATTCTACCGAAATCTCGACGCCGCCCGCCTCCGCCGCCAACGGCCACGGCTTGAACTACTGCGAGGTCCGCGCCGTCGCCTTCCGCCACGACCATGAAGGCAGCAGCGACATCAAGGACGAGGAATTGGCGCAGCTCCATCTTCATGAAAATCGAAGCGCTCACGCCCACGCCCATGCTCATGCTATTGGTACTAATGGATCTTCTTCTTCTTCTTGATCTTTTCGTTGGGATTTCGTCGGATTAAATAAACTTCATTAGATAGCGAGGAAAAAAAATGGGGATGGAAATTTGGCTGCAATCTTTTAGTTTCTTAATTCTGGTTATTTTTAGATTTTTATCCTTTTCTTCATCTTTGTTTAATTTTAGCCTATTAATATGACTAGCCATGATCAAAATTTCTGAGGATCAAACGAAATGGAGGAATTATTAGAATTTTGTCTTTTTTTTCTTTATCTCTGCATTTGATTTAGTTTTCCTGGATATTATTTATGTGCTTACTGTGTGTAATTAGGGTTTTTTTTTTTAATTAATAAATTGCGTAACTTTTTCAAGAAATTGAATCGCCATGCATGAAAGCTTGAATCCAGTTTGAAGAAACAGGGGTTGGGTTTTGTCCGATGTGAAGCAGCAGAAAGTGGGAGGTGTAATGCATAAATTGAGGTTGTTTTTTATTAAATTCAATTTCAAAATTGCATCTTCCATGGATACTTTTCTTCTTTATTTCAGCAGAGGAGATGGAAATATAGATACCGATCTTTTAGTATTTTTCAAGATATATTTTAAAATATTATTCCTAAGTGCATAATTTAATGGTGCTTTACTTGTCATTTCCCCCTTTTCTTTTATTGCATCTTTTACTTTATGGCATCAATTTTTAATCGTTATCCACGCATAGTGATTCCCTATTCAAGAATTCCACTAATCAATTAATTAGCTTATTTGGCATAAATATGAGGTAGGTAATCATTAATGATGCTAGCTTAAGTAATGTACTAACTGCTAAGATTTGTTGCCTAAAATGGGTGCTAGTTGTGGTATTAGCTGAGATTAAGTAAGGTAAGACATAATTGCCATGTTAGCTAAAACCAAACATTGATATAAGTGAAATTAATCTTGTACTGCTAATTCAACTTCGCTTTCAAGACAAGCAGAGATGATGAATGATATGTGTGTGCATATTTTAAGTGTAAGTGTGTGTAATTATTGGAAGGTGACGATTTGGGAATGTCTTGTCCATCACCTCTGCTACTGTTGTGTTGTGTGTTTTTAGAGAGAGAGAGAGAGAGGCTTGGCTTTGGGTGGTGAAGTCAGTAATCTTGTTTTCTTGGAGGGGTGCAAAGGCATTTTCTTTTTTTTCTATGTGAGAGAGAGAGAGAGAGAGAGAGAGAGAGAGAGAGAGAGAGAGAGATTCAACAACCAAAAAGGTATGGGACAGTCCTTTCATTAATTTTTCATCAGAGAGTGGGTAATGGGTACATAGCTGGATTTTTCTGAGATTTTATCTTAAGTTTGTGTAATATATTTTGGCAGCCCTAATTATTGCAATTTCTTTGCCTCATTTTAGTCCTAACACCTATCATTGTTTCTTCCCGGTATGGGAATCATAATGCATGCACTCATCACTATATTTCAGATTTTTAATAATTAATTTCACATTTTTTAAAAATTTCTTTAATCATCCTATTAATTTAATAATTTATTTTAGATGAGGTTGCTTATATAACTCAAAAGTAGACCACATTTGGCCCCTACTCTGTCCAGTCCCATTGTGTTTATTGTTGCCTCGTAGTAATTAATAATGCTGGCGAAAATAATATAAAAATAAATTATTGTGTAAGATTTCAGTGATTTGCTTCTCCTTTTTACACATTTTAGTTTCTTTTTTTACGTTTATTATCAAGTCATAATATAAGTAGTTGTCCGAAAAGCTGTTCGAGGAAAAATGAGTTGACTTTCGGTTACTTTATTATCTGAGTGTACCTCCAGAAATCTGAAGTCATTTTTTTTTGTCCTTGGATATATCTGAGGAAATTATATTCTCTAAAAAAAATAGGAAAAAATAATTCAAAGTGACGATAAGTTTAATACGCGAAAATTGAAAGTACCAAACTGAAAAAAAAGAAAAGAAAAAGGACTAATTTTTGCCAGTGCAAAATTTTCAGAACCAATAATTCTGAAGAAAGGGTACACTGCAAAATTAGTGTAGCCATATTTACTTAGAATTATTAAGGATGGTAATTTGGGTTCGGGTTTTCGGGTAGGGACATAAATATCCGAACCCGAACGGGTTTTTGGGTACCCAAAATCCGAAAAAATCGGATTTGGGTTTGGGATCGGGTAGTGAGATTTGAAGAATTCGGGTATACCCCGAACCTGAAAAAAAATTACCCGAAATCCTGAAAACCAGAAATTTATATTTAAATTAATTTAAAATAATAAATAATACTAATTAATAAATAAAATAATTAAGAAAAAATAGTTAAATAAATAATTAACTTAGCAAGTTAACACTTTAAACTCTCATTTCTTTGCTTTTTTCATTTGATGTTTTATTAATTATGCAATTATATACATAATATCTTCAATAACTAGCTATATGTATTATTTAAAATAGAAACAAAAAATAGTAGTTTTTTTTTTTATTTCTAAATTTTTGGATTTTTCGGGTATCCGAATACCCGAATGGAATACCCAAACGGGTATTTGGATACCCAAAAGTAATTTCAGGTTCAGGTTTGGGTAGTGAATTTTTGATTTTTTGGGTTCGGGTACTCGAAAAATTCGGGACAGGTACCCGACCCGTACCGAATTACCATCCCTAAGAATTATTACCTCCATCTCATTATATTAGTATCTTTTTCATTTTGGTCCGTCCCATCATATTAGTTCTCTTTTCTAAAATGACAAAAAATACTTGGTTACAATTAACTCTATGTCCATAATTGATTATAGCAACATATCCTCTCCTTCCTTGATTTTTGTATCTATCTAAAGAGGGCTAATACAATGGGATAGATGTATTATTAATTACTCGTAATTGTTTCTTGTTAACGTGAATGCATTTATTTAATCGAATAAAGAAAAGTAGAAATGATAAAGGAAAGAGAAAAGTTATGCACTTAGCATCGCGGTGCTTAGTAGGCGTTTTCAGGAGAGAAAAGTAAAATAACTGGAATGTGGGGGCAATTTTGAGACTTTAATGAGATATTTGAGATCGTGTACAATTTAATTAATTAAGTTTGAGGGGCCACAAATTGAAATCTGACCAAATATAATGGTTCAAATACTTAGATCAAAACCCAGGTCCCATTGCGAAACTTGATATAGAATTTAGACTTATGATAATTGAGGCGAATTTTATTTACCCGGGAACATTATGAATTACTTCCTTCCGTCTACCAATAACGTGAATATAATTTTTGACACAAATTTTTATATGCTGAATAATTGGACGCTATAAGAAAATTTGGATTTTATTTGATACTCCATCCGTCCCACTTAAATAGTCCATATTTTCTTATTGGTTTGTCCCATATAATAGTTCACTTTACTAAAATAGTAAAAGTCTATCTCACAACTAATATTATTTTAAAATTCCTTATCTCTACATGCATTGGTCTCTGTGTCAAAAGCAATGTGGACTATTTAGGTGGGACGAAGGGAATATAATTTACTCCGTATTATCTAACCTGATGCAATGTATAATACATTAATATCAAATTGAATTCAAACTTTATTTTAGTGCACTCCCAACGCGGTGGGGGCTATCGCGCTCGCCGTTGTGAGCGAGACCCCGATCCCGCGTCACACGTGTTGGGGAGCTTGGTGTCGGAGGGAGCTGGCTCGCTGTAGCGAGAAACATGCGAGCCCAATAAAAATAAACATTAAAAATTTGATTTTTGAATAAAAAAATTATAAAAAACAAATCGTAGGAAACCCGAGAGAGAGCCCGTATATCGGGGTCAATTTTGGGGGTGGGCTCTTTCCACCGGAAAACTTGGGAGAGAGCCCACTTTTTGGGCTCCCCATTAGGGATGCTCTTAGTATCTACTTATTCAGAATATAAAAACTCATACCGAAAGATTTTGTGCACGTTCTTGGTTAATAAAAGGGGATTTGGTTCGTATTTACTTACTAGCCATTTTTTTTATTTAGTACTACTACAATAATTATATTTTCAGTTCAGACAACCACCACACTGAGGAGACTATCCACAAATTTTATACTTTTTGTTATATAGAAAAATCATTTCTATAGTATAGATGGGGGCTTTAGCCTACAGTAGTTCCTGCGGGATCCCTCACTAATCTTATCGCCTTAATGTTTGACAATTAAGCGCATTTTAGTCGTAATATGCTTCATCTTCACTTAAAAAGTCTGAGATTCTTGTCATCTTGTTACATGCGTGTGTGAGTATGTATGCGTTGTACTAAAAAAAATACTTTAATGTTTGATAAATAAAAATAATAACATCTCTAAATTTAATATCATATACACTTTAACGGTTTAACTCAAAAATTTTGTTAAAAAAAAAAATTGTACAAAATAGTAATGAAGAGCAAATGATTAAACACATTCAAAGACGAGAATGAAATATTTTAAGGATGCGATGTAGTAATATTTTCCATTATTGTTAGCATTAATATTATAATTAAAATATCGTTTCAATTCATTTATATATGCACATAAAATAATACTAATATGATAGCGTCCACAAATTAAGTAAAAATAATCGATAAATCCAAACCACAATAATACTAAAAAAGAATTACAAAGATTTAAAAGATTATGAAAATAAAAATAAAAATAAAAATACAACCAAACATCGTTTTAAAACTAGTACACTCTTCTATAGACAGTGAATTTGTGGAAAGACGGAGACGGAGAGAGTATTTGGAAAGTAGGGGTGGGGGTGTTACAGGTGTGATAGGGGTTAGCTAAAAATGGGAGATATCAAATATTAATTTGGAACATTATATATATATGTTTAAAGAGATATAATCCGTAATGAAACAGAATCAGTTAAAGTAGGAGTGGGTACCTTAATTAGGTCAAATACGCGTCCAAAAAATTGCAGTAATGAGGGCTTCCATCATTTGAAAATTCCAAATTGAGATAATCTCACATTTATTTAAGAATCTGGACCACCTCAGCATAAATATGGATTCTGCACTTCTTCTTTTTTATTTTTATTTTCTTCTGCAATTTCTACCTTTTTTCTCGAGTGGTCCCTTAATTATTACGTTTCATCAATTAAGCTAACTGTATTTTGGTCATCGATAAATAAACAGATAAAATAAAAAAAAGTGATGCCTAATGTGAGGGTCCTCTTTGTAATTTTTTGGAGAGTTTTTAGATGAGTTAAATCACAAATTTACTCTAGTAGGGGGGCTCAACTTTGATGTACTTTGTCAAATTGTCACTATAAGATTTTTAGTATTTATTTTTTTAGTAACTTTTTAAATTTTTTTTATTTTTATAAAGAAGATCAATAATGGTTCCCCATTTCCTTCCTTAACGTGATATTTATTTATTTTTTTTAACTTCTCATCATTTAATTTAATTTGTTTCAGTGATTCCTTTTATATAGAAATGCTCTCTTACTCACCGTGAGCATATTTAATGTGTCCACCGCTTATGTGGCAGTGTCACGTCATTAATTTTTTTTTCATTCAGGGTTGAGTTTTTTTTGGTAAGGTTTAATTATTATGGTATATATTAAAACTAATTTCCTTATTTATTGTATTGCCACGTTACCGATGGGCACATCAAGTATGCCCACCGTGAGCATTGGAGCATTCCTCTCCTTATATATATATATTAAAAGTGAATGAAATGTCCAGTTGGAGGATCTACATATATTTTCGTATTAAAACATACTATCATAAACATTCGGTCGCCCGGTGATGTATCATTGCTAGGTTGGCAATTTTACTAATTAGAATTAAAAAAAATAAATTATATTAGCTTCCATATTTATAGTATCATTATTTATTTATTTATTATTATTATTTTTTTCGTGAACATATTATAGTATTTTTCTATAGCACATGTAATAGTAAAATCTCTATATAGTCGTATTGTTGGTACCATAAGAAAGTACTACTATTACTATAAGGAGATTATTTTTATGTAGAGTTTCGCATAGATATATTTAGCATATTCACCTTTCTAATTAATACTCCCTGCGTCTCCAGCCCCGGTCCTGAGATTTCGGTGGCCCTAGGCAAAATAAAAATTATGGGCCCTTATATAGTACTCCTAATATTCCCTCTGTCTCCCCTTCATTAGTTTCAGAGTAATATTTTTATTCCACATATATTCAATCTATATGACTAATGAAGCGGGACAAATGGAGTATAAAATTCAAATAATCCCTATACGTTACATAATAGATAAATCTAGTGTTTATTATTATTATTATTATTATTATTATTATATTTTTTTAAGTCTGAGGCTAAATAAATAAATTTGCTAGTGGGTCTTTTATCTTCTTTTTTCAGAATTTTAGGCCTTTTTTAATTTTTAATAGGGTTTGAGTTTTTTTTTTTTTTTTTTAACATACATAATACTAGTACTAAATTTTTTGGGGGCCCCTTTTGGTCCTGGACCCTAGGCGGTTGCACCCCTGGCCTAGGCTCAGAAATCTGTGCGTCTCACCCTAAATGACCTCATTTTTTCTTTGGGCCGTCTCACCATAAATGACTACTTTCCATATAAGGAAATAATTAGCCACACTTAACATTTTCTAATTAAATTCCATCATCCATTAACCTCTCAGCACGTATCCCAATATAATTTAAATTTTAAAAGTTTAAATTATCATAACTTGCTCATTTGTTCTCCGTTTTTTATGATTTTTGTACCAAATTAAAGGTCTTGATACGATCTTTCATTTAAGATCAGATATCAATATATTTTTATGCATCTATGATGCTCTAGTTTTAAAATATGTATAAATACATAAACCACACTCTCTCCTTAAACACTTCCTCCTTAAAACCCGTGCCGAAAAGAAAGGGGTCATTTAAGGTGAGACGGAGGGAGTATAAATTTGACTAAACTATGCATTTATCATGTTAATACACAAAAAAAAAAAAAATGAAGAAAATAAAAAATTCCTCACAAAATTGAGTAATCAAGTTAAGGAGTTTCACTACAGTAACCTAATGGATATGAATGCCTTCATCAATTATCCAATTAGTGAGCAATGCATCACTGTTGGGAACCCTTGCAGTTTGATTTTGATGATGTTTTTTCGAAACCACACTTAACCTTATTCTTTCATTTCTATTTAGGATTAATTAGTGCGACCTGCTCTATTTTCACAGGTCGTCTCCTTAGTCCTTTTACTGGTTGAATCATTGTAAAGAACAGTTCGTGTTTAATGACCTGATCTATAACCTTCAACCTGCTCTTATTATTTTCTAGTCAACCTGTAGTAGAAGTTCAGCTAACCTGCTCTGAAGATTTCAAGATCGCTGGAGTTCTACAGATCGAAGGTCAAGCAGATTCGCCTTCACGAGTCTGAACAACCTGTCCTTTGGTACCTGTTTGCCAACTAGGACGAAATCTCCCAACGGCTAGAAGTGAGTCAACAGTACGGCCTCTCTGCCATCACTGACAACTCCAACGGCTAGATTTCAAATCTTAGCCTATAAATACTTCAAGCCTCTCCAAAATCAAGCACGGGAAATTGAATATTCAAGCCAAAACTCTGCAGAAATTTCTGAAGCTCAACGCATCACTTAACACTCGAATCAAGAAGATTTCCCAAGTGTTAAGATATTTAGATTTCTGATTCTGGATTGTCTGTTCTTATGCGTTCACTGCTGCTTAAGAACATCTTAGATTTCTTCATATTAAAGTCTCTCAAAGTCTGTAATAGTGAAGAAGTTTAGAAAGCTGATTCTCAAATTGTTAAGTCTAAATTAGCTTAGCAAGTTCTGAATAGCTAGTGAATGTCAAGTTTGTAATCTCTATTCTAGAGAAGTTTGTAAGGGTCACGACCCAGATTCGTGTTTAGTATTTCATCAAGTTCAACAAGAACTGAAGCTGATTCTCAGTCAGTCTAAACAAGAAGATAAGCAAGGAAATTCAGCTACGACAGTAGCTGACGTGGACGTAGGGAAGGTTACCCCGAACCACAATAAAATCGACTGTCTCTATCTCTACTTCATTTACTTCAGTTGATTCGTTACTTGTTCTCTAACTTGCATTCATAAGCATTCACAACATTCACCTTTCATATAACTTTGTGACCTGCTGTGTTTTAAAAAGGAAAAGTCTTATTTTTCTAAAAAGAGTAGCCAACTCCACTCACCAACTTCCATACTGCATTGACAACCTGTTGACTTAAGTGAACCTGTTCTCAACTAAACTTTCTCTTAATTAACAGATCGTCACTCTCTGATCTCTGTTTACCTTACAAGTCAATCAGGTCGTAGATTAGTTTTGAAAGTCAAAACTGTTGGCAATTGGTGTATTCCCCCCCCATAGACCCAATTACTTTTTCTGGACCAACAAGTGGTATCAGATCGGTGGTTCTTTTGACCATCGCCTCAGCATACTGAAAACTTTTCAAAAAGTCTTGGTCAAATTGGACTAGATCCGAGGAAATTTTTCCATTCATTCTTTTACTACCTGTAATCATGGAAACATCTCTTCTTAGAGTTTGCGAGGACTTTTCCATCCAGGGATATGAAGACTGGAGCTTCAGGATCAAAATGTGCCTTGAAGCTCATCATGTGCTGATGTGGGATGTCATTGAAAATGGACCCACACCAATCTACATTCCTCATGACACTATTGTCACTGACAAATCTGAGTATGTACCAAAGTTAAAGGATCCTCAATCCTACACTGCTGAGGAAAGAAAGGAAGCTGGCCTTGATAGTTTTGCAAAAGGCCTGATCTCTAGTACGGTGAAAGAAGTTCACCTTGCCAAGATTAGAAATCTCAAGACTGCTTAAGAAATGTGGGATACCTTGAAATCAATTAGTCAAGGGTCCGAAGAAATGCTTGAAAACAAATTGTCTATTGCATGTAGCAAGCTTGATGATTTTAAGATGCTCCCTAAAGAAACAATAGATCAGATGAAGAATTGTTTCATTGAGATCACTCTAGAGATTGCAGCCATAAGACCTAACAAATACTCTCAGCGCGAACTGAACCAAAAAGTATTACGTGCCTTACCTGCAAACTGGCATGTGTACACTGCTTATCACCCAGGCCGACCTGATTTCAACGACCTGCAAACTGATGATCTCTTTGATCTCCTTGTTGGAAATGAATATGAGATGATTTGTCTTCACGGATCAAATCAACCTACTGCAAGTTCAAACAAACCAATAACAGAGAAGAAAGAAAGTGAAGCTGCTTTCAAAGCTGAGATCTCATATGCTGTTCAAACTGCCAAGTCAGATCAACCTACTGGGATAGAGTAACTGATTCATTTCACTACTTGCTCGTCGAAATGAAAGAATGGAGTCCAGAATGAACAAATTCAGAAAATTCTATAAAGACTCCAAGAGGAATTTTAGAAATCAGACTCAACCGCTAAACAACAAGAAAGGTCAAGGTAACACTAACTCTTCGAATGCAAATTCCATTAATACTCCATCTGGAGGTTGCTTTCAATGTGGTGAGACAGGTCATTACAAGACAGACTGTCCTGACCTGACACAAGAAGAGCGTGATACACTACGAGCAAAGAGGGATCGCAAACTGAAAGAGAGAAGGGAAGCTCTACTTGCTGAAAAAGCATCCAAGAAAGGGCCTTCGTTCTCTGACACTTCATCAGAAGAAGATTACATCGCAGATATGGACTCTGACAATGAAGAGTTCACTCTCGGATATGCATATCTCGCCAATGAAGTTGATGATAATTGTGATGAAGAAGAATGCTGCATGGGTCTTGAAGATAAAATTGAGACACCCAAGGTAGACTCTCAATCCCCTTTTTCAATTATTTCTGACGATAAAAATGCATGCGAAGATTCCTCTGAGATGCCGTCTTGGGAGGAATTCAATCAACAAATGTCTGACTATAAAAAGCTTGCAACCATGTTCAAAAAACTGGTGTTGGTCGGAAAAGAACTGGAGGAAGAAAACGAGAAATAGAAATTGACACTGAAGGAACCGTTCGCACCATATGATGCAGTCAAAGAAAAGGAAGTAAAAACCCTAAAATCTCAACTTGATCAAGCTATCCTAAAGGAAGAGCATCTGAAGGAAATGATCACAAATAGAGATAAAGATATTCTTGATCTTTCCCATAAGCTGACCATTCTTCAACAAAAGATAGATTGCATGATCAAAGGAAAGGAAAAACTGGAGGAAATTTAATCAGTTCAAAGGAATCCAATCATCAAGACTGGACTTGGATTCACAGGCCATAAAAAGGAAAAGAATCAAGCTTGTGACTGCCGGATCTTGTTTGTCAAAGCCCAAGGCAAGCAGGAAGCAAAGCCAGTTCATCAATCATTACCTGACAAAAGAGTGGAACCGAAGAATCCCGCCAGACAACCTCAAGCTATACTGATCAAGGAATACAATGTCTCAACTTCAGAAAGTTAACTCAAGAAGTCAACTCTGAAAATGACAAATAAGATTAAACGTGTAAAAAGAAAGCCTATGATGAAAAATAAGAGTCAACCTGCTCTCAAGCTGAAAAGGAAACAACACGTCCATCAAAGACAGACTCAATATGAGCAGTGACACTTTTATCCAGATCATGGTTATCATGAATAGTGAAATCATGAGCCCCACTATAACCATCAGCAAAATTATCCATCATATGGCTACCCCAACTTCTATTAGAATGCTCCACACTTTGAATGTCCAGATCAGTGGTACAACTATAAGCAATATGAGCAACCTACATATCAAGATTACTACTGCTTGGGTCGCCAACAATTCCATCCTTCCGGATATTATGAGGACCCATTCTTCTATGCAGATCAGTATCAACCTGCACCTCAAACTTACAGGAAGAGGATAAAGAAGAAGAAGTCTCTCAAATCTGCAAAGGAACCTCAACCTGCTAGCAAGGCACCCCAGTTTGTATGGGTTGCTAAATTTGTTTAATTGTAGGGTGGAAAGCCTGAAAGGAGGAAGGTAGCTGCTGGCGGACTTGTCTGGATCATCGACAGTGGATGCACCAAACACATGACCGGATTCAAACATCTCCTCTCTAATCTGATCAAACATGAAAGACCAGATGTCACCTTTGAAGGAAACGACAAAGGAAAGACAAAAGGTTACGGTAAAATTCTTGTTGGTAAAACATCAATTGATGATGTCACTTATGTAGAAGGCATAAATTATAGCCTATTCTCCGTAAGTCAATTATGTTCAAGTGGCAAAAGAGTCGAATTCACTGCTAACAAATGTTTGGTGAGAAACAAGGAAGGAGAAGAAATTCTTTTTACCGGTGTTATGCAGGATAATCTATATATAGTCAAATGGAACAGTGAACAGGAAACCTGCCTTGTCTCTAAACCTGCAAATGAGCTGAGCTGGCTGTGGCACAAGAGACTAAGTCACCTGAATTTCAAGTCCATCACTCATCTTGCTCGCAACAAATTGGCTCGCGGAATAGCAGATCAAGTATTTCACATAGATCATGTTTGCGAAGCTTGCCAAGCAGGAAAGCAGACTAGGGCGTCCTTCCAATCTATTGCAGCTCAATCATCAACTCGAATTCTAGAACTTCTACATCTGGATCTGTTCGGTCCAGTCACTCCTCGATGCCATAACGGTAGAAAATATACTCTCGTAGTCATAGATAATTTTTCTAGATTTATGTGGGTTATTTTCATATACAAAAAGAAGGAGGCCTTAGAGAAGCCGCCCGAGCTCATCACCAGATTGTGCAATGAGAAGAATTCAAATGTTCAGACCATTCGATCTGATTGAGGAACTGAGTTCATCAAACAGGTGATAGGATAATTCTATTCACAAAAATGAATTATCCATCAAACTTTAGCAGCCCGCACACCTCAACAAAATGGTATAGTAGAATGACGTAACATATCACTCAAAGAAGCAGCTCGTACAATGCTAAACGAGACCAAACTTCCTAAGAAGTTTTGGGCCGAAGCCATCAACACGGCCTGCTATACACATAACATATCCGTCGTCACAGTTCGCCATGGGAAAACCCCCTACGAAGTTTGGAGAAACAAACTGCCTAAACTTAAATATCTTAAAGCATTTGGTTGCTTGTGTTACATCCATAACAATGGGAAAACTCAATTAAAGACCTTTGATAGCAAAGTTGATCCCGGAATATTCTTAGGATATTCTGATACAAGCAACGCTTTCAGAGGTTTTAATAAGTCTACCATGACTTTGGAGGTAACACCTCATGTTGTGTTTGATGAATCTATGTGTGTGCACAGGGAAATCCCACCATCCAATCAATCTACAGATCAAACTACAGGTCAAGTAACAGGTCAGACCAACTCACATGATAAATTTCTGGAAGAAATCTTAAGCTGGGGACCCAACGATCCAGAAAAAGAGGAAACATATTCTGCTCAAGTCAACTCTAACCCGAGCTCACAGCAAGGGAGAACCAGTCAACCTAAGCAATCACAACCTGTGTCTCCCAATCTGGATCCACAGTCTACTCCAAACCAGTCACCTATCAGACAGACCTCAGATCAGCCTGTCACCATTCAACAGGCCAGTGTCGATCAAATAATAGAATAGCTCGAACAACTCAATCCATTCTCATCTCAACCCCATCCAGAGTTTGATGACCCAGTAGATGAGCCTGAACCTATAATTTCCGAAGAAGAAATAGCTCGACGAAGACGATGGATTGATGCTCATCCTGAAGAGCTCATTGTTAGAAACCCAAATGAAGGCATGAGGAAGAAACGTCAGATTGGAGAAAGCTGCCTTCTAAGCTGTTTCTTATGAAGAACCAACTTGCGTAAATGAAGCTCTTGCAAATGCTGATTGGACCATTGCCATGCAAGAAGAGCTCAATGAATTCGAAAGAAATGAAGTCTGGAGTCTTGTAGATCGACCAAGTCATCAAGGCGTAATTGGAGTAAAATGGATTTTTAAGAAGAGAGATGGAACTGGAGAAGTTGTTCGAAACAAAGCTAGACTAGTGACAAAAGGCTACTGTCAACAGGAAGGAATAGATTATGAAGAAACGTTTGCCCCTGTTTCCAGACTGGAAGCAATCAGACTATTCATGGCCTATGCTGCTCACAACAAATTCACCGTCTATCAAATGGACGTCAAAAGTGCCTTTTTGAACAGTAGACTAAAAGAAGAAGTCTATGTGGAACAACCTCCTGGTTTTGGAAAATGAGATCATTCCAAAGTCTACAGATTGCACAAAGTAGTCTATGGCCTAAAGCAAGCTCCTCGAGCTTGTTATGAAACCTTGGTGAAATTCCTAATTGAATCAGGATTCAAAAGATGAAAAGTTGACAAAACGTTGTTCTCAATCAAATGGAAAGACAGTATCCTTTTAGTACAAGTTTATGTTGATGATATTATCTTTGGATCAAAATCACAGTTTTTGTGTGATAAATTTGGACAACTAATGCAAGATAAATATAAAATGTCCATGATGGGAGAAATGAATTTCTTTCTAGGATTGCATGTCAAGCAGTCTAGTGAAGGGATATTCATCTGCCAAACCAAATATACACATGAACTGATTGACAAGTTTAGGGTCAAAGATAGCAAACCTGTCAAAATTCTTATGCTTGCAAAAATGGGAACATTGATCCAGATGTTGATGGAAAACCAGCCAACATAACTCAGTACAGGGGAATCATTGGCTCTTTACTCTATTTAACTACTAGTCGACCTGATATCTCTTTTGCAGTAGGAGTGTGTGCTCGCTTTCAAGCTGCACCCAAAGAATCACACTTGGAAGCTGCCAAGAAAATTCTCCACTACCTTAAGGGAACTCCTAACGAGTTATGGTACCCCTGTGATGATAACTTGGAATTAACAGGTTACTCCGATTCATATTATGGTGGTTGCAAAATGGATCGAAAATCCACTTCAGGAACCTGTCAGTTTCTAGGCAGTAAACTGATTTCTTAGTTTTCCAAGAAGCAAACATCAGTAGCCACATCAACCACTAAAGCTGAATACATGGCCGCAGGAAGCTGCTGTGCTCAGATCTTATGGTAAAAGCAACAACTTAAGGATTACGAAATCTCAGTTAACAAAGTTCTCATCTTCTGTGATAACATTAGCATAATCGCAATCACACTGAATCCAGTTCACTACACTAGATGCAAACATATTGATGTGAGGCATCATTTTATTTGTGATCATGTTGAAAAAGAAGATGTGGTGGTAGAAAAGATTCCTACCGCTATTCAATGCGCGGATATCCTAACAAAACCTTTGCAAGAGGAAAGGTTCAAAATGTTGTGTGGAAAGCTAGGAATGCTCAGTGCACCAAAATCGGAATAGGTGTGATCTGATCTGTCGCAAACAGGTCATGATTTACAGGTCATTGCCGATCTGATAAATTAGACTAGCCTGTAGTCACAACCTGTTCGGTCAACCTGCCCTTGAGAAACTGATCATAAATTCAAGGGGAATTCAGAGATTTTGTATCGATCTCTGAACATATCTTCTCCTATACGCTTTAAATTCAATGACTAATATGTATTGATCTAAGTGTTTCTCTATTTAATTAACTTTCAATCTTTTCAAGGCCGATTGGACTCTACTGACACAAAAGAGACATTCCATACGCTAGTCCACAGCATATCAAAGGATTCCCGCCTGAACAAGGAAGCATTTAATTCTGGAACAGAAAGGGCGCTTCTTATCTTGTGGACAGGGCGAGCGCGTGCTGCATAGACGCGATTCCACTCGCACTCCCACTCGCGACGGTTCATGGACGTAATCTTGACCCTTCGATCTTTTAAATCTCAACCGCCCACTTTCACATATATTCATACACGTCTTTCTTCTTTAACTTCATTGTCTCCAAAACTCTATTTTTTTTTCCAGTTTTTTAGAAAACCTTCAAAATCAAAACTTGTTTTCGAAAATCTGAAGCATAATATCGTTCCTTTTCAATTATTCTGTAAAATGGCAAGAGAGACATCAAGTTCTGGACAGAAGCCATTATCTTCGAAGATCAAATCGCAATTATTCAGGCGCATGTAAAGGCGGAACCCTACGCCATCTTCGAACATTTTGGGTTTTCCGGTCTTGAACCGCTATTCGCCACCATGAAAGAATGTTCCGGCTTCCACAAAATCATATCGGCAAAACCGCTTATTTTTCTCCCCAAGCAAATCGCAAATTTCTTTTATAATTGGGAGAAAAATTCGCGTTTGGATCAAATCTCTGTTCATCTGTCTACTCCCTCCGGCGGCGGTCCGGTAAATGTACTTGAACTTATTCTTCGCACTTTCAATTTGGAGGACAAGGGGTCCATTGCAAAATTTGGAGGACAAGGGGTCCATTCCAAAATTGGAGGACAAGACATCCCATGATAAAAATAATTAGTGATCAATTGATATTTTGAAAAACCATGGTTTGGACATTTACGACACAATTGTTGCAATCTCTCCCAATAATTAGATAAATTTTCCCCCTTCTTCTGCTTAATGCTACTAATAGCAATTTGCAAACTTGCAGCTCTAGATTCGGGAAAAAATTTACGTAAAAATTGCTCCTCTAAATCATTCCAAGAATTGATGGAACTAGGAGGGACATCAAACAACCACTCTCGAGCCCTTCCCTGCAAGGTATGAGAAAAAGTTAGTAATCTCAAATTATCATCAAAAAAACCTTGTGGGCGTAAAGTAGAGCACACTAAATCCAATTCCGCAAGATGCTTATGTGCACTCTCTCCGGATCGATCACCAAACTTAGGAAGTAATTGGATAAAGCTCGGCCTGATTTCGGAGTTCTCATTAATGGTTGGCAAAATGATGAACAACGGTCGATTGCTCCTTTGACGGTGTAACTCCTTAATCACCCGATCTTCTAGCTTTGGATCTTCTTCCTTGTTGACCATATTATCTATAGAAAAAAAATAGCAAAAATTAAAATAAAAAAAAATACAAGTCAAAAATTCAGAAAAAAAATACTACTTAAAAACTGATCCCCAGCAACGGCGCCAAAATTTGGTGCGTCGTTTTACACCAAAAATAATTCCGACTTTCGGTCGGTATGCCCACGCTGCACAAACAGTGGTAAGCAAGTGTTATGGTTCAGTCAGTTGGGAAGGAAGATGAAGATTTGGGGAAGGATGAAGATTTGGGGAAGAAAGGAAAATTAGGGCTCTTGTTGAATTTGGGCGCAAAAGAGGAGAAGATTGATTGTTCAAGTGATGAAAAGCGGGAAGAATAAGAGTCGTCCATGTGTCAGTTATCTAAGGAATGAAGAAAAGGATTTGTTTTGGCTAGTGTCGCATTTTATTTTACTTACGTTTTATGTTTTCTTGTTAGCCAAGTTTTGGGCTTTTGTGGGATATTTAATACGCTATGCTTTTCCAATTTGGGGTATGAAATGAATTACAATTTTCTATCTCTCTCTCTCTCTCTGCTATTCATCCCTTTCTTTATATCTTTTCTTGCTATTGTTCTTCTCTAATTCTCACTCTACTTTCTTTATCTTCTAAATTATGGCTGATCTACACAAATTACATCCGGTCTATACAAATTACACATCCAAGAGTAGTGGGTTCACTACAATTGGTATCTCGGAGCCAGCGATCGAACCTAGGGCGGAAGTCACATTGTTCACAAATCTGCATAAATCACAACAACAAATGGTTCAGCTGTTGCAATCTGACATTAAAGGGCATGAGGCTGCAGAAATGAAAATCCAAGAACATATCTCAGGTATGGATAAGAAATTTGATCATATCTCACAAACTTTGGCTGAAATTCAACTTCAGTTACTTCACTTGAGTAAAAAGCATGTATCTAGTGAGGAAAACAATCTGGAAAACCTTGAACACACACCTGATTCTGCATCTATGAAAATTGGGTCATCTCCAAATTATGCTTATAGTCCAGCAGCTAGGATTGATTTTCCTAGGTTTGATGGTGTTAACCCAAGAGCTTGGATTGTGAAATGTAATAGCTATTTTAAGCACATGCCTACTGTACCCGATGCTCTAAGGATTAATTTAGCTACTATGCACTTTGATGGGAAGGCATTAACATGGTTTCAAAGTCTGAATATGGTTGAAGTAAAAATTACTTGGAAACAGTTTTTGGAGGTTGTTTGTGCTAGGTTTGAAGTTCTGCTAGTTTCTAGTATGATTGTGGAACTTAATAAGCTTAAACATACTGAAAATTATGATGAGTATGTGGAGAAATTTGAAGAGCTTAGGGCTTATATAGTGTTGAATGATAGCAACAAGTATTCTGAGGATTATTTTGTGGCTAAATTCCTAAGTGGGCTTAATGAAGACTTGCAAGCATTTATCAACATGTTTCAACCTACAAATCTTGAGCAAATCATTGAGTTGGGAAGGAAACGAATTCATACCTTGGATGCCATCTCCAAGTGGATGAGTCCAAATGCTAATTTTGTCCAGATTCAATTCCCAACCTGTAAGATGATAGATACAGTATCTCCACAGGTTTTTAGCAGGTTGAGCACTACCATTTCACCCAATCCAACAACTAAACTGCTTATAATTGCTGGGATGACAATAGAAGAAGAGATTCCTGATGCTCATAAGGCCATTGAGTTAGGAATTACAGAGGTGGACTTAAAGTTCTGAGAATTTATTCCTGCACAAAGTGTTGCAGATTTAGAAAATTTAGGTATAAGGTGGCGAGATAATGGCCAAATTAGGAGTGATATTTTTGTTTTGCAAAATAAAAGCAGTAAAGAAGATATACCTCCTGATTTACTGCCAATGTTGGAAGAGTACGCAGCAACCTGTGATGAGCCAATGGGACTGCTACCTTTAAGAAGGATGATACATCAAATACAGTTAAAGTTTGGAATCATTCCAAAACAACAATTAAGAGAGGTACTACGGATGTTACTTAAGCATCCCTTGTTTGGAAAAAGCAGCAAATGCAATTTTGATAAAGAGAGGGTGGAGTATTTTGGACACATCATTATAGATGCAGGGGTTGCTAATGAACTGGAAAAGATTGTGTGGAGGGTTGTTTGGCCTGCTCCTAAACATGTGAATCAGTTTATGGGATTTCTTGGGATGTTTCAGGTTTTGTATGGTTATTCACCACCCTGTACTTTGGGATTTCTTGGGATTTCTTAGGATTTACTGCCAATATTGGGGAATGTAGGAATAACTACCATGAGGGTAGTAGGGGAAGCAGGAGATCATAAACTTATTATTTTTCTGGATACTTGTCCTAATGCAGATAACGCCTTTTCTCAACTTAAAGAGGCTATGTTTTCAGCACAAATGTTGGCTCTTCCAAATTTTTCAGAACCTTTCATTCTTGAGACTGATTTGAAGGATTTAAAGGACGGTGATTTGAAGCAGATTATGAAAGAGTTCTTTGAAACTCAAATGGCAGATTTTGTCAAGACTCAGCTTAGCTTTCATGTCTCCAATCTCTTTTTTCCTAAACAGATCGACGATTTCAGTATTGCCACTCTCAGTGAAGTTGAGAAGGTACAAGACAGATGCACGAAGATGGAAGAAGTGCACTCTACCTCAAAATGTATCCGCTTCTCAATCCTCTGTAGATGCCATTCAACAGGACATCAACGCTCTCCTACACTTCAAGGAATCCGCTTTTGCAGAAATAGAGAAGTTGAAGAGCGAGAATGCATCTCTTACACTGTCGATCCAGGCGCTGTTTGATGATGTCAAAAAGGGGGAAGAAGAGGACAATAAGCGAAAAGAGATGAAAGTCCAAGGGAAAGGGAAATCTCTTCAAGCTGAAAAATCAAAAGTGCAGCCCTCAACTGTTTCCAAGCCTGAAACTCAATCTGCTAACTCAACTCTGTCTGCTCGCCCTTCCTCATCTGTTCCTCGTAAACAGGTTGACGAGGATACAACTAAAAAGGCAGATAAGGCTCGATCTTTCATGATCTCGCAAATGATCCAACAAGGTTACTCATCGGAAGATATCTCAAATCCGGAGTTAGTACGTCAATTCACAAAGGATCAAGCGAACAAGGCCAGAAGACTAAGAGAGATCAAGGAATGGTCAGATCGAACCAGGGTATTCTGTCAAGTGAAAACAGAACCTCAACCTCCTACCGCTTGGCTCAGTCCAGAAGATGCCAACAGACAGAATGTTCTCAACAGCTGTTTTATCTTAGAGCACTACTTTTTGGAAATTCCAGAGCGCCAAGGAGACACTGAAGTCATTTTCAGGCAATACCTCAATGATCACCATGATCAAGACTTCATCTTAAGGGTGTGCAAACGGGCTAATGATGCAGGTTTCTCGATTCTAGCCCCTGCTAAAGAATTTTTCATCCCTCCCCTGCTCTCAAATGGAAAACACCCAGATCGAACCAAGATCAATGAATATGCCATTGCAATGGCTTAAAATTTTGGCATTCCAGTTGGAGAGAATGCTGCCTACAGACGGATTCGAGATGGTGTATATTCCAGTGTGAATCTAGTCTCAAATGAAAAGAAATTGGAAGAAGCTGAAGCAAGGAGGAAGTTCAGGTGATGATCTGTATTTCATTTTGCCCTTTTGATTGTATCGAGCTGTAATACTTGTATCTATCATCTGCTCTGATACCTTAATGAAAACAAGATCACCTTTGACCTGATGACAATACCTCTTTATCCAGGATATCGTCCTTACTACTTTTCTTGTATATGTTCTTTTATAAAGTTTCCTATTTGCTCTATCTGTTCTTAGATTTAATTTTTCAGCTATAGGAATCCTTGTAAAGTGTTAGGTTTCGACATCATCAAAAAAGGAGAAATTGTTGGGAACCCCTGCAGTTTGATTTTGATGATGTTTTTTCGAAACCACACTTAACCTTATTCTTTCATTTCTAGTTAGGATTAATTAGTGCGACCTGCTCTGTTTTCACAGGTCGTCTCCTTGGTCATTTTACAGGTTGAATCATTATAAAGAACAGTTCGTGTTTAACGACCTGATCTATAACCTTCAACCTGCTCTTATTATTTTCTAGTAAACCTGTAGTAGAAGTTCAGTTAACCTGCTCTGAAGATTTCAAGATCGCTAGAGTTCTACAGATCGAAGGTCAAGCAGATTCGCCTTCACGAGTCTGAATAACCTGTCCTCTAGTACCTGTTTGCCAGCTAGGAGGAAATCTCCCAACGGCTAGAAGTGAGTCAGCAGTACGGCCTCTCTGCCATCACTGACAACTCCAATGGCTAGATTTCAAATCTTAGCCTATAAATACTTCAAGCCTCTCTAGAATCAAGCACGGGAAATTGAATATTCAAGCTAAAACTCTGCAGAAATTTCTGAAGCTCAACGCATCACTTAACACTCGAATCAAGAAGATTTCCCAAGTGTTAAGATATTTAGATTTCTGATTCTGGATTGTCTGTTCTTATGCGTTCACTGCTGCTTAAGAACATCTTAGATTTCTTCATATTAAAGTCTCTCAAAGTCTGTAATAGTGAAGAAGTTTAGAAAGCTGATTCTCAAATTGTTAAGTCTAAATTAGCTTAGCAAGTTCTGAATAGCTAGTGAATGTCAAGTTTGTAATCTCTATTCTAGAGAAGTTTGTAAGGGTCACGACTCAGATTTCCTGTTTAGTATTTCGTCAAGTTCAACGAGAACTGAAGCTGATTCTCAGTCAGTCTAAACAAGAAGAGAAGCAAGGAATTTCAGCTACGACGGTAGCTGACGTGGACGTAGGGAAGGTTATCCTAAACCACGATAAAATCGATTCTCTCTATCTATACTTCATTTACTTCAGTCGATTCGGTACTTGTTCTCTAACTTGCATTCATAAGCATTCACAACATTCACCCTTCATATAACTTTGTGACCTGCTGTGTTTTAAAAAGAAAAAATCTTATTTTTCTAAAAAGAGTAGCCAACTCCACTCACCAACTTCCGCACTGCATTGACAACCTGTTGACTTAAGTAAACCTATTCTCAACCGAACCTTCTCTTAATTAACAGATCGTCACTCTCTGATCTCTATTGGCCTTACAAGTCAATCAGGTCGTAGATTAGTTTTGAAAGTCAAAACTGTTGGCAATTGGTGTATTCCCCCCCCCCCCCATATACCCAATTACTCTTTTTGGGACCAACAATCACTTATTTTGACTGAAGATTAAATTACGCAACAATTATGCAAGAAATGGAGGGAGGTTATCCAAAAGATGATAGTGTAGAAATACAAAATGTTTTACGTCAAGAAGCTTTAAGCATGCTTGATAAGTTATAATTTTTTTGGCTTCAACAAGAGGGTGTATATGTAGATAACTTATTACGTACACACAACCTATAAAATTAAAATGTTGTCACAATCAACCATAAATAAATATTTTAGGTCATTTTAAAGTTTGTGTAATGATATACATATTGTAATTTATTCCTATATGTAGACATAAATCTTTAAGACCGGACCGGAAAAAAAAAATATTGATATAGAGGTTATTCTTATAACTAGTTCGAATCGGGACCATGATTTTTTATTGACAAAAACTTATGTCAGCCGGAGGCACTGTGCGGCCGGGCCCAAAGTGCCAATCTTTATACAGAAAAGTGTCAATTTATATGAATAAAAGTGTCAATCTTTAACATAATTATTTTACGAATAAAATGATAATTTTTAAAAGTGTCAATCTTTATACAGAAAAGTGTCAATCTATATGAATAAAAGTGTCATTGTTTTAGCCCGGCCGCACGGTACCTCCGGCTGACCCAAGTGTGTCCCTTTTTTATTACTCTAAAGAGATAATTTCTACATAGAGTATTTATATAAGTAGATTCTAATGTATTATATTTTCCGAAAGGTCGTGTTAAAGAAAATACTCCCCTATTTTTTTGAAGTGTCATGTTCCATGTTTGTGTTTATTCCTTTTTAAGTGTTCATTTCAAAAATTTTGACTAAAATATATTTTTACAATTTTACCTCTATATTTAATGGTGTCAATGAGTTGATGATAAAAATTAAAGTTAAAAATATAAATTTGTATTAAAAAAAAAGAAAAAGCAGGAGGAATAATAATTTCAAATAGTCATTCATTGCTTAGTTATTTCCTTTGACTGTCCCAAGCGCCAGCTCATGCTACTTTTATTTGGGTCTTTTATATACTCATTTTAATGCAACTAAATTTCTACTCAATATTGCCTCCACTTAAAATCTTATGACTAATATTGCAGTCACATATTGATATCGTCAAATCATGTTATTTCCATTAAATTTTATGACGAGTCAATATTTCTTATAACCTCAAAGATCATTGGAAATTTAAACAGTATTATTACGCTATTTTTTGTCATCTTATTTTTAGCTGGACCATCTACTTTGATTTTGAGAACATTTGTTGAAATATAATTGACACTTGGGAGAATACATATGCAATTTATGTTTAATGGATAATGTCTAATTGTATTTCTTATACTATTAGTTAGTTATTATGCAATGTAAACCACGTAACCTTTTATTTTAATAAGTTCTTTGAATGCTCTTTGCCCCATTTATGAAGTTTGTTTTCCCTTTTGAATTATTTGTATTTATTTATATAATATTGGTTAGTTTTTTCTCATGGAGGACCACATGTACAATTTACTCTATAAATGGTTGATTCGGCTTGAATCCAGGTGGGTTCGACTAATTCTCTTGAAGTAGTAATATAGTAGTGCTCGATTTATAGGTAGAAATTATTGTATAAAATGAAAATAATAAAAAAAAAAAATTAAGGCAAAGAGCACTCATTCAAGATTCAACAAGTATGGAGATAGACTGCGACTTGTCAGCGTGAAGGAGATTTTTCTCTCCTTTTCGGAGGGTGTTTGTCTCTCATCTTTTTCTTTATTGTTCTACTTTTCATTATTTGATTTCCAAAACTTATAAATCCAATTAGGCCTCCCCCAACGCGCCGGGATCGCTCCGCGCGCCGCCGCAAGCGATCCCGGGATCGATCCACACTCGCGTTGGGGGAGCTGAGATCGCCGGCCTTCGGTGCGGAGCAGCGCACAAAGAGCGCTCTCACATGCTGACGTCATAATGACGTCAGGAGACTCTTTTTTTTTTTTTTTTTTTTCAAAAATCGATTTTTTAATTAAAAAAATTAATTTTTGACTTTTTAAAATTTGAACTATTTTTTTTGTTTCAAAAATCAATTTTTTAAATTAAAAAAATCAATTTTTGACTTTTTAAAATTTGAACTATTTTTTTTTCAAAAATCGATTTTCTAAATAAAAAAATCAATTTTTGATTTTTTAAAATTTGAACTATTTTTTTTTTTTTTGGTGTGTGTGTCTTGTTAAGAAGGTGGAGGAACATATTTATAGGTATCTTCCTCTCAAATTTTCATTACATTTTCGATGTGGGACAACAAAGAAACACTATATATAATGCACCAACTCTCCTATTTAAAGCTTAGAAATTCAATATGGGGCAAAAAAAGAGAAGGAAAGAAACAAAAATTGAAGAAAATCAATTAATTTCAAATATTTTATTTTAGAGTTAAATTGAATGAAAAAAATTAAATTAAAAAAATTGAATCAAAATAAAAATAAAAATATAAATATAAAAGAACTATTAAAAAATTGAATAAAAAAAAAATATGAGAGATCCCGTGCATTGGGGATCTCTCCGGGAGTGAGATCTCTCCACCAGAAAGTGGGAGAGATCCCACAAAATTGGGTGCGGCGTTGGGGTTAGCCTTAGGAATTTTACAAACAAATAAAAGAAAACGAAATTATATTATTGTTTCGATGTCTCTTTACAAAAGTTCTTATTGATTTGTTAAAGAATATTATAGATTGGTAGTGTAAGTATATTTTTTTCAATTTTGGAAGGAAGCTTGGTCGGATTTAACTCTTATAAGTTTTAATTAATAACCCTTAAATCTCTATTTAATACTCTGCTTGAAAAAAAATAAAAATAAACGATCTTTTAGCTCATTTTACAAAACTGTTTGTATTTTTGTTATATTATGAAAGGTCGAAATACTTAACAACTGCTGGAATAGCTCAGTTGGTTAGAGCGTGTGGCTGTTAACCACAAGGTCGGAGGTTCAACCCCTCCTTCTAGCGTTTGTTATATTTCTTTTTTGCCCTTTTCCTTTTTGTCTAATTATTAATACTAACAATTTAAAAATTAATAGTATTTCCATAAATTTTGGTCCATTTCTTACGTTTTTTTTTCCTTTTTTTTTTTTTTAATCCCTTCATTTTATGTCCGATTATAATTAATAGTCAATAATTGTATCACCGTTTATTTTTTTGCCGTATTAGTTCCCAAAATTCCCACAACATTAGTACATGAGAGAAGAGCTCATATTTCAAAGTTTGCAGAAAATGGATTGTAACATTAAATTAAGTGGAAGGCGGCCTTAATTATTTTCTCATGCCATGTTCCCCCAAAAATCATGTTATAAACTGTGATCGAAATATTAAAAGGGAATACATTTCTTTTCTCATTTAGTAAACTACAAAAATAAAAATAAATATAATTAGGGCATAATCTTTTGCTCTAGGGCCACGATCTCCATATAATTAACAACCTATTATAATTGAATTTTATATCTAACTCTAAAACTTATTATGAGACTAATTAAAACGCAATTTGAAAAATAAAGAATTTATTGGATCTATATCGGCCGTTCCATGTGAAGAATAAATGAATTGATTGAATTTGTTTGCCCATAACATCATACGGTTTTCTTACCATGATAAGAGCATGTGATAGTAAAATGGCATGTGTTGTATGTGGGTTTAGGTTTTCTTTTGCTCTCAAACAAATTTAGGATGGAGCTATTGTGTTTGGTTGAATTAAGTAAAAATAGCTTGAGTGGTGCTATTTTTGTTTTCTTTAAGTAATTTTGTTTTTGTGGGAAAAATTATTTCGACCAAAAGTTAAATGTAAGCGGTCCCCTTAAAGTGGTCTCAAATCTCTTTCGAATTTAGATTGATTTTTTTTTTAAATCTTTTTCTTTTCTTCTAGGATTAGTGATCGGCCGTTTTCCGTGACAATCCACTTGCATAATTAATTATTTCAAGATAATAATCATGTATTCCGCATTTATTAGTTATAAACGCCCACTTGGCCCTTTTAGTGTTTGGCTGCCCTTGATTTAGCTACACATTTCGAATTTGTAACAATTAAATTGTTACAAGTTTTTTTTTTTTTTTTTTTTTATTTTTTTTTTAAGCAATAGGTAAATTGGTCGTAATTTTAAATTATCAAGGCTCGTTTTGGTTGAAGGATGAAATAAGCCTTGATATATATGATTGAGATATCTTATCCACTATAAAATATTAGTATTATGTTTGGTTATATTTATTTATAAATTATTGCAAGATAGTGAACTTATGGAAATAATTAACTAGAATATTTATCCCACCTGAGGGCTGGGATACATAAATCCAAAATCAATATAATTAATTTAGGGATGGTATTCTCTATCCCAATAATTATGTCCCAATGATGTTCCAAATCCTAATTTCTATTAGTTTTATACTCACTCCGTTCCAATTCAATAGTCTTGTATGCTATTTTAGACCGTCCTAATTCAATAGTCTTGCTTTCTAAAATAGAAAAAATTAGCCCATTAATCATCTCATCATTCACTCACCTTTCAGTGCGTATCCTAATATAATTTAAATTCTAAAAGTTTAAACTATCATAACTTGCTCGTTTGTTCTTCGATTTTTATAATTTGTATACCAAATTAAAGGTCTTGATACGATCTTTCGTTTAAGATACGATATCAATATGTTTTTATGCATCTATGACGCTCTATTTTTAAAATAATGAAATTTGCATTAACATATCAAACAATACACTTTATCTCTAAACACACTCTCCTAAAATCCCGTGCCGAAAAGAAACAAGACTATTGAATTGGGACGGAGGGAGTATTATTTTTCTATAAAAAAAAATACTATAATTTAGTAAATTATAATAGACATGTATAAGAAAAAAAATGGATTTTTTAAAATTATATACTTATATTTTTAAATTTATCAACTCTAATATACTAATAAAAGTGAAATTAAATGTAAAAATAATAATTATAAACCCTAATTGGGATGGGTGAACCCTTGAAAGTAATCATAAAATTAAATAAAATTATTATAAAATTATTGAAAATAAATAAATAAAAATAACAGAAATTAGGTTTTGGGACATTATTGGGACATGTACACCGTTTTGGGGATAGAAGACCATGCTCCATCCGTCTCATTTTAATAGGACTTTTTTTTAATTTTTATTTTTATTTTTTTAGGCAGTATAGATTAGTAGCGAGAAAATGTGGTTAGATGTATTAGACATTGAATTTTAAATTGAGTTTAACATTTACTATAATATCCAATTTTTCGGAGAAGTAAAAATCAATTAATTAAAAGATTTGATTTTTTTTTTTTGAATTTAAAATTTTCTATTTTGGGTAAAAGCTTAATTAGAGTGAAACATTTCAAAAAAAAAATTAGTCTATTAGAATGAGACGGAGATAATAAGATATAAGGACATTATATATATATATATTTATATTAAACATTCTAATTACCCCTACTAAGGGAGCCCCTAATTTATAGAAATGTTGATACAAGTCCTTGATGGGCATGTTTATACTGAAAAGCTATAAGACACCTTTTTGGGATAATAATCGATTGGAATTTATTCTTTTATTCAAATTTAGTGGTCCAATCTAGTAATTGTATCTACTTCCCTTGTAGCTAACTAGGGTTTGACATTCTTTATCGTTATCAGGCTTTTCGTATTTCTTTTTCTTTTTTTCTTTTTTTTTTTCTTTTTTATATTTTTGAATATTATGTTAAATCAATTATGAAATCATACATTGGTACTAAAAAATGAAAGATGTAGTAAATGGTAACTAGTTGAGTAGTTGGTTTGAACAAATTCTAGTGTTTTGCTTGTGTTGAACATTATTAATATCCCCTAATTATGGTTTCTAAAAAATTAGAGAAAGAATTAATAGAGTGAAAAAGGAAGTGTCAGAACGTAACCAAATTTAGGTAAATTTTGTTATAAATGCCTCTAACAAAATTAAAGTATGACAAAGTTAGGGTAGGACCACAGTACTTGAAAACATAAAGATTAAAAATTTGTGACATGCTTCTATCTACTGATTTAAATGTGTCAGTTCTCACTCTCTCAACACATGATTTCTGCAACAATATTAATTCATCACTCTCCAACATTAATGTTGCTTCTTCAAAATTGAATCTGCTTATTCCTTCCAAATTAATTTATTAATTCCTCTTCTTAAGTAACAAGGAAAACAAAAACAAAAAATAATAATAATCCCATACTGAGTTGGTTTAGATTTTTATAACTGGAGTATTCAACAAATGTCTTTTCAAGATTTTAATTTATGCAACAAAATAATATTAACACCCTCACACTAGCACACATAGATCAATTACACATCTAATATACAAGAACATAATTTCAATTTCCACAATGTCTTTAGATGCATTTCCACTTTACAAAATATTAGTTTTAAGTTTCAAATTTAAACTCATGATGTAAGGAATTGAGATCATATGTCCCAACTCGTAAGTTATATTTGTTTTATATATAATTTTCAACAATTTATTTATAATAATTTAGTTTAATTTTATGATTATTTTTTAGGGTTTACCCATCCAATTAGAATTTACAATTATTTCTTAATCATCTAATTTTATTTGTTATATTAAGGTTGATAAATTCAAAACTAGGGTATATAATTTTCGAAAATTTTAAATTTTATTTATAAATGTCTATTATATGATTTATTATATTATACTCTATTTATCCACCATTTACTAACACTATTACTATATTGGGACGTCCACGATTTACTGAACCTTTTCATTTTGGGATGTATGCCCCACAATTACTTCAACACTTTAACACTTTATCACTCTACTTTTTAACACTTTATTACAATTAAAAATATTAAATTTGGCCCACAATTATTCCACTTTAATACTTTAATTTATTAATACATTATCAAAACACATTAAACTCCGTGCTCAGATTTTTAGTCCAGTAAATCATGGACGAGGGAGTAGTATTTTTTAATACTCCTATAAAATTAATAAAATTTAAATTTGAGATACGATCAAAACATCGAATTTAAAACAGAAGATTCCATTCGGTACGTAAGAATAGTCCCTTAAGATTGTTAAGGAAAAATAGAATTAAAATTCAAACATGAAATTTCCCTTTCAAAAATAAAAAATAAAATCAAACATGAAATTTCCTTTTGTCATTAGCTATTCTGGGTTTCCAACATTAGCCCAATTCTGAATTTGGTTTGATTTGATTCTCCAAAAGACTTGAATCAAACAAAGAAGTCCAATAATTCACTATTTCTCAGAATGTCAAAAGCCCATTTTGGGCTAAGAAAATATCATGTATGAAGGCCCATCATATTATCATCCACATCAAAATATAAAAAAACTTGCTTGAAAATTTCTTTCTATGAATAAGCGAATTGAATTTTTATTGCACCACCAATTTCACTTTGTGTCGTTTCTTTTTTATGTCTTTTCTTTTTGAGGAAGAATTTTCTTTTTTCTTCAATTCTCATGCTCCATTGCCTTGGTCAATTTCTAGATGCATAGGCACAAGATATAGATATAATCATTAACAACTTTTGTGACCTCTTTAATACTTTGACAAGGTGAAAAAAAAAAACCCTTCTTAAATTACATTCCATCACAAAAGGATCATCATGATTTATAAAGCAAATAACTAAGCCTAATTCGATACACTCTTAACCTAATTTGACAAAACTTTCAACTTCCATTTATACTTTTTCGAGCTCACTAAGTATAATACTATAATATAGGAGAGCACGGGACCTATGTGGGGAGAGCGTAGGCTGAAGCTCTCACGGTAGTCGCCAGAATCCCTAAGTACTAGTGTATGTTTTGTCAAAATTTTATGTCCGAATTATGCTGGTTAATTTTTTTATAGATTAGCCCATAAGTGATTTGATTCTGTGTTTGCCACTGTAAGAGAGTATGTTAATTATGAAAAACCCATTTCAAGAATTCAATTATTAAACTTCCTATCCGCACACTCTAGAAATGGATGTTTTGAGGCCTCTCTTTATATACAAATTCTTTTCATTCTCTCAAGAAATGAAATTTATAATTACAATGTAGAAGTGGGAGTGTATGACTATATTCCAAATTGATGAAATATGTGACGATAGGGATTTGACATATACCTGAAAATAATTAACATATACCTAAACGTTTGCTCCCCTCCATACTCAAATACCTAACAATTTGAGCACTTTGTTGTTATCTCATGCCACATGAGAGTAAATGGATCATGATTTTGGAGTAGCACAATTCTAAGTGCAGTCGCATTCCTCTTTCTTGATTACCATAAATACAATTTCCTTGTCACCTTAATGTTTCGATATTTACAACGTAACTCTATACATCTCCCAACGGTTTCCTTGATTAATTATAATTGTGGGCTTTGATTTGAATTAGTGGATCTCATCTACATTTTGTCTTACTTTATTGTTAGGTTTAGATGGCAAATATATATATATATATATTTTTCTTGAATCGATTGTTTTTTAGATGGCAAATATTGGTGCATGTTTTACATCAATTAGGATAAAAGAACCAAACAATTTTTCAATCAACCCTAAAGAAAGAGGTCCCCAAAAAAAGAGAAATGAGTGGAAGAGGGAGGAGATTAATTAATCAAAGATGTAATTAAGCTAGTCAAATTCCATAACATAATTAATTAATTATGTCAAGATTTCGCTTTAGTGATGTTCCCTTGGGTTCTTTATCAGTCAGTTCAATAGCCCAACAAAGCTACTAAATTTGCTTTCCAACACTTGGCTCTATACATAAAGTGAAAATTCTGCAGAAACATTTTAAGCTTATGATTCTTGGAGCATCTAATGTATATATATCTTTGAGAAAATTAAGATTAATTAACCGCATGCAGAAAGAAGTTCTTATATTTCGTGCTATTTCTAGTAAATATGTCTGGATTAAAAGCATAATTAAGGTAAAATTAGTAAATTCCACAAGAAACTAAAAACTAAAAAGCATGAAGTAAAAGAAAGTTACCTCATGATCACTTGATCTAGCTAGGTTTTTTCATTAATTCTTCCTTTTGAGCTGTTTTTCTGAGTCCACACACACACACACACACACACACACACACACACTACTACAATTTGAAGCTAATGAACTCAATCAAAAAATAAATTCAGGATGAAGAAGATGCATGAACTGATGAAATTACAGAAACGGCATATTTCTATAAAAAAAAATAAACAAAGGAAAAATGATCTGTAAAAGATGAAGAAGATAAGGAGAAGGAAAGAATTTACAGCAGTGTGTTTTACATGCATATATAGAAACAACAGAAATCGGAATTCACTGAAAAACACAAAAAAACACAAACCATCAATTAAGAATTTACATCTCTTCATATAATAAATCAAACCCAAGTACCACCATCCACCTCCATATATATTTCACCGACACAAACAAAACACAAATTAAAAAAAATAAATGAAACACAAAATCATCCAACACCAAAAACCCAATAAAAGGAAAAAAGAAAAGAAAAGAGAAGGCCTAATTTTCTCGACCGCATTAACTCTCGCTCTCCTCCACCAAACTCACACACACAACACACACACTCATCACTCCCAAAAACACTCTCTCTCTCCATGACTACGTACTTCCTACGTGTTGCTGGAGGCAGTAGGGGACGAGCCGCCGCCACCGCCGCACGCCACCTCCCCCTCCAGCTCCCGGCGGTGGAAGTTGCGATGGCAGCCGCAGGCGGCGCAGGTGAGGGCGCCGCCGCTCCCCTCCTCTCCACTCGGCATGAACTCCCTGCACCCGTCCACAGCGTATCCCCCCACGTTCGCCGCGTGATTTTTCTGGCACTCGCCGTACCTCACCGTTCTTACAGCGTACGATGAATTCACGGAGTTGCTCGAAAACTGCTGATCGCCTCTCTTCATCACAATCTGCCGTTTTTTCATCTCCTTCTTCTTATAAAAAATAAAAAGAAAAAAAGAAAATAAAAAAAGAAAAAGAAAATGGAAATTAATCAGATGTTATGAAGATTGGAGAATTTGGAGATGGAAGGAAGAAAAGATGGGGGAGGAAGAGGTGGGAATGAGCTAGGCCATTTTTAATTTGGTGCAGGGCCAAACCCTAACCCTAGGACCCTCTATTTATACACATACACTAACCCTTTTGCTATATCCACTAGTCATTTTCTAATCTCCTCTTTTTCAGTTTAAACTATACTCGGAAACTAGGTAATATTTTTTTTATGTTCCTTTTATTTATTTTTTACAGCGCGCACTATTTTAGCAATGTCATTCTTTCATTAGGCTAAATTCATCGAATCTTTTACTGTTTTTATTTCGAGAATGTATTCATCGTATCTTTTCGTTTTCTTTATGGGAGTTTTACTTGAATTTAATAAAACTTTATGTTGGAATAATCTAGATCCATTCTAATTCGTGCGGAAAGGTGGAGCTTTCTTTCTTTCTTTCTTTCTTTCCTTCCTTCATTTATTTATTTTTGCTTTTACAATAAATTGTTAGTTAAGTGTGTATTACTAGTCTCACCTCTTTGATTTTATTTCTAATTATATAATGTTGATGTAATATATGAATAAAAATCGCAATGCTAATCAAGAATGTGAGATTTGGAATTGTCTTAGCGTGAGAAAATGAGAACGATGCATAAAACTATACAAAATCATACTTAAGTATGCATGAAATTATGCTTATGACTGTACAAATTGATGCTTAAACATAATCATGCTTATGGTGTCTTGTATCCATGCTTAAATCAATGACAACCATGATCTAACTAAGATCAATGGTCCAGATTTATTTCTATTTCTCACACCATAATTTATTTCTATACGAACCAAATTATATATATATATATATATATATAATTTGGTTCGTATAGAAATATATAGATATATATTTATCTTAGTTAGATATATATTCAAGTATATATCTTAGAAAATAAAAATTAATATAGAAATCATAAAATCTAAAAAATCAAAGCTCGATTCATTATTTTTTATTTTAACTTTAAAAAATGAGTAATAAAACAAATCGAGTTTTGATTCTTATTTATTTTTTAGATTTTATGATTTCTATATTAATTTATAAGGTATTAGAATATAAAATAATTGAGAAAATCAAACAAAGTAATGTTAAAGGGATAAAACGAGGAAGGTGCCTATGGAAGTGTCCACGAATGGATGAGTAGCATATATATATATATGTATATTGCGTTTATGGATTATAAGTCTTTAATATTTTCAAATTTAATTTCATCACTAAGAACTTTTATTTAAAATACAATACGAGATAATACATTTCCAATAACAACATTCTAATTTTAGCAAAAGCCTAATCACTCTTTCGTTCTCGCGTAACACATTTCATTCTTAATATCAATCACAATGTATTTCGACATGATACATACCTAGCTATTTACGTACAAGAACGTTAACCATTTCAATACTCCAATTTAATTATTCTTTAAATTTTATATTAATGCATCCCTATTCAATCTTATCTACGTATAAACGATACGAGCACCCTCGGTTTTATTCAATAATAGTATATGCGTTGATGCAGTGGCGGACTCAAGATTAAATCGGCAAGAGAGCTAATTTGAGAAAAAACATAAAATAGAAAATCATTGACATAATTCAAACACAAAATTCTGGCATTTATACACTAATATCTAGAGATTTCGGTGACTACCAGGGGCCTGTGCTTGCCCTCACTTAAGACGATTATGTATCAGAGTCGAAAATACCATACCAATAAAATAGGAAAAATCTCATCCTCTCTTGCAAAAGAGCTAACACATATGTCAAGAAATTATACAAAGTTAACTAAAAAGAGCTTGTGGAATGGTGGTTGTGAATTGATGGCTTAACTTCCTAACAACTAATTAGCTTACAATGGAAAAGGGGTTATCTTTTTTGTTAGGGTACTGTTATTCTTGATTAGGAATCCCATTAACTTTAATTACTTTATAGTTTTTTTGTTTGACAAATTAGCTAACTTGGCTTCTTCAAAAAACGACCTAATATTCTGTGGCCCCTAAAAGTAAAGCTGAAGGGATTTTCTTGTGGGAAATATACGTGGTTTTGATAACTAACATTGCCAAAAACTGTGAGCAAAATCGCTTTTGTCTCCTCCACGCTTCTTTTTATTTTTTTATTTTCATACAAATTATATTATATTATTTTGAAAACTACGTTGCTTTACTATTAATGATCGTCATGCACGAATGAATTAGTCATGTCTTAATTTTAATTTGTTCCTCTATGCGTTTCTTGAATTGGTTACACACAAAGATATACATGCACAACCTAGCTCAATCGAAATAATGATGTTTAAGAATACTCACACTTAATATTAATAATATAATATATATATATATATATATATTATTGGAAATATATATGGTCACCACCTTTTTAAAATTTTATAAGAATAAATAATTTTTTAGTTATTATCCACTCTATCACAACGAAATATAATGATGAATTATCTCGTCAAATGAATTTATTGGAGTAGTGGATGGATTTGTCGTAAGAAATTATAAATTTTAATCCTAATTAACTAATAATATACTATTATAGGTCGAAATCATCTAAGATAATATATTATCGGTAAAATATCATTTATGGCGTGGATTTTTATTCGTCATAATATTAATTATAAGAACTAACTATCGCACAATTAAATCCCAATTATTCATATATAAAAACAATTTAATATGTATCGTCATATTTTAATTTGAAACATCAGTATATATATATATATATACACACACACATAAGGACCAACGAGTGTCTCCTTTTTCAATGTCCTACTATGCATTACCACAAAAATAATTCATTGAAATGTATATATGGAGGTTCTTCCATCCTTCATTCATTTCCCAATACAGAATGTACATAGTATATATAATAAAGATATAATATTTCACCCATTAATAAATATTTTAGCTATCCCCCATTAATTTCACCAAGTATATTGAATTATATATATACTATATCTGTATATGTCATGTCAACGCATGTCTTGAATCCAATGAATAATTTTCGACATGTAGTCCCTATATATCAATTCAGGTAAAATTTGAGAACAAAGTTATATGCATTTTCCTTTTTGTTTTGTTCTTCTTCTCATCATGACTCCCCACAATGTATACGTATAAAGCACAAAATGAATAATATAAAAGAATATTGGATCCAATATGAATACATTATTTATAGATATGCTATGTATATTGTTATAAATTATTCCTAGTGAAAGAGGAAAAATTAGGTAGAGTTTTTGACAATACAATAGTAGTACGCAAATTCATTTGGATCTTTTATCATGTGAGAGTCTATTCCTTTACACTTTTCATGCTATACTTTCAGCCAACTCTATCGACTGCCAAACTCAACATTTACCCTAAATATTACTCCTTCCGTCTACGATCATTAGACCCTAATTTTAAGGTATGGGTTTTCAATATTTTTATAATGATTGGATGTTAAATAGAATTTGGCCTCACTTATATATAATGTAAAGTAAAGACGTTTCATGTAGGGTGTACGTCCTAATATGGAAATAGTCCTAATACGAAAAAAGAAAGCATGTCGAAAGATAAAGGACCGAGAAGCATTTCCCCCCTTATGGTGACTCGAACCTCTGACCTCTTGATTGGAGGGGAAGCGTCTTAACAACTGAGTTGTGCTTACGCCTATGCCTAAAAAATAGTTTAAACTTAATTAATTTAATATTATATATTCGACAGTTCTGTATCTAAATAAAATAAATAGTGAAAATCGTCTCATATATACCCTATACTCTGTGCTTTTTATTATAAGATTTCCTAAGTTTATAATCGTATGTTTTTATTATAAAATTTCTAAAATATCAAGATCGAAAGTTTCAATTTTCAATTTCTCTTTTTTTTTTTTTTTTTTTCTCTCCTTATTTTGGAAGTAAAAGATAAAAGAGATAAATTAACTTAATTATTTTTCTAGCCGAATAATTATTTTTCTAAATGAAATAAATAGAATAACTAAATTTTTTAATCTTAATGCTTGAACTTAGGAAATATTATAATAATAAAAAGGGAAGGAGTGAAAAATTGCAAACGATACACTTTTACGCAATTAAAGATTTGCAAATGAAAAAGAATAAGGAAATTGCATTGTCTAAAAAAAATGGCCTTTTACGAGTCCCAATTAACTTATCATATATAGCAATTATAGTAGTACCTGATGCATTAATAAATACACTATTCGGAGTCACGTGATTTAAATGTGATTATCAAAATAGATGAATTATGTGGAACATGGAAAATATTATAATTATGGATGTCAAACGGGCCAACCCTATCGGGTTGCTGGCTATTCAGTTCGGGTTAATCGAGTTTTTTTTTTCTTTTTTCTTTCGGTCTATTTTTTTTTTGCTCTAACCCTAACCATCTCGGTTTCGAGCTAGCCCATCGCACCAAAGAATTTGCAAAAATAAAAATAAAATCAATTAAATATGAAAATAAGCGTTGTTTCAACACATATTTATGTAAACTCAATAAATAATTTTGTAAATATTGAGAATTCAACTAGCATTTTTCCTAGACAACGAAGCGCAGCTCAATTGTTAAGACGCTTCCTCTCTAACCAAGAGGTCGGGGGTTCGAGTCACCTTAAGGGGGGAAATGGGGAACCATTATTGATCCTCTCTTTTTTAAAAAAATATATAGAATTTAACTAATGATTACATTATCATAAAGAAAAAATTTAAAAGATATTCAATAATAATTGAAAATACGACTTAATTATCAAATTTATAAGTAAAGTAATGAAATATAACATGGATTTTTGATATATGGCCAATCCACCGGGCCAACTAACGAGCTTTTCGGTCTAGCCCTATCGGGCTCGGACTTTTTTCTATCCGGCCCTATCAGGCTTTTTTATATTTGAGCTATAATTTTTTGGCCCTAACCCACCTTTTTATCGGGCAATTCGTGTCGGCCCGTCAGTCTCGGGCTAAATTAACATCCTAATTATAATTAGTGCAGAGCACATGGGTCTAGCCCAATTTATTTATTTATTTGTTTTGTGATAGGGCATTAGAGCATGCGCAGCCATGCCAATATTTTGGCTTGGCGCATGATTTTTCTACTTTTTATTTTGTTTATATTGTTATTTTGAATAATAAATTGAAAATGGCAATTGGCCAATAGAGGAGCGCCATGTCAGCCGGAGATTGGCGCAACTTTGCCATTTCACTCTGCCAAGCGCCATTTTCCATCTGGTTGCAGCGGTGTTGCCAGCCGCTCTCACTGGCAAAGGCAGCTTGCCAGCCACAAAAATGTTGCCGCTGCGGATGGTCTTAGATCAAATAAAACAAATTCTTTTTTTTTTTTTCATTTGTCGTTGCTTTAATCTTTTTCTTTATTTTTTCTTTACTTTAGTAAATTCGTTACATAATTTCACCCTCATTAATTACTCATTAGTTATGAAATGTAATTAAGACTATTTGTGGAGTGCGACGCACTATTCTCCCCCTCTTATGGTCCTACCCAACAGAATCTTCACATTATAAATTTCAACCAAATATTTAACATTTAAAATTATCTACTTGATGAGGACAAATTGAATTCGACGCAGATACGTAGCCTAGAATCGGGAGTCGTAGAATCCTCTAAATAATATAGGTCAGATTTAATCTCTATATACTCCCAAGATATAATTGTCTCAACAACGCGGGAACGATGAATGATAAATGTTAAATATTCCTATACCTTTATATAGGCCAGAGTAGTTCTTCCTATATCCCAAAGAGATATTTGCATCAACAACACATTAACAATGAATGACGCCACAAACAAAGACGATTGCTAATTTGAAAGTCGATAGGAAAATCTTGGTGAAACCCATAAATCCATAAGATAAACAAAAGAGATAAAATCTCAAATTTTATTGATTATCAAAGTCTTGGGTACAATTCTAATCACCACACCCCCTATAGGCTTCTATAAACCTTATTCCTACGTGGAAACAAATAGAAAATCTTGTCCTAAAGGACAAACCAAACTCTAGTCTAAAAAGTATAGATAATACCAAAATAAAGAAGGAAATTAACAAATCTATTAGCTAATACACTTTAGAAAAAAAATAAAAATTAAGTAAAATAAATCTTCTAAATATTATCTTCAAATCTTAACCCACAAACTTGAATCCACTAAAAAAATGCTGCATTAAATCTTACAGTCTTAAACACATACATGCATCACTACTATATTTCACGATTAATACAATTAGAAAAATATTTTTACACAAGAGAAATTTGTTTATATACTAAAAATTTAGAGCATAGTGTGATCTAAATTTGATTTAATATATTTATGTCAGATAAATTAAAGTGCACAATGTTCCTACATTCCTCAATCCAATTTTTAATAATGTTAGTTCTAAAAAAACAATACTCATATTTTTCTTATAAAATGTTCAAATATAAAGTTTTAACGCTTGAATTGAACTATGACATTACAAATATAATTAAGTTTTGAACTCTTCATTTTGATTTCACTACAAATTCACACAACACCATAAGATTGAGTTGAATTGACCTAACCATAGTTAATGAGATAATGATACTTATACCTTAAATATCCCAGACAACTTACAAAAAGAAATTGGCCCTCTGAAGCCTTTTTTCCTTATATTTTCTTTTCATATTCTTTTCATTCTAATCTAGCTAAAATCTGCTGTCACAAATTAACTCATACAATCCCAATATCATGACCTAGACTATTTTATTTTATTTATTTTTAACAAGATTATGATCTTTTTTTAGTGCATGAAGTTGGTGCTAATGGGTGGATGTTCACATTAGTCAAATCAAGAAAAATAGCAAGAAAAAAGTGACTGGAATTGCATCCATAAAAACACCCTTTAGTGTTAAGTGGTCAATAATCAGCAGTTAATCAACAATTAAAATTAGTGATTTGATGGGACTAAGCTTTTTAATTTGCAGAAGGATAATGAAAGATGGGGTTTTTGCTTCTCACCAACCCAACCTTTCTTTTGAAAGACTTAACAAGAATTAAACGGTGGGACCCACTCTTTTCCCAGGAGCATCTAAGGACTAAACACACTTTTCCAAAGGCGATTAGTATAAACGCTCCCCTATCCACGGTGGGCATACTTAATGTGCCCACCTTTGAAGTGATAATGCTACGTAAGTAATTTTTTTCATTTAAGGTTAAAAAATTTTAGTAGGATTAAATTTTTTTTATAAGGTTTAATATTTATAGTATATATTTAAATTAGTTTCTTTATTTATAACATTACCACATTGTCCGTTTTCACATTAAGTATGCTAGTGGTAGACATTGTAGCATTACTATTGGGGCTAGAGAGAAAATGCCCACAAATTTCCAAGTCATTGAAATTAAAACAAGACAACAATTAAGGTGGTCTTAATTTTGGAAATGCTTAGGTTAATTGGGAAATTTGGTGGCGACGGATGCAACTTGACAGCTAGGATAAAGACAATTTGTACTGCAAATTTGTTGTCATTCAATATCAAATGCGTTTCGTGTAAGCAACTTCCTTCGTCCATTTACATGCATTAATTAGTACTCCCTCTATTTATCTTGATTATAAATACTCCCTCTATTTATCTCGATTTGACTCATTTATATATTTTATAATTCACATATTAATATAAATGGGTCAAGTCGGAGTAAACGGTGCAATATGTTTTAGTATGTGTTTGAATTAGTTTCTTACTTTGGGCTATTCGCGGCCTAATTTATTTACCTTAGGATATTCGAAATTTAAAAATTGATTAAAAAAGATTGGCCAGAAAAGTGGTGGGATAAAAGTTTGAACCAAACATAGGAAAAAGGGAAAATTGAATTTCAAAATTAGTCACTAGCCTACTAGTTTTTAAGAGTTCAATTAGATTCAAAAATCGGGGGAAAAGATACTAAGAAGGAATTAAACGATAAACCAAAATTAAGCTGCTTAAATCTAAAGTCATATCTAAACTTTTTTTTTAAAAAAAAATACTATACTTTCTACGCCCGCGCGATAAGTGGTAGAGGTGGGAATTCGGTATCGGATTTTTTGATAGGACCCGAAATACCCGAATCCAATTGAGATTTTGGGTACCCAAAACTCAAAAAGTAGTTTGGGATTAAGATTTTAAAAAACCGGGTATCATGAATTTTTAATCTCGATCTGTAAATACCTGAAATCCCGAATTTTTTTATTAAATAATTAAATTAATAAAAATAAAAAATATAACTAATATTATACATTAGAATTTAAACATAATAAATATTAATCAAATAAAATATATATAGTAAATTAGTAAAAAAATCAAAACAACTAATGAATTATTGATTAATTTAAAAAACTAAATTGAAGAACTAAACAGTATATACTAGTAGTAAAACCAGGTGACTTAGCGCACCTGGCCACTGGGCTCCTTTCTTTAATGAGTGACCCAGGTTCGATTCCCTTTGGGAACGAATTTAAGGGAGATATAGGTGGCTTGGAGATATCTTGGAGTTCTTGGGAGCTTGGTGTACTAACAACTAATCTAACATCTAATATTTGTCCGATCAAAATTATATATATATATATATACTAGTAGTAAACAATTTGAAAAAAAACTAATGAATTGAATTAATGATTAATTTAATGAACTATACAGTAAAAGCTACGCTAGTAAACACTAGACAAGTAAAGTAGATACCACTTAATTGAACGTGGACATGTGGTTATTTAGCTACTTGTCTTGTTAGAAATGTGAACTTCACAAGCTGAAAATAATTAGAAATATACTAGTATATCAATAACTATAAGTTTGCAAAATAAATGAAATTAATTAAATAAAAAATACCATTTTTATTATTTTATTGGAAATATAGTTACAAACCAATAAAATAAATAATAAATTGAAAACGAAAAAAATATATTGCATTTGCAAAATTTAAAACTAATTTAATTGTTGTTTAAATGTTATGGTAATTTCGAGTACCTTAATACCTGAATGGGAATACCCGTTAGCCGTTAGGGTATTTGGGTACTTGAAAATATTGTCGGGTTTAGGTTTGGGACAAGAATTTTGAGATTTTAGTGTATGGATACCCAAAAATTTTGTGACAGGTACCCGACCCATACCAAATTCCCACCCTTAATAAGCGCGTTTAATTTTTTTCATCATTTTCGGACATGGACTCTACACACTGCATAGCCACTAAATGGAGATGGTTGTCTTAAGCCCACCCTAATCAAACGTTTTTCCTTTTTTGCTCTTAAAAAAAATATTAAATTATTAATATTTTGTGTGAATCATAATGAAAAGTCTTCGGCCCTAAACTTAATCATAAGGAAAATGTCTTTTGAAATCTTGAACTCAAAATTTTATAGAGTTCAACCCATGTCGATGGATTTTTCTGGCTCTGCTCCTGGCCCTACATAAGTTGCTACCTTTCCATCTCAATTTGCATTTATTTCGCTTTAATACTCACGCACATTAAGTGAGACTCTATTATGAACACAAACAGAATTAAAGAGAAAATAAATGCAGAAATCCTTTATTCAATCGGCAGTGCCGCCCCCAAGCCCCCAGGCTTTTCTGAATACAATCTGGAACCCCCCAAAATAACTACCTCCTAAAACTATTTATACTTCCCCAAGGAAAATAATAATAACTGACCTGCCCCCCCAAACAGGCGCATCATAACCGCCCTTTATTCTATTTACAAGATGCACACTATTTACAATATTTACACTAATTACACAGCCCACGAATGTGGACTCAATCCCGATCCTCACGCTTCTTCCTCCTTTGATACACGATCAAGGGCCTTCCCTTGTTCTCACCCTTTCGCTTCATATCAATTCCATCCCCCTGAGAATCGACCTTGTCCTCAAGGTCAAAATCTGGAAATTGCCCCATAAAAATTTGCAAGTCGATCCAAGTAGCATCATCTTCACCCTCGCCTTTCCATTTCACCAATAGTTGCTCAACTTCACGTTCCCCCATTGGAATCACCCGCGATGCCAAGATTTGTTCTGGCTCGAGCATTGGCAAGACCGGCAATTCTATAGATTCCGGAAATTCAGTTGTAACTTCATGATTCCCCACCACCTTCTTCAGTTGAGAGATATGAAACACCGGATGTACCTTGCTGCCTTCCGGAAGACGCAGCTTGTATGCTCTTTTTCCCACCCGAGCAAGAACTTCGAAAGGCCCATAAAACTTAGCCGACAGCTTATGTTCCTTACCATCCCGCAACGAGGCGCGCCGAAACGGTCGGACCTTCAGAAACACCTTATCACCAACCATAAACTCTACGTCTCGACGGTGCTTGTTGGCCTGAATGCTCATCTCCTGCTGCGCCTGCATTAGATTTCCCCGAAGCCGCTGCAAAACTTCATCTCGGCTGGCCAAGGTTTCGGCCACTGCCGGTACATTACACTCCCCGGGCAGAAAGCGGCGAAGAGTTGGAGCCGGGCGACCATATACCACCTCGAAGGGAGTCATTCGTGCCGCGGTTTGATATGAAGTATTGTACCAGAATTCTGCCCATGCCAACCATCTCACCCATTGCTTGGGCTGCTCGCTTGTGAAACAACGGAGGTACGTCTCCAACACCCGATTCGTCACCTCTGTTTGACCATCCGTTTCCGGATGGTAGGCTGTAGAGAACTTGAGGCGAGTACCGGACTGCTCAAATAATTCTCTCCAAAAAGCACTTACGAACATGGAATCACGATCGCTAACAATGGAGTTGGGAATTCCATGCAAGCGGACCACTTCCTTCATGAAGATTTCCGCCACCGAGCGAGCAGTGATCGGAGGCTTTAATGATAAGAAATGAGCATACTTTGATAGCCTATCAACCACCACCAATATCACAGAAAATCCCTTCGACTTAGGCAAGCACGTGATGAAATCCATAGAAATGTCTTCCCAAACTTGTTGCGGAATTGGCAACGGCTGTAGTAGCCCAGCCGGCGACATCACCTCGTATTTCATCTTTTGACAAATCAAACATTTAGCAACATATTCTTTAACAGTACGGAACATACCTTTCCAATAAACGTTGGCTGCGATCCGTCGATATGTTCGCAATACCCCTGCGTGTCCCCCAGACGGGGTATCATGGAACTCATGAAGAAGTTCAGGAATCCATCGCGATGCTGCCGGTAGCGCGATGCGATCGTGAAAGAATAATTTCGTTCCCACAAGCCGAAAACCCGGCACACTGTCCAGCTGCCACTGAATTGATTCGATGATGGCCTTGAGATACTCGTCACTCCGTTGCTCGCTCTCGATCCCCTCGAAGCCCAGCCACTCCGCCTTACTTAACGCTGACAACTCGGCATCACCGTCCCGTCGCGAGAGAGCGTCCGCCGCAGCATTAGAAATTCCGGTTTTATACTCAATATCAAAGTCATATCCCATCAACTTAGCAATCCAAACTTGCTGCGCGGGAGTAACAATCTTTTGATATAGCAAATGCTTCAAGCTTCGGTGATCGGTTCGCACCACAAACTTCCTTCCCAATAGATAAGGTCGCCAATGTTGAACGGCTAAAGCGAGGCCCATCATTTCCCGTTCATACGCTGATTTTGTCAAGGTACGATCAGCCAAAGATTTGCTGAAATAGGCAATCGGTCGACGCTCCTGCATTAGTACTGCCCCTATGCCCGTTCCGGAAGCATCGCATTCGATAACAAAGGGTCGATCAAATTGGGGCAATGCCAGCACCGGTGCCTTCGTAAGAGCCCTCTTCAAGTGACAGAAGGCCTCTTCCGCTTTAGCAGTCCACTCAAAGCCTTTGGGAGCGTCTTTCTTTAATAATATCGTTAATGGCCTCGCAATCAAGCCATACTCCCGGACAAAACGGCGGTAGTACCCGGTCAAACCCAAGAATCCACGTACCTCGCGTATACTTGACGGTCTCGGCCACTCTAGCACTGCCTTAATTTTATCCGGATCCATTGCTACTCCATCCTTCGAAATTATGTGACCTAAGTATTCAACTTGCCGACGACCGAATGTACACTTCTTGCGATTTGCCATAAACTGATTTTCTTGTAAAATCCGAAGCACTGTTCCCAAGTGCACTCGATGCTGCTCCCACGAACGGCTGTAGACGAGTATGTCGTCGAAGAATACTAACACAAACTTCCGCAAATAGGGCCTGAACACGTCATTCATAGTGGATTGGAAAGTCGCCGGTGCATTCGTGAGGCCGAAAGGCATGACCAAGAATTCATAGTGACCACTGTGAGTTCGGAATGCGGTTTTAGGCACGTCCGCGGCTGCAACTCGGATTTGGTGATATCCGGATCGAAGATCAATCTTGGAGAAAACGACCGCCCCAGCCAGCTCGTCGAGCATCTCTTGAATCACCGGAATGGGGTATTTATCCGGTACCGTCACCTTATTTAATTCTCGATAATCGACACAGAATCGCCAACTCCCATCTTTCTTTTTAACCAACAATACTGGGCTTGAGAAGGCGCTAGAACTCGGTCTTATAATCCCCGCCAATAACATATCCTTCACCAATCGTTCAATCTCGTCCTTCTGGTGATGCCCATATCGATATGGTCGCACAGAAACTGGTCGAGTACCATCTTCCAAGGTAATGCGATGGTCTGTCACTCGCTCAGGTGGTAAGGATTCCGGGTCCCCAAATACTTCGTGAAATTGTTGCAGCACTTCTTGTACCCCTTCTTGCTCGTGTATGTCAGCGTCGCCCTTTTCTTCTGGTACTATCGCCCACACTTGTGCATCGCGAGAGTTGATTAATGATTTCAAACCGATAGGCCCCCGGCACAATTGAGGATCGCCCCGCAGCTCGATGCAGCGACCGCCCCTTTCGAACTTCATTAACATTTTGTCGTAGTAGTGCTTCACTTCTCCCAAGGTCGAAAGCCATGTCATACCCAAGATCATATCTACACCACCCAGCGGAAACACAAAGAAATCCAATAGGAACTGACATCCTGCCAATGTTACCTCAATTTTCCGGCATGCACCCTCCGCTTCTTGGCGTAAACCGTTTCCCAAGAGAACGCCGAATCGCTCCTCTCGATCGGGCTGTAGTTGCAGCCGGTCCACGAGCGCCCTCGATATAAAATTGTGGCTTGCTCCGCTATCTATAAGAACTATGATAGTTTGTTCTCCCAACCTTGCGTGCAGGCGCATAGTCCGAGCGGTATCAATGCCCGCCATCGAATATAACGGCAACTCAACGTCTCCTTCGCCGGACTCTTCATGCTCCTCGTTCATCTCCTCGAGTCCCGTTGGCTGATAAAATTCATACTGCTGCAGGTCCACCTTCTCTCCTTCTTCAGCGATCATCACTCGCAACTGTTTGAGGGGACACTCGTGCCCCGGAGAATAAGGCTTTCGACACCGGAAGCACAGCCCCTTAGCCTTTAATTCCGCCAATTCTTGCGAAGAGAGCTTTGTAAAACGAGGTCGTTGTGGAGGCTGCATCACTTCACTGGCCCTTGACATAGAAGATTTCTCACCCAGACGTGAGTTACTACTAGTGAAATTCTGACTCGGCCCCCCTACCGAGCCAGTCCAAGCCACTGTTCCGCTTCGACTCCAGCCGCTTCCCCTTGGCGTTGAATTATTCCAATTCGAATTTGTACGTCCTCCTCCCTGGATAGCCAAATTATCTTCTACGTCACGCGCTAATTCCATCGCCGATTCCAGTTCAGTCGGCCTGAATAGGCGTAGAAATCCTCGTATTGGATCCTTAAGACCCTTCATGAAGTAGCCGAGATAATGAGCGTCGGTTAAGCCCGGTACTTGACTTGCGAGTTGAACAAACAAATTGACGTAATCATCAACTCCCTTAGTTTGTTTAATATCAGCCAATCTCTCGAATGCGTCCCCCTGGAAACGAGTATCGAATCGAGATACCAATGCTTCCGAAAAAAAATCCATGTGAGGGAGGGCTTACGAGAACGCAGCCAAGTCATCCAATACAAAGCCGGTCCCTCCATTGCCACCACCGCTGCTGCAACTCGTGATTCTGTCGCAGTTCCGGCTATCTCGAACTGTTGATTGGCGCGGGCTAACCAACCGATGGGGTCCGTTCCGTCGAACGACGGCAGTTGCAGAGCCCCTTTGTTCCTTCCCTGGTCGTGGTTCTCGCCCGTGTCGCTACCTTCCTCCGAATTATTTCCGTCATCGTGGTTGGACCCTCCTCCGCCTGACTGAGATGCTGACTTAGTTTTGATGGCGATTGATAATTCGGTGAGGGTAGCAGTAATTGTCTCCAGACTTTCTTTCATCGCTTTCTGATCCTCTCGAATTTCTCGTTGCTCTTTTTCCAGCGCTTCCATCCTTTCCGCTTGCGATCTCGTCATCTTCACGTGAGGACGGGATCCGACAGGTCGGACCAATTATTATGAACACAAACAGAATTAAAGAGAAAATAAATGCAGAAATCCTTTATTCAATCGGCAGTGCCGCCCCCAAGCCCCCATGCTTTTCTGAATACAATCTGGAACCCCCCAAAATAACTACCTCCTAAAACTATTTATACTTCCCCAAGGAAAATAATAATAACTGACCTGCCCCCCCAAACAGGCGCATCATAACCGCCCTTTATTCTATTTACAAGATGCACACTATTTACAATATTTACACTAATTACACAGCCCACGAATGTGGACTCAATCCCGATCCTCACGCTTCTTCCTCCTTTGATACACGATCAAGGGCCTTCCCTTGTTCTCACCCTTTCGCTTCATATCAGACTCAAATATCACTTTAACACCACTCATCACAAAAATTAAAAACCTCTAAGCATATACTTGGCGGATGGAGAAATTAAATAAGAAGAAAAGGGTGTCAACTAATAGTACAAGCACTATATTATACTCCCTCTGGCTCAAAAATATTGACACATTTTTATTACTTTATAACTCACATATGAATATAAAAAGTATCGATAACAACTAGTAATATAATGTGTGGACTTTAAAAATGCCAAAAATAAGATAGTGTAGTAGTTTTATACCCAAAATCTCATGAAAAGTAAAAAATAACCTTAAAAAGTGGTCCCATTTATTATTGAATTTAAAAATATCATTTCTCTCTCTCTTCTTTATGTATTTATCTTTTATTCTAAATTCCAATTGTATTTTGATTTTTCTCCCTACCGTAGACAGCTCATTTTCAAAGAAAAAAAATAATAATAATAAAATCCGAAATTTCATTTATTCACAACAACCCAATCAGAAAAGTTGTTGTTGCATTAACTGAAATATGAGAAAATTGAACAAAATGACTACAACAACAAAAAGAGTAACATAACGAAAGAAAATTAAAATCGTAGAGAGAGAAAATTGGTAGATGTTCTTTCAATTTCTGGAACTTTTGGCTGTGCATTCTACAGTTTCATCGACTATTTTGATGTTAGTATTAAAGGTATGTTTTAATTTTGCATATTTCGTTGTTATTAAAGTGTCAAATTGAAAAAAAAATCCTACAAATTTCAAAAGTACACGGTTTTAACTTTATTTACACAGTTTGCATTTTTTGATACAAAATGATAATTTGTTGATCTTTATGATATCAAGAGTAGTTAGAATACTTGTTTAAAAGTATATTAATCGATAATGAACGTAATTCCTTGCATTAATATGTTTACACGGTTAGATATTAGTGAAGATGAATTTCAGCCATGTAAAAATTAATTTTCCAGGTTTTACACGGTTTCAGAGAAATTACATGATTAAATTGTAAAAACACGGTTTTACTGCATTTTAACCGTGTAGAATAAGTTATGACTTTTAGAGTTTTGACGATTTACACGGTTTAAGTATAATTGTAACCGTGGAATATACATTGAAACCGTGTAAATCTATTTAAACCGTGTAGACACATGTTTCTTTAGGGTTTTTAGTGTTTTTACTTCTTATTTGACGTTTTGTTTGTTCATTTTTTGTAGCAATGTCTCTAGTAAAACTACATATTTGTCACAGTGGACACTGGGAGAGAACCTCTTACATAGGGGGCGATCATATTCTAGTGCATTTGCCCTTGGCAGCAGTTACAGTTGATAATGTATTACGAGAGATCCATGATCAAGTGGGCGAAGAATCCGATTTTTTGCGGTACTATTTAAAGGGAAAAAAGTGATGATGGAAAGGTTAAGGTCGTTTTAAGGAGCGACGCTGATTAGTTGAGATTGATTCTTGAGCAGCAAAAAAGAGCAACTATTTACGTCATCAACAAAGATAAGAATATCGCCCATGGCAATCCTCCGACATAAGGTTCTAGGGTTTTTACAAGCGTGAATATCGAAGAGCCAAGTCCGAAGGGATTATATTTGGAAGAAGAGAATGAAGATCCTGATTTTGAGGAAAATGAAGAAAGGGTCGAAGAAGAAGAGGCTGAGGAAGACGAAGAAAGGGTAGAAGAAGAAAGAGTTGAGGAAGAAAGGGACGCAGCGGATATCTCCGATTTACTTGAGTCATTGTGCACCGAGTTCGGTGCATGGATCCGAGATCTGAGTCAAATTGATAGGATCATTGGGCATCATAGCATTAATTCAGAGTCTCAACCTACCCGCGACGATGATGCTAGGGCCGATCCGGATGCTATCCAAAATTGGTTGATTACTCCTGTTCATCTAGACACAGCGCTACCGTTGGGGTTGATTGATCCAGATTTTGCCGTGCCCTCAATCGGGCAATTGCGTGTGGGCGGCGTGTTCAAGACAAAAGATGATTTGAAAATAGCCGTGAGATTGCATCACATGGAGAACCGACTTGAGTGTCATACTGAAAACTCGGACACTTACCATGTGGGGTTCGTATGCAAGCAAAAGAAGAAGGGGTGTGCGTTTTTGCAGCGGGCAAAGCACAAAGGCAGATTATGGACAATTGGAAAATATACTTCACGCCATACATGCTCTGTCGATTTAGACAGTAATGCTCCACGCCAAATCCGTGCGATGGTATTAGGAGCATTCTTTGCACGAAGATTGATCACTGATGGTGTCGTGCTAAAGCCAAACGAGATGATTAATGAGAGGCGAGCTGAATACGGCATTGAGATCGATTACAGTTTTGCCCTACAAGCGAGGAACATCGCTATAGAGATGACGTATGGAGGTTTCGTGGAGTCTTATCAGAGGCTCCCGTCGTACCTATACCTACTGAGGCAGAAGAATCCGGGTACAGTGTATGATATCTCGACTTCACGCACGAGCAATCAATTATGCTATATGCCCCTCGCTCTCGGACAGTCCATTCAAGCATTTCAGAATGATTTGCTTCGCCCGGTTATTATTGTGGACGGGACACACTTGAAGGATTAAGAACAAGGGTTCCCTATTCGTAGCTGTTAAGAAGGATGGCAATGAGCAAGTGTTTCCAATTGCCATTGGATTCGGCCTAGTCGAGGATGACGATTCGTGGATGTGGTTTCTGACGAGGGTGCGCCACTGCATCGGAACACCTGCAGACCTAATGATTGTGTCCGACGGACACGCCAGCATCGCACACGCCATGCGAAATGTCTACCCACATGCTACTCACGGTCTTTGCTTCTACCATTTGACCAAAAATTTTGTGGGATATGGTAGGCAAGCACTTGGCATATTCGAAAATACGGCCTATGAGGCAGATGAGCAGAGGAGTTGGTGGAATATATAAGAGGTTGTGTGACATCGGATTGCCTCGTTGGGCTCGTTAGAAATGCCCTGCAAAGCGCACGAGTTTCATGACTTCTAATCATGCGGAGACAATGAACGCTAAACTCTAATGGGCTAGGCGATTGCCAATCTGTGCCATGATTGAGGCGTACCGAATAATCATGGATAAGTGGTTCGAGGAGCATTGGGCCCACGCCGTCTCTAGAGAACATGAGTCTCTTACTGAGAAGGCATATTTGAAGATGTCTGCAGCCCGTGAATGGGCCTGTCACTACACCACTTGTGGGACGATGGTGCCCAACCTGTTCAAGGTAGAGGGTGAGAAGTGTACTTACGCTGTTGACCATCAGAACTGCACGTGCGATTGCCGTGAGTTTGATTTGGATGGGATGCCATGTTGACACGCTTGTGCTGCTCTTAGGTATGAAAATCATTTATTTTAAGGAATTTGTTTAATTAACTCGTATTTTTTTTAATTTTTATATTATTTTTTCAGGTTTATCGGTGGACGTGCCACTGACTACGTGAGTCATTACTTCAGACAGTCGACCTTGGTGGCAACCTATTCACCGAACATTGAGCAGGTTTCCCATCCGGAGACTTGGGTTGTACCTGAGGAAGTTGAGTCAAAAATTGTTCTGCCTCCTCTAGTCGTTAGGCAAACAGGTCGACCACATGAAAGCCGAGCAAGATCGACAGTCGAAGGGCTTGATAACACTGTTCGACAGAGATGCTCAAAATGTGGCAATAACGGCCACAAGAGACGATCATGCATGGCTATGATGCCCATCGGTGGCGTGCACCTAAATGTCCCTACAAATGAAGGTGGGCATCGGAGGAAGAAAAAGAAATGTAGCATTTGCAAGAGTGAGAAACATACTAGGCTTAAATGTCCACTTCGGCCTGCGGATTAGAAGATATGTATGTATGTATGTATGTATGTATGTTTGGTTTAGATAATGATTGTGTTGTGTTATTTTTATAAACTGCCCTTCCTGCCCACGGTTTCAATGGTTTTTAAACAGTGTGTCACGGCTTACAATACAGTTACACCGTGTAATATGTCAAAATTAGGAAAAAGTCAAAAAAATTACGCTACACGGTTTATGGAGTCTTTCAACCGTGATCCACGATTTCAAAGAAGTTTAAACCGCGTAAGAAGTCAAAATTAGGAAAAGTCAAAATTTTTATTTGATTCGTACTTACACGGTTTACACCCTCAACTTTCACGGCCAAAATTAATTTGGACCGTGAAACCTACTCGTGTAAAAGTCAAAATTGTTCAAAATATAGTCAACATTCAATTTAATTTGGTTTGTAATGATTTTATAAACATCATTTGTTAAATTCCTTACTATATAATCCTGTTTTAAGACTTTTTGACTGTAATTGTGAAAAAAAATAATAATAGGAATAATATGATTTCCATACTTTGAATTGAGGTTAATCAAGTATGGTGATCATATGTTACTCTATAGTGGTATATGCATCGATGTTACATTTCAAGGGAAATTAACTATCACAATGCAAATTGAATAATTGCTCACCCATTACAAGTTTTTAATTCTCATATCCCACGTAGAATTGAATAACAATAAAGTAGTGTAATGATTTAAGGATTTCACATCGAAAAAATAATTATTTTGACGAAGTTTTTAATTACACGGTTTATATTATCAATACACCATGTAACACGGTTCATTTGTATTTTTCACCGTGTATGAGTCAAAATTTAGAAACAGCCAAAATTGTTACGAATTACACGGTTTAAACCTGTTTCAAACCGTGTCACGTGGTTTAAAGTCAATTTACACCGTGTAGAGGTAGTGAATTTCGAAGTGTTTTGATATTTGAAGCGCATCTAAAACCAACAAATTTAAAATCAAAATTTGAACCAAACATCGAGATAAACATATACATAACATCATTTTCCTAAAACAATAAATTACTGTTCAACCATCCACATCACGACGAGAGAGGTTAAATATTATATAAGCTACCATTTTCCTAAATCGTGCCATGTACTGAGGAGTGATGTTCGTCCTCCTCGCTTCTTTGCAGAAAGTAGCTGGTCCAAATACATGCACACAAATGGACCACAAGAAACTCCATCTATTTGATGATATTGCTTAGTTCGGCTTAGGTATTTGATAGGTAGTTCATCCTTTCTCTTCATAAACCCGGGATGTTGATCCCAATACTTTGCAACCCACAGGAGTCTTGGAAATAGTCGGGTGAGGGGAAGAAGTTGGACTTCCCGGTGCTGAATTTTGGGCAACTCCTTCAACGCATGCAATTTCGAATCGTAAACCTCCAATCTCCATTCTTCAATGCAAATACGGACAGCAATCCAATGCTCAGTCGACAGGTGGAGTACCAAAATAAACTGCACAACGAGACTTCTAAGTTATATTACAAAAAAAAAAAAAAAATCTCATGTAGAAATGATCTACAATCCAAATAAACTTACATGTTCAGCGCAACTCCATGGAGTATATGTGTTAATACCCCCGAAATAATCGATCAATTTCTTCTCGGGTTGCCACTTGGTGTACTTACAGTTCCCCTTGAGGCCCCACGAGGGATCACCTTTGTGCCATCCCTACAGTACCCTAACTAACTCCGGCTGTAAAGAAAATTTAATTAAATATATTTGTATGTATATACAAACTAACAAAATCCCTACAAAAAATAAATACATTTTAATACGAACACTCACGTAGAAGTCTACACCGGGAATAATAGTGCATGCGTATCCAACTCTCGGATCCAAGGATAGCCGCAAGCGAAGTCGACTTCTCCAGTAATTCAAGTACAATTCAATGACCTGAAATAAAATTAAATTCAAGTATAAGTTTTCAAAAAACACAAGATAAAATTCAAATAATTGTGAATACTTAAAAATGATTTTACCTCGTACGTGAACATCTCATTCACGTTCTCAATGACATCGAAAAGAGACTGGTGTAGATAGTACGGCGGATCTTGCCTAGTCTTCACAATAGCCACGGGGCCCTTATTTCTGAAAGCCTCGTAAGCTGCATGGCTGCTCCGTGTAAAATGCGGGGTCTCGTGTGCCACAAAGGGACTCTGCAAGGCGGGAGATGGCCTAATAATTTGTCCTGCCGTATGAGAAGACTCTGCATTCGTATCTGCAATATCAGAGGCAGCATAATCATCATCATCATCATATTGCTGTGGCCCCCACGATATCTCATCCAGCTGCCTACAAAATCAGCTTGAGACTGACTGACTATCTCTCTCTGTCCTAATCTCTCTCCCCCTCTCTCTTTCCCCCTCCCACACCCTCATCCTCACCCTCTTGACTTTGCAGTGGGGGTGTTCTCGTCCGCGGGTCAAGATGCTCAAAACCCGGAACGTGCAAAGGTGTAGTACGTGACCTATCCATAGCAGATTGAAAATCAGCCTCAGATTGCCTCTCGCCCACGTGATTAGGGTTCGAGAGCACTCGACCAACAGACCCTCTGTTGTGGCTGGAAGACAACGCCCCCCAAGTGTCTGGCTAGATACCTACCTATTCGGGCCAATACTCCATTCTCTGAAGTGTCTTCTGCGAGCCTGTTCCCGAATCGATCAAGAAACTTATCCATCCATTCGTTATTATCACATCCATGACGGCATAGATCTCCATGCACATAACATACGAAAGGCTCGGAGTTGTCACGACGGGATGACTCTGCTCTGGGATGCTTCGACCCAGTGGCCGGTGCCCTATCAGTCAGTCTGAGCTCAAGGATGTGGCCTCTTGTCTCTGAAGAGGCTCATGTCGGTCGGGTCCTTCTTTGACGAGGCTATACTGCGCCTCTCGTATCCCGACATGATAATGTCTCAATAACCCTCGCCATTTCTCTCCTCGCCCTCGATTGTCTCTGCTCCAGGGGAACTTTCTTATGTGCGTGGCGTTGGTTAGGATTAAACCGAACAATTAGGGGGTCTTGCCCCTCTGCGAGAGACTGAAAGTAAGCCTCCTCGATTTCTATTTCGTCAGCTTCGAGTGTGGAGAAGACTTCGAGCTATAGAAAAATAGAATTAATTAATAATAAATTAAATAATTTATAGAAATAATATAGTAAAAAAGAAACATAATAAATTACCTCGGGGCGGTCTAAGAAACCAACGAAATCCAAATGGGAGGACCAAGTTTCCCATCTTCTGAGTCGGGGCGTGTCGGCTTCATTCACCTATCTTTCGCATGCTCGCCCTAGAGCTGGAATTGCCTCGTATGCCCACAGGTCCAACGCCTAGGCGGGCCCATATAGATGGTAGACAGCCCTCTTCTTGCCCCCAATTTCGATCGGGTCCTTCTTTACCACTCCAAGCTGGTGGCACATGATCTGAAACGACCATGATCCCCATGGAAACGAATCTCATCTCTCTCGATCCTCTACTAATGTCCATGCCCAATCATCAATGGGAGGATTGTCACGACATAGTAGTATGAAGTAGTAGGTGAGCAGGTTGGCGGCGCTCAAGTATTGATCCACGGACCCTAGACGTGTGCCAGAATTCATGAAATCCTCTAAAAGTTGCTTTGTCTTAACCACATTCCCATTGGTGGGATGATGTGATTACGACCATGGGGATTAAAGGTTGAAGGCCCGAAGTATAATCTCGTCATGAGGCAAAACTCCTGCGGCCTGAACCGAATATCCCGGCCGCCTACGTGAAACCACTCTCAAACTCTGAGAAGGTGCTATCAATTAGCTCTCATGCCAATAACACGTGCAAGGCAACGTTGGAATTCCCCCTCCGGTTAATTAGGAAAATATGCCTGAACGGAGATTTGTTCAAGAATCATTGCAAGAGGTCATCCCCGCCAATTCGGCGCAAAGTATTAGCTACCGTCGCTGTGAGGTGTGTGACTTCATGAATGGCTTGGCTGAGGAGGTTGTTGAACCAGATGTTGTGGCAGCATAAATACGAACATTATGATCTTGAGCTTATTTGTGGGTTTCATCAACGACCCAGAATATGGAGATTAGGATGGAGAGATTTGTTGATTGATTTATTTCCATGTTTATTTTCTTACCATGTAAATCTATAAGGAAGTAGATTCCTAGGAGGATTAGGGTTTTGGTGAGGCTATAAATATGTGATAGTTGTAATTGGTTTTCTTGAGCAACGGATGAGTGCCGAAAACCAAGAGAGAGGGAGAGGTAGAGCAACTCATTTCTTGTGAGTAGAGAGAGTTAGTTCTTGCCCAATCTTGTAATCGTTGCCGTTGTGTTAGTGAATCGTCTCAGCCGTTTCTCCCGTGGACGTAGGCATATTGCCGAACCACGTATATCATTGTGTTCTTAGATTTACTGTTCTGTTATTCGTTCCTACATTGTTTAGATCTGTTTTACTGCTATTGTTATTGCTGTGTTCCGTGTTGTTATTGTTATTGTTGTGTTTGGTGTTGTTTCTAGTGTTGCAACAGCATCGGTATTAACAGTCGCAATTACCGAAGTTCATTGGTAGAGGGTTATCTCCGTCAGAAATCCTTGCATACGAGGCCTGAACCATGAGTACCTAGGCTGCAAAAGAAACGAGCAAAACCATTCATTAAAGAAATGAGAGCATTTTTCAAAAGAAATCTGCATTTACACGGTTGAATTAGAAATTAAACCGTGTGAAACGGTTTAATTTCTGTTTAAACCGTGTAAAATTGAATTTTGAGTAAAGTCATCATTTACATGGTTTAAACATAAATTAAACCGTTTCTCACGGTTTAGTTTCTGTTTAAACCGTGTAAAGTTGAATTTTGAGTAAAGTCAGCATTTACACGGTTTAAACAGAAATTAAACTGTTTCTCATGGTTTAGTTTCTATTTAAACCGTGTACGTATGAAATCAACCCAAACTAGAAAAATTGAGATTTTTAACATATAAATTGACATTTATAGCATACAATTCAAAAATGAGGCATATAAACACATTATAATCGCATTCCAACAAATATAGAATGCATAACATGCTTAGTTCAACAAATTGAAGTATAAAATAATTTTTTTTGAAAAACATTCAAAATTGAACTCACCGGCGCCGGCGGGGTCGGAAGGAGTCTCCCTTCTTCCATTGTCGGCAGTCGGCGACCTTCCACGCTCCGGCCCTGCTTCGTTGCCGGAATCAGATATTTTTTCCGGCGACCTTGGGTTACACGGTTTGGTTTAGTCAATTAGGGTTGTTTTTTGTTTTCCCACGGTAAAGAAAGATAGAGAAATCGTGAGAGTGAAAGGGAATTGGGGAAAGTGGGGTAAGTTTGTTTTTTAATTTTTGGAATAAATATGAAGTGGGACCCAATCAATTTTATTTTGTTACGTCTTTCTTTTATTTGTTTTGTTTTATGAGATAAAGTGGGCCCATTTATTAAGGTTATTTTTGACTTTTCATGAGATTTTTGATATAAAAGTTATAGTTTTATAGTTTTGGGTATAAAATTACTACACTATCTTGTTTGAGTGAACTTTAAAAATACCCAAAACAAATAGAAGTATAAGTTTTATACCCACAAGTTTAAAACTATAAGTTTTATACCCAAAAAGCTATGAAAAGATAAAAATAACCTTTACTTTTGGGTCCACTTGTAAGTAAAGTTAAAAAATATATTGTCTCTTTCTCTTTACTCGGTCGGCTGTTTTTCTGAATTTTTTCAATCTATTTCTTCCAATTCATTTCATGAGACCGTGTAAACATAAATTTTTTTTCCAAAAAAAATTAAATAAAAAATTGAGAAATTCATTTATTGACAACAACCAAATCAGAAGAAATTCAGTTACAGTGTTCTACATTTATTGACGAATCAGAAAATACAACAAAATGAAACAACAACAAATATGTAACGCAAATTTATAAATATTGAAATTGTAGAGAGAGAAATAATCGAAGTTCCTCTAGTTTTATGCAATTTTGGGTGTGAATTTGGTGCAATTTGGACGCTATTTAGCTGAAACTAAAAAGGTACATTTCAATTTTGCATATTTGTCGTGGTACTATCTATTAAAAAGTGCATAAATTATTCATGTTCTTGTTTACACGGTATAAATATATATTACACGGTTGAAATTATTTTTCTACTATATGATATTTTCTGGCCTTGTTTAACATATATTAAGTAGTTATGTTATCCTTTGAAAAATATATTAGTTGATAATCAAGATTAAACAATGAATAATTCGGTTTTGAAGATATGAATTGATTCTAATAATGCTTACACGGTTTAAACCATAATAACCGTGCAAATCATTTAAATAAACACGGTTTAAATATTTTACACGGTTAATCTGCTTTTACACATTAATTATTTCATTTTTACCGTGTAGAGTAAGTTATTACACGGTTTTATGTTAATTTTTACCGTGTAATGTTAGGTTACACCGTGTAAATAGATTAAACCGTGTAGCTGCAGACTTATTACAATTTTAGTATTTTTGCTTGTAATTTGACTTAAATTTTTTGGTTCTCTTTGCAGTGATGTCTCAAGTAAAAATATTTATTCGTCACGGTGGGCATTGGCAGAGAAGCACTTATGTAGGGGGCGAGGGTGTTCTAGTACATTTGGCCATGACAGAAATTACCCGTGACAATCTATTACAAGAGATCCGTGATCAAACAGGCGATGCTGAAGCAGAATATATGCTCTACTATTTGACTGATACAGGCGATCATGGAACGGTTAAGGTAGCTTTAAGGAGTGACGTTGATTTGTTGAGATTGATTGTGGAGCAGCAAAAAAAGGCAACTGTTTATGTAATTAGCAAGGATAAGAATATTGCCCGGAGCACTCCTAGAACGCAAGGTTCTAGGGTTTTTACGAGTGTGAATACTGAAGAGCCGAGTTGGGAGGGACTACATTCGGAAGAAGAAAGGGTCGAGGAAGACGAAGAGAGGGTCGAGGAAGACGAAGAGAGAGTCGAGGATGAAACGGCCGCGGAAGAAAGGCAAGAAAGGGCTGACGAAGAAAGGGATGCAGTGGATTTGTCCAATTTATTTGAGTCATTGACCCTGGAGTTCGGTGCATGGATCCGAGATCCGAGACAGATTGATAGGATTATTGGGCATCGCAACATTAATTCCGAGTCTCAACCTACCCGCCGTGGCGACAATGCTAGAGCAAATCCGGATGTTATCCGAGCTTGGCTAATTCCTCATGTTCATCTAGACACTGCACTGCCATTGGGGTTTATCGATGGAGATTATTCTACGCCCTTAGTTGGTGCATTGCGTGTTGGTGGCCTGTTCAAGAAAAAAGATGATTTGGCGATAGCAGTCGGACTTCATCAAATGGAGAACCGACATGAGTATAAAGTTGAAAAATCAGACACTTACCGTGTGGGGTACATATGCAAGAAGAAAGGGTGCGAGTACTTGTTGCGTGCAAAGCAGAAAGGGGATATATGGTGCATTGGAAAAATATACGAACGCCATACATGCTCTGTCGATTTAGACGGGAATACACAGCGCCAATACCCCGCAAATGTTTTAGGAGCATACTTTGCACGGAGATTGATCACTGATGGTGTCGTGCTGAAGCCGAAGGAGATGGCTAATGAGATGCGAGCTGAGTACGGTATTGAGATTGATTACAGTTTTGCCCTACGAGCGAGGAACATCGCTATAGAGATGACGTATGGAGGTTTCGAGGAGTCTTATGAGAGGCTCCCGTCTTATCTATACTTATTGAGGGTGAAGAATCCAGGTACCGCGTATGATATCTCGACATCCCGTACCTCCGATCGATTGTGTTATATGTTCCTTGCTTTAGGACAGTCCATTGAAGCATGGCAGAGTGATTTGCTCTGTTCCGTGATTGTAGTGGATGAGGCACACTTGAAGGGGAAGAATAAAGGGACCTTATTTGTAGCTTGCACCAAGGATGGGAACGAGCAAGTGTTTCCACTTGCCATTGGAATTGGGCCGATCGAGGATGATGAGTCTTGGACTTGGTTTCTCACTAGGGTGCGTCACTGTTTTGGAGCACCAACGGACCTGTTAATAGTGTCCGATGGCCATATCAGCATCGAAAATGCCATTCGGAATGTCTTCCCACATGCTTCTCACGGCCTTTGCTTCTACCATTTGATGAAAAATATGGTAACGTACGGTAGGCACGCACTTGGAAGATTTGAAGCGGCGGCCTATGCCTATCGTGATTCTACTTTCAACGAATATTTTGAGTCCTTGAGGGGTAGCGGAATACACCAGAGGCTGTGTGACATCGGAGTGCATCGGTGGGCACGTTCGAAGTGCCCCGTTCCGCGCACGAGTTTCATGACTTCAAATCCCGCGGAGACAATGAATGCTAGACTCCTATGGGCAAGGCGATTGCCGATATGCGCTATGATCGAGGCTTATCGTATAATACTGGAGAAGTGGTTCGCGAAACATCGGGTGAGGGCCGTCTCAAGAGATCACGAGGTGACCGAAAATGCCTTTGTGAAGATGTCAGCAGCCGCAGAATGGGTCCGACACTACACCACTCGTGGGACGCTGGTACCAAACATGTATAGGGTAGAGGGTGACAATGGGACTTACATTGTCGATCTTCAGAACTCCACGTGCGAATGCAAGGAGTTTGATTTGGATGGGATGCCCTGTCGACACGCTTGTGCCGCTCTCAGGCATGCTGCAGTTACTTGGTTTTTTATACAGTTTGTATTGATGCCTTTGGTCCTATGTCTTTTAATTATATTTATTCTATTTCCAGGTTTGCCGGCGGCCGTGCTACTGACTACGTCAGCCGTTACTTCAAACAGTCGACGCTCGTGGCAGTCTATTCGCCCAATATTGAGTCGGTACCCCATCCGGAGGCTTGGAGCGTTCCGGAGGAGGTTGCTTCCCTTGTCGTTCGGCCGCCTCTTATCGAAAAGCAAGCAGGGAGACCGCGTATGAGCCGGACGAGATCCATAGTGGAAGATATTCCGGCCAATCAGTAACAATGCTCTCGATGTGGTCAATACGGGCACAAGAGACGATCATGCACGTCCTCAAGCCAAATCGGTGATGTGGATCAACATGAAGGTGGTGTACGGCGTCGAAAGAAAAAAACATGTAGCATTTGTCACTGTGAGGGGCATACTAGGCCCAGATGTCTGTCGAGACCCATTGATTAGATTTGGTGTTTTTTGTTTTTGTTTTTAGGGTTTATTGGCGATCTATTTCAGATTCTCTGCACTTACACAGTTATAAATGGTATTTCGACCGTGTACACGGTATTTATTTGTTATTTACCGTGTCAGTGGTCAAAATTGAAGAAAGTCAACAATTTCTGTATTTACACGGTTATAAATGGTATTTCGACCGTGTACACGGTATTTATTTGTTATTTACCGTGTAAATGGTCAAAATTGAAGAAAGTCAACAATTTCTGTATTTACACGGTTATAAATGGTATTTCGACCATGTACACGGTATTTATTTGTTATTTACCGTGTAAATGGTCAAAATTGAAGAAAGTCAATAATTTCTGTATTTACACGGTTAATAATTTTTTTCGACCGTGTACACGGTATTTAATTATTATTTACCGTGTAAATGGTCAAAATTGAAGAAAGTCAACAATTTCTGTATTTACACGGTTATAAATGGTATTTCGACCGTGTACACTGTATTTATTTGTTATTTACCATGTAAATGGTCAAAATTGAAGAAAGTCAACAATTTCTGTATTTACACGGTTAATAATTTTTTTCAACCGTGTACACGGTATTTATTTGTTATTTACCGTGTAAGTGGTCAAATAAAGTCAACCAACTTCAAAAAACTCAAAATTTATCACATATTTTGATCATTCGGGTTTCAATTACACTGCACAACCATTAAGTAAGTGCTACAAAACAATTAGTTTTACATAAATTGCCTAAATTGTTTCTAATTGTAGAATTTAGAGAAGTGAGCTATTGGTAACATACGTTGGTCTATAGAAACACTATAAATGTCATTCAATAGAGTATGTCACGGATTTATGTAATGGTTTTCACTTCGATATGTTGTTAAATAACGATGTATGAAGCTTAATTTGTCTAAAAACACGTGTTTTTTCGATTAAAATATGAATTTTTCCAATAATTCATACTTACACGGTTTAGGGCTCATAGTTACACGGTTTAGGGCTCATAGTTACACGGTTTCGATGAAATTTCAACCGTGTAATGACAGACGCGGCTTTTTCCAACAACTTTACAAGTTTCATTCTAATTTCGAAAACAACTCATAAACAATTTCCATTTACACGATCATAACCAATCCACCAACATCATAAACAATCATAAAAAAATCATAAAACATTCATAGCAAGTAAAAAAATCATTAAAAAATCAATCGACATCTCGTCGAGAAAGCAAAAAAATCCTCCTACCAATAGTCTTACGGAGCTTAGCAATGTATTGTGGAGAGAGTTTGGCTGTCTTAGGCTTCTTGGCAGCAAGTATCCTTTCCACGGCCAAATATGCAAGTGGACCACAAGAAATTTCATCATCTTGACGAAATTGCTTGTGAGCTGCGAGGAATTTGATCTGCATCTCATCCTTACGCTTCGTGAAATGTGGATGCTGCTGCCAATAGTTAGCCACGTGCAACAGTCTAGGAAATAGGCGGGATATGGGAAGAATCTGAGTTGTACGATGGTCGATCTCTTGCAATGTTTTCAACTCGTGCAAGAGTGAATCGTACACTTCTAAACGCCACTCCTCATGCATGCCCGGAGTACGATCCAGTGATCGGTGGTCAAGTGGCACACAAAGATAAACTAGAAGAATTTTTTTTTAATAAATATTATGTATCAATAAACCCGGATATAATTTAAAGTGGAATATAATTTCGAAAATAGTAAGTGGACTATAGCATAACTTACATCGTCTCCACAAATCCACAGCGTGTAAGTGTTGGTCCCTCCGAATAGGTCGATTAATTTCTTCTCGGGTTTCCACTTCGAGTATATACAGGTTTTCGCCAATCCCAATGTGGGGTCGTCTTCGTGGAAACCCTTAAGTATCCTTAGCATCTCCGGCTTATAAACAAAATAATAAAAAAATTAAAAAACATACTAAAATAAATAATAAAATATTTGAGAACCTGACAAGAAAATACTCATATAAAAGTCAATGCCGGCAATAATAGTTCCCGCGAACCCGACGTGAGTATCGCATGACAACCTCAAGCGAAGTCGAGTCCTCCAATATAACAAGTATAGCTCCATCACCTAATATAAAACAAGTATCACAACACATGTTAGAAATAATAATAATAATAATAATAATAATAATAATAATAATAATAATAATAATAATAATAATAATAATAATAATAATAATAATAATAATAACATATATAATGAGATATAAAAAAATTAACCTCAGCAGTGAATGAAACGCTCATATCCTCGATAGAGTCGAACAGTGCTTGAGGAAGATGGTAATGAGGCTGTTGCCTAGTGAGAACCACAACAGTCGGGCCCGCATTTCTAAACTGCTCGTACGCATCCCTAGTAGTCCGGGTTGAATGTGGGGTCTCATGGACTGTGTAAGGGCTCTGCAATGCGAGAGACGGCTTCAGAACCCGTCCCCCTGCCCTACTAGCCTCCGCTCTCGTCTCAGGGACATCTGAATCCACACTATCAGCATCGTCCTCCATCTGGATGTGCTGAGGCTCATAAGGGATCGAATCTAGATCCCTAATAAATGAACTGTCAGACGAGGATGCCCTTCTTTCTTCCTCGAACTGCTCATATGCATGTGGGGGCGTCCTCGATCTCATAGTACGAGGCTCAAATCCAGGCGCATGATCGGGAGTAGGAGATCGTTGGCGCTGGCTAACAGGAGTAGGTGATCAGTGCCTAGACCGTCTGCTTGCCGTTCGATCCTACGATGCCCTTGAGGTGTCCGATGAGAGACTTAGCCATCCGGGCAAGAACTCCCTTCTCAGATGTATCTTCTGCTAGCCGGTGGACAGCTCTGTCAAGAATCTTGTCGATCCAATCATCATTCTCGCATCCACGATGGCACGGATCTCCGTGCACACAGCATACAAGATGCTCAGAAGGCTGAGGACGGGACGGCTCTTCCCTAGGACGCTTCAACCGAGAGGATTCTGGCATTTCGAACTGGAATCGCTCCGGGATATGGCCTCTAGTCTCTGAAGAGGCCCGGGCTACTCAAGGCTGTTTGGGACGACGTGGCTGCACTACGTCCTTCTTCGCATCGCGACATTTTAATTTCTGCACAACCTTCGCCATCTCCCTTGCTGCCCTCGACTGTCTCTGCTGTGGCGGCACTTTCTTGTGTGTGTGGCGTTGATTCGGGTTAAACCTCAGAACCAACGGATCCGGCCACTGTAATGACTGTGTATACGGCTCAGCATCCTCCATATCTGGCTCGGGTTCGAGCGTTCGAAAGGTTACGAGCTACAAAAAAATATTACACCATAAGTAATTAAGATTAAAATTATAAACATGCTTTATTAATAATAATAATAATTAATAAAAAAACATAAAATATCATAATCCGAATATTAATTAATCAATAATGCGATTAACAAAATATATCATAATTAATTATAAGAATAATAATTAAGAATAATTAATTAAGACATAATAATAAATTAGAGCATACAAATGTATTCAAGTAATATTAATCAATAATACTTAATTAATTATCAACAATAATAATTAATTAATTAAATATACTTGATTAATTATTTATAATTAATGAAGAGCAATTACCTCATGACTGTCGTAAAATGTAGTAAAGTCCAAATGGGACTATCGAGTGTGCCATCTCCTAAGTCGGGGCGTCAATAAATCATTCAATCGATAGCCACACGCTCGTCCTAATGCCGGAATTGCCTCATAGGCCCACAAGTTCAACGCCCACACCGGTCCGTATAAATGGTAGCCCGACGTCGCCCCAGCCCCAGTAATCTCCGATGGGTCTTTCTTCATGACTCCTAGCTGGTGACACAACACTTGGAACGACCACGATCCCCATGGGAATCTATACCAGCCACCTCGATCCTCTACTAATGCACATGCCCAATTTTCGATAGTCTGAGTATCACGGCATAGCAAAACGTAGTACTACATGAGCAGATTCGCGGCGCTCAAGTACTGATCCGGGGTCCCCATGCATATATCGGTATTCGTGAAATCATTTAATAGCCTTTTATCCTTCACCTTCTCGCCATTATACCAAGTATAGAAGAGGCTATTCTGAGGAATGACGTGTGGACCTCGGTGGGGGTCGAAATCGGAAAGGAAAGGCCCAAACATTAAGCCGGTGACGAGACAAAACTCTTGTGCCCCGAACTGAAGATCTTGCCCGCCCACGTGAAACCACCTCTCGAACTCCGAGAATGAGCTATCCATGAGCTCTCGGGCCAATAACTCGTGCAAGGCAACGTTGGCGGTACCGTTCCTCTTGATTTCTAGCAAGTATCCGAAAGGCCCGTCCGTGAATTGTTGCAAAAGTTCTTCCCCACCTATACGCTTTAAGACAATAGGTATTTGCTTAATTACAATATCTCGAGTGTATAGGTTCACTCGAGCTGGAAAACCTTGCATACGAGGTCGGTACCATGCGTATCTAGGCTGCAAAAGGTACGTCACAATCATTCGTCACACTCAGACAAAAAAAAGAGAGTAAAAAAGATAAAAAAACATTAAAAAACCACATTTCTGTCTTTACACGGTTGATTTTATTTTTATACCGTGTACACGGTTAAAATTTAAGTCAACCGTGTAATTGAAGTTGTTGACTTTGACTGTTTGTCCACTTACACGGTAATTTATATGTTTTAAACGTTACGGTTAAAACATATAAATTACCGTGTAACTGGTCAAAACAGACAAAGTCAACAACTTACACGGTTAAATATATATTTCAACCGTGTATATATTTAACCGTGTAATTATAAACTGCAGAAAAACTAAAATCGATTTCACTAAAATACGACATATCGGACACATTTATCACGTTAATTAGGTTTCTAAATACTTAATTAACAAAGCCCAACAATATCTCACTAAAAAAAAACAAAAAAAAATTCAAACTCACCGGCGGCGGCGGCATAGGTAGATTGGCCCGTTCTTCCACACTGGGCACTCGACGCCCTTCACCGCGATTGGAAGGGCCTACTACTTCGTCGCCGGAATTTGAGTGGCCGGAGTCCATTTCTAAATCGACGGCGGCAAATTTGTGTTGCACGGTTATTTTCAAAAAAAAGGTTACACGGTGGGGAGGATGAAGGCTGAATCGTGAAAGTGGGGTAGTGGGGTAGGGTTAGGTTTTTTTTTACTTTTATCTTTATTTACCTTAAAGATAAGTGGGCCTAAATAGTAAGGTTATTCTTGTCTTTTCATACCTTTTTGGGTATAAAACTTATAGTTTTAAAGTTGTGGGTATATAACTTATATAACTATTTGTTTTTGGTATATTTATACATTAAGACATCTTGTTTTGGGCATTTTTACACATATAATAAAAAATAATATATATTAATCGCCCTAGGGCCCATTTTGATTGGGCAAAAAAAAAAATAATAAAAAATGGTCATTTATAAGTGGGACGGATAGAGTAGAAAATGATACTCCCCTCCGTTCGTGACCTATGTGCTTTTATTTTCTTTTTTGGCCATCTGTGATTTATGTGCTTCATTCGTTTTTTGACGTGGAACTCACATCTAGTATTCCCTTTCTACCTCATAATTCATCCAAAATACATCTTTATATTTATTTTCACTTTAATACTCACACACATCAAGCGAGACTCAAATATCACAATAACACGAACAAAAATTAAAAACCCTCTAAATACATACTCCCTCCGTTTTTCTCGAAGTGTCTCAATTATATTTAATATGTGAAATATAACATATATAAGTGAGTCACTTCATAAAAAACAGAGGAAGTACTTGGCGGACAAAGAAATTAAATAAGAAGAAAAATGTGTCAACTAATAGTACGAGTACTATATTGTTACAACTAATATAATAGCCCTAGGGCCCATTTTTATTGAGCCCAAAACTACTTTTCCAAGTACGTTTAGGATTTTAGCTTATAGGCCCAAAAGGTGCGTGTTACGCTTTTTAAATACTCCACCACTCACTTTTACATGATGTATTAGTAATCTAATCTAATAAATTAATTTTGCATACAAATTTTACGAAACACCCACAAAAACAAAACCCATTTAATTAGGATATTATATTATATTTTCGTATTGCATCTTATACTGAACCAACGCCTGATCAATAGGTGTTAAAAGAACATTTTCATAATCAATAATAAATTAATAATTTCCTTAAAATAGAAATGTTGATTATGAAATGTTCTGAACACATGGTATTTGCCAATTGGTGCAAAAGAAAATACAATACAAAAATATAATAAAGAATTCGGGTCTGAGTTACGAGACGATATTAAAAATTTAAAATCAATAAACTAAAATGTCCATGCTTTGGCTAAAAGTGGCACATCCCACTATTTATGTTTGCTTAGTGTACAAAAAACACCTATATTATCTAAAACACATAATATGTATAGTAAGATAATTGAAAAGGAAATCATACCTTGCAAAAAATCGTGATTTATTTGACGGTGAATGCTAAAAATAATTATTATAATAATTAAAAAAATATTAATATATTGGAAGCATAAGGTGCACATGGGTTGTGTCTGTTCATACACCGTATGCACACTCATCGACGACTGCGATTTGCCAAAGGGTCCCAACCATGTGATCATAATTAATTACCCCTCCAAATTTATATTTTGATTACACACGTATACAATAATATGCGCATGTAAAAAAAATATTAAAAATCAATTTATTTCACATCATTTAGTGTTCATGATCGGTGACAGATTTAGAAATAAATCATCGAGACTAGTATGTAAAAGAAATCATCGACATAATTAGAATATAGAATTCCAACGAAACATACTTAGAGATTTCGACGATTAACATAAGCCAGTCTCTTCATGAGTTATACATTGGTGAAATGCCTAATAGTACTGCATAAAATCGATACTAATGCCTACCGATAGAATGCTAAGATCGAAGGTCTCAAATTTGAATCATTCATGATACGGTCTTTAAATGTAAAAGTATTAGTAATATAAATAAAATTAAACAAAAATTGAATGAATTGACGCGATTAACGTGTTAATTAATAGAGCCATAGTGATGCGATAGCTTTATTGCACGTAGTGGACTTTTACGCAACAAAGGATTTATCCACATCACATGTTTGCATTTAAGGCAAATCCTTTTCGGATTTTCCTATCCACATCTCGATCTTTCGCTTTTTCCATCAATATTTATATGAATAATCATATTATAGTAATTATTACTTAGTCCCATTTTACTTAGTCCGTTTTTTTATGTGATATTAAAGAATAAAATAGATCAAATAAAATGAGACGCGGGGAATCTCAATTTCATTTATTTTTCTAGGCCAAAATTTGTTTTTTTTTTCTTAAATTTCTTTACTTTTAGGTAGGTTAACATAGGTACAATGTAAAATTTATGTTCTTTTCTTCTTTTCTTTTTTTTCTTTTTTTCTTTTTTACGTAACTTTTTGATGCACTAATTAAATATTTTAGTTAATATGTGGATATTTTTGTCTGACGGATCGGTTCAATAACATGTTATGTTAGTGGTTAATTATAAAGAAAACATAAGGCCCATATATTACAAGCCATATTTAACAGATAAACTATTGGCGTGAGATAAAAAGATAGTATGATGCAAAACAACATTTATTCTGAGATATACAATTTTTTCTTCTTCTTCTTTTGAAACTGTGTTTTGAGGGATATACTTGCAGCAATTAATTGATCAAATTTTAGAAACACAAAAAAGCAGCAGACGTTGCATAACTATTACAGTAATTAATAAGCATTTGGATATTATTATTATTATTATTATTATTAAGAATATGTTAATACCGGGAGTATTAATTAATATATTACAACTTAATTGGGTGGTGTATTTATATATGTACCATGTACGATTTGGAATCTGCTTGTATTTGATTGGGACTAGTCTTTATCGCGAGCTTTTCAGGAATAATTTACACCTAATTTTTGTACAGAATAATACATGTCTGTTTATTTTTATGTACACTCTTTTCAATAATTGAAAAAATCGCGATATTTAGTGCTCACTTTTTAATGTGTTTATTCAAAATATATATTTGGTGTTCGCTAGGAAAAAGGAACGGAATAACACTTGAAATATTTATCAGTTTGTGTTACGTATAAACTATACTCCATTTCCAATAAATAAACAGTTGAAGTATTAGTTTTGCCACAGTAACACATCAATAAATAAACTAATTCATTTCCAATTGACTTTTACATATCAATTTGCATTCTTCTTCCTAAAGAATGTTTCGAATTCATTGAAAGCTAGGTAATTGAAAGAGGCAAAGCAAAAACCCATGTTAAGTTTGTTTATATGGGTGCTTAAGGAAGTTTATGTGTATCATCATCTGTAGTTAAATTACGCATATTAAGAAAGTAGACAAATTAATTTATATGAGAATAAAACTATTTTACTTTAGAATTTTGAAAAAAGACCTTATTAAGGAACAATAGAAAAATTACAATAGACTTAAAAGAAAAGGAAGGAGTAAAAAACTACAGGAAAAACATAAAAATATTCAAAAGTATTTTCAACCATGTTTGTTAATTTTGGGAATGCAAAAGGTGGACTTTTAAAGGATACATGAGTTTTTCTAGAAGTTCTTGTGAAAAGTTTTTGAAATTTGTTGGAAATATGTACACTTTAATGCTCATTTGGGAGGAGCAATATGAGAATTTGCAAAAAGAAAAAAAAAAAAAAAGTACACACTTTTTAATATTTTGTTTCATGCAGGCTACAGCATAAAAGCTACTATTTCTTGAAAGGAAGTCTCTTATCATATCTAATGTATCCTTTCATGAATATTTTTTATTTGTTCGATTTTTTATTTATTTAAAATTTATAACAATTGCAAATTAATTGATACAACTCCAGTTATTAGGTTATTGAATACAAAGTCCTATCAGTTAAATGCCTGGTGGGTGGATTGGTTTTATTGGGCTTTGATTAGATAGAAACAACTCGGGTTTTGAATAAAACAATTTTGAATATACAATTAGCTTTGGATTTGTTCGTCAAGTGAATGAACAAATGAATTAATTTCGATAATACTCCGTACTTTTGAAAATTTTGAAATAAAAATAATAAAACACCAACTTATTATATAGATGTAAGGCGACGAACTTAATAATTATCTAAAAACTAGCCGGCCAATTCCTAATTGGCAAAGATTTGTATCAGCCCGGCCGCACAGTGCGGCCAAGGCCTTGAAAGCAAATATATATATATATATATATATATATATATATATATATATATATATATATATATATATATATATATATATATATATATATATATATATTTGGCTCAATTAATCCACTTGGCTCACAATTCAAAATGTAAGTTTTATAAAAATATTCAATGGACCTCAATATGAGTCCGGGATGATACAAGTGTTTCCCTTCCTAATTTTAACCACTAAAAATAGATCGGAAGGCGTATTCGTTATAGTAACATGTTTTATTTTCCTGGAATAAAGATTTTCTAGTGTGCGTGAGTTGGTTTTATGATAGTGGGATTAATACTTGAAACCTTTATGGCAAATATTACTAGTTCAAATTTTCCGTGATACAATTTTTAAATTTTAGGTTAAACTATTTAAAAATAAATAAAAAATTCAAAACTACCACTATACTCGGAAAATATATAAACCAAACTGCATTTTCTTAAATTAAATTATTTTGATTTTTCAGATTGATTTGATTAAATCTTAAATATCAATGCCATATATTACCTATACACAACGTCTAATATGTGTTGTAAATGAATTGCCGCAATTATTGGAAACATCAAGAAAAATTATCAGCAGTCCTATTCAATACATGTGCATTAGCCTTACCAACATACTATATATTGATTGTGATAATACGAGTAACACTAGCTCAAAAAAATAAAATCAAATTCATGATATATACTACGTACATAATAATTCCTGACATAAAAAATTGCAATAAATAGATCGACATAATTACTCTCATTTAATGAACAAATACCAAATTACAAAAACAAAAAAGCAGAATATACATTAACATTTAAAAATCAGAAGACAATTAACATTTAGCTAGCACATAAATCTCTCAAGCCATACAAGACCCAAATATTAAAATGAAAAAAAAAATGCTTAGTGTTAGAGGCATGACTAATTAAAATCAAAATCAATATCCCAATAAATAATTTTTTTAAATCCAATTAATTAATTAAATTAAACTCTCATCAAATGAGACATTAGTCAAGTAATCCTTCATTTCAAAATCGATGAGCCAATTCTCCAGCATTGACAAAGAAGAAGACGAATCCGGCTCTTGCTTGATCTCGCCGCCGCCGTCGACGCCGGCCGGAGAGGCCGACCTCGAAAACTCGTCGGAATTCGACGTCTCGAGAGAATCGAAGCCGAAGATCGACTCGAACGCTTCAGACACATCCATACCGCTCTCGATCTCTTCGCAGGTCTTTAGGGTTTGCTTGCTGTAGGCCGAATCGACAGTCGTGCTCGAGCATTTTGATTCCGTAGAATCTAGCGGGTTCTTCACCCAGTTCTTGAGCAGCCGAGCTATGTTCTCGGTGCTGGAGGCGTACACGGCGGCGCCGGGCGGTGAGTCGCCGGAAGAGGTGGTGTTTTCCGACGATAAGGCGTCGTGGAGGGCTTGCTTGGCGGTGATGATGTCGTCTTGAAGCCTCTTCTCCCACTGCCCCCTCGAAATGGAGTGGGATTTCGAGGAGGAGATAAGGGCGTTGGCGCCATTGGAGGAGGCGGTTTGAAGCTTTTTGAGCTTCTTCTTCAAATGGGTATTCCAGTAATTTTTAATGTCGTTGTCTGTTCTTTCTGGGAGGTATGAAGCTATAGCAGCCCATCTACAAAAAAGAAAAAGAAAAAAATCAATTAATAAATAGTACTAAACCTAATTTCTTAAAAGTAGAGTAATTAAAATTAAAAATCAAGAAATGAAATGGAACTTACTTGTTGCCTAAAAGGGCTTGAAGTTGAATAATCATCTTCTCTTCTTGATTAGTGAAACTACCTCTCTTAATTCCTGGGCGAAGGTAATTAGTCCACCTCAGCCTGCAACTCTTGCTACATCTCCTCAAACCTAATAATAATTGACATTACTTTAATTAATTAATTTAGATCGAGCTAGATAATTAAAAATATATATATATATGAATTAGGGCAAATGAATTAATTCAAAAAAAAAAAAAGAAAAAAGAAAAGAAAAAAGAAAAAAAAACCTGTAGTGGAAGGGACAGCTCTCCAATTGCCAGGGCCATGCTGTTGAACATAGGAAACTAAGATAATGTCTTCTTCAGGAGTCCATGAACCTTTCTTCACTCCTACTTTATCGCAGCAAGGAGGCCTCCCCATTTCTGTTATTCTTCTTCTTCTTCTTTCTTTCTTTCTGATTCTTGATTTTTTATGTATTTACTAATTTGTACTACTAATTAAAAGAAACAAGTGGGCGCCGGCCCTCCTCTCTCTTTTTCTTGAATTTGTTTCTTCTTTGAGACAAGGGTCGAGTAAGGGATGAGGTTGGTTGAAGTGCATATATAGATAGAGTTGAGTTGATACAGGAGAGAGAGAGAGAGAGAGAAAGAGAAAGAGAAAGAGAGAGAAGAGAGAGAGAGTGAAGTAGAAAAAACAAAGGAGTCAAAAGATGACAGCAAAGGAGAGCATTAAGTACGCCATGGAACCTCTAAAGTCAGCTGCGTCTTCTGTTTCCCTCTGCTGCCCTCACCAAAACCGCGTCGCATTCAATTCAATTCAATTCATTTCATAAACCCTAATCTCTCTCTCCCTCTCTCCCTCATAGTATATGTACTGTATATTCATTAATATTTGTTTTATAAGAATTTCATGCATCGAGCAATTAAGTTTTGCATGCGCCTTACTGTGCTACTACTTACTGATGTCCCCATTTGTAATTACTTCTCCTTCCTATTTTCAAAGGAGGATTGTTTTCAAGAATGATTTCCTTTTTTCCTCTTCTTGACTTTCACTTTCCATCCCAATTTTTGTAATTTGTGCTTCTATCTTCAATTTACATCATCTATTATTGATTTTTAGATTAATACTTCAATGTACTCACAGATGACGTGACAACGGTATAAATAAAAAGGTTAATAAAAATTATACCAAAAAATTAAACCCTAATTGAAAAAATTGATGACGAGGCACTGTCATATGAGTGGTGGTACATTAAGTGTGCCCACGATGGACAGTAGAGCATTTCAGTTGATTTTGAATAATTTGATTGATTTTTAATTATTTTAAGAAGATTGCAAATTAGTACTCCTTCCATCCCGAGACATTTGACGTGTTTGCTTTTTGCACGGGAATTAAGGAGGAAGTGTTAGGGATGTTTAGTATATTGTGTTTAGGATGTAATATTATCTATGTATTTAGGCATATTTTGAAACTAGAGCATCATAGATGCATAAAAACATATTGATATCTGGTCTTAAATGAAAGATCTTATCAAGACATTTAATTTGGTATAAAAATTATTAAAACGGAGAACAAATGAGCAAGTTATGATAATTTAAACTTTGATAATTCAAATTATATTGGAAAATATAATTAGGAAATATTAATTGTGATAAGAGATTACTAATTTTACCATTTAAATCCTAATTATCTCTCAATAAGGAAATGTGTCAATTGGTGTGGGACGTCCCCAAAAGAAAAACGCATTAACTGCCTTGGATAAGAGAGTACTTATCTTTGCTTTGTTTAATGTTGAATTGTCTGATTATCTGTTGCTTTGTAATAAGAGAGTACTTATCGGTGGTTTTGTTTAATGTTGAATTTTTTGATTAGATATTGTATTTGATAAAATATTTATTTATTGATTTTTTTTTAAACTTGAAATGTTATATCTGTATTGCATTGACTTTATGAATTATTGGATCGAAATGAAATCATAGTTGGCATCAAAAGAAACAAGGAAAATTCTTACACTAACAAAATTATTCAAAATAACCAAATAATTATTTTGGTTAATTCGATTCAATTTCAAAATAATTTTAGTTTGATTTGGATATATATTTTAAAATTTTGATTAATTCAGTTTAGTTTTATTTTTAATGCAAAATCAAACTAAATAATCGAATGTTTACCCCTAGAATCACCTCCGCTTTATTACAAATGTTCTACGCCATCAAAATACCGATACCAAGAAAGGGTGTAAGTATTGTTGTACAATTTTACTGTCAACTTTGTAAATGCAACAATTATTATGAAACAAGAGCAAAATCGAAATTGGACTCATAAGAAGAAAAAAATGAACATAAGTATCAATTAGAGTGCATGTCATATGACACGTGAAATATGTAGTTTGGTATGTCTGCAAATAATTTATAAATTGATAGTGGAATATGCATATATTAATTCATGATCTTTTAATATAATTATTTTCCCCATAGAACCTGTGACGGTAGTGTAGAATGTAGATATAATCATGTGTACAACTTAGTTATAGCAATATTAATTGCTGCACTAATTAAAGCACGATTTAGGGCATATAATTGAATTGATTATTGTGATATAAATGCCAATTAGTGTTGCATGTGCCAAAATATATCAACGAAGAATTACGCACTCGTGTAGGGGACCTCTTTTCTACGACACAAATAAATTATTAAAATTATTAATTCTTGAACTCCGTGAAAATCAATTGGATCCTGCCTATTTATTAAGTACAATAGATTAATTATTGCCGACTTATATAAAATAATTCAAAGAACAAATAAGCTTACTTGAGTTATGCATACATGATTGTATGTTTGTAAAGAATGAGTGCTTGTATATATATTTTTTATTCTCATATACGACACATATTAGTACACCATTATTTTACCTTTGCTTAATTAGAGTGATTAATTAGTACAAAAATTAATTTAATTTTCCTGAAAGAGTTAGTACAATTACTCGCTATCTTCTGCAGCTAGTTAATTTAAGTTAACTAGTTAAGTAATAATTATGTATATTATTAGTGGAATAGTACATTGTTATTGTTCCTTAGGGAAGCTCCAAAAGGTTTACACTAGACACCAAAATTGTGTAATTTTAGTATCAAACAAATTTAATTCCTACTCCAACCATCAAATAAGAAGTTATACCATTAAAAAAACTCTATAAATTAGTTTCCAATATGACAAAATTTACTCATGATCATTTATATTATGATCGAATATAGGCTTTATTGCTTCTAAAAAATAATTATAGGCTTTATTGCATTATCACTATTATGAGATCTTATAATTAATGACGATACAATAATTTTATATATTCATTATTTGGCCTTGTTAATAATTATGACTTAACTATCATCGATATAAAGACGATGGATTTTTATTACGCACTGAAAAATCCATCCATCATTTAAAATTTTCCATGAAAAATCTAGCCATCACCAACTCTACATAAAAATACGACACGTATATAGTATAATTTGATTTATTGATTTTAATTGGTCAATATTATGTGGTGCAGTATTGTCAATTTTACATACGTACACTTATATTCATGGCGATCTATAATTAGAATATTAGGAACAGTAAAAATTACTGTAGTATATACATATATTAATTTATGGCGCAGAACATGCATCGGATCAATTTATTATATTCCATGGATGGAATGTTTTATCTTTTGGATAAAATATTTCTGAATTAATTTATTTCACTTAATTATGCATATACATAAATTTATACTAATACACTGAAAACGATAGTATAGAAATGTGGCATAGTATAGAAATGTGGCGACATACCACATTATTTGATGATGGATGATCGCAAATTTATTACTAGTATTCATACCACGATTGCACTATTTTCCGAGACCACTAAATAAATGTTGATAATGGAAATTAAAAATTGATTTTGTAGAGCAATAGTAGTATTCCCTAGAAATTTCCAGTTTCTTTAGTACTGTAATACTCCGTATGATTTATCTTTGTGCGTGCTATTCATTAAAAAAAAAAAAAAAATGTGTTGGTGCCTAAATTAAGTATTTTATTTTAGTTTAATCAAATTTGTAAAATTGAAAACTAAATAGGAAAAATAAATGTACGCAATAATATTAATTACATTATGCTACTGTGTATCTTTTGCTATAATGCACGGATTCTTCGAAAAATACAACAATGCAGTATTGGATACGTGGGGGATATGGGTGCGGGTGCGATTCGCGTGGCATACGCACGAGATTCGCCACCTGGCGAATCCTACGAAAAAAAAAATTAGGATACGCGTATCCGGTGGGTAGGATACGCGTATCCGGTAAGAATCTGGATATTTTTGGGGTTTTTTTAAAATAATTTTATATTTTGGGTTTTTTTTATACCTTTTTTATATATATTGTCCTAAAATTTAAATTCACTACAAAATCAATATAGTATTTAATTTATGGGGTTTAATTGAAATCTTCATTTTAATTGAGTTGTATTTAATTTATGATTTTTATTTTTATAAAATGGATGATATATATAATAAAATATAAATATATAGACGTATCATCGACGAATCGCATCCTAAAATTTTTAAAAATCCGTATCCGCGTATCCGAATCGTATCGCCCCCGCACCCGCTCTCCCGCACCCATGCAACATAGATCTTTTGTTTTTAAATTTATGAAATTAGCTTTTTTGTACATTGACGAATTCAAACTTCGTTGTGGAACGACTGGTCCTTAAAACAAAAGTATATTAATAAAGTATTTTGTTGGAATATTTGTTAAGGGGAAGCAGAATCTTACATGTTTTTAAATGATACAATTTATTTTGATTAGATTCCAAAACTTCATAGAACATTCTCTTATTATTTTTGATGTATGCAAGCATCGCTTCATGTAATTTCCAATGTCTTAGAAAAACTCACTTGTTAGGGAGCTATAACTTTTTAAGTGTATTTTGTTCCAGCACAAGTGAAGCGGCCCAAGCGAAGCTAGCAAAGTGAAGTGAAGCGAAGCGAAGTAGAGCGAAGTAAAGAAAAGCGAAGAAGGCTTAACAGTTTTTAAATTTGCTAAAGCAAAAAGTCTCAAGCAATCACTTTGTAGAAAGTGAAAAGCGACTTGAAGAAAAGCGTTCGGGCAAAACTAATCCGAGAAAGCGACATCAGTACAAGCGTTAAGTTAACAGTATCCATAACTGATGAAGTACTCATGAGAACGCACGAGAAGTGACGAAGTGAACTCAAGTTTGAATTTCAAAATTCAAACTCTGCAACAGTTCGTACACTTCATTAATGCGGCGCAACAGTCAAAGGACGCGTGGAAGATTGCTATAGGACAACGGATATCGCCGGAACAGTGCACAGCTGTTGTCTCCGCTACATTCCAAGTCGGAAATCTGCAGATATCTAGGGTTTTCTCTTCCGGAAAGAAGACAAGCCGGAAAAGCACTGTCCACCTGCAAAAAGCTGCATTGTCGCTTGACCGAAGGGAAGATGGCCGACTCCACTATAAATAGGGGTGCATACTCAATGTTGAAGACTTACGAAACTACTCTCGCGCACAAGCCTTGATGGAGTCCAAGGATCGTTGATTCAAGATCCCGTTCGTGTTCCAAGTGGGCCGGTGACAAGAACTCGAGCTAAAAATTCAAGGAAGCATTGCAAGCATTGATCCAAGAAGTTTGGGCTCAAGAGGTGATGAAGAAGCCCATTGGAGATGGAGGACCGGACAGCCCGCAAGTTATTAATCTTATCAAGTCTGATCGGGCTGAAGATTAAAGACTTAGTTATTATTTTCGTCACTTATTTTGCAGCCCATGTTTTGTGCCTTAAAAGGCTTTATTTTTTGGGCTTTATTATGTTATTTGATGGGTTTGACCCATAGTTTGACTATACTTAAGTTATTTTATAGTTGGGCTAGGTTTAGATAGGTTTTTTAGCACTATATATATGACCATTATGTCATGGCCGAAAATCACCTTTTTGATCAATAATATTTGTGAGTTTATTCTCTCTTTGAGTTCTTCGAATTCTTCTTGATTATTTCAAGACGAATTCTCTATCCGGCGAATCAACGAGTTCATCATCCCTCGTTGTGTGTCATTCAGCATCCCCGTGTGGCTCGGCGACCGTCTCTTTGGGATATAGAGGCTTTGACTTATCTATATTACTTAGGGGGTTTAGTTCGTAGACGTATTGGGATTTCCATCGGTTTGAATTTCTTCCTTCCGCGTGCGTGAGTTTTACGAATCTATCAAGGTTCGTATCAAGCCTACTGCAAGAACTTCCGAGTTTTCACAGCATTCAAATCTCTCAAGTTCTGCAATATTAGAGTTAGTTGAGTCCTTAGAAATCTTCAAAAGTCTCTAAGTTAGCAACACCTAATTCCTTCAACCCTAGACTAGAATCCCATCTTTTCTAGGAGGAGAATCTTTATCCTTTTTACGTGATCTTTCATTGTAAAAGGATTATCTAAGTTAGAACTTTCAAAACCTAAACCCAAACCCTCGTTCGTAGCTTGTTGTTAGATCGAGTTGTAAGTTTGAGTTTGAGTTTGTTTGTGTCTGGTTGATCTGAGTTTGTGAAGCTTAAATCCGAATACTTAAGTGAAAAAATAAAGATCGTTTGTTAGGTGTTTGTTAGGTTACTAGAGAACCCGTTCTAATCTCTAGGTTTTAAGTTCAAGGTCGAACTTAGAACACTTCACTTAGAAGAATAAAACCAGGACGTGTTTGTTGTTGTTGTTCGATTTCCGAGTGAAGGAAGTTCAAGTTGCTGAGTGAAGGCAACAAGTGGATGTAGGAGCGTAACCTCCGAACCACTATAAATCGCATGTGTCTTTATTGCTTTCTTCACAACATTATTAGCTAAGTATTTATCGCTTTCATTTCTTTATCTATTTACAAGCTTTAATTATTGCATAAGGCACACACTCACTCTAACCAACGAACATTATTTTTAAGTTAAGCAAGATTTTACAAAAGCGAATATAATCGCTCACCAAATTTCCGCAAAGCGTTTTTAACTCTGCAAACGATTCGCTTCTGAAAAACACTAGCTTCTTCAAAAGCGAAACGCTTCTTGTTCTTAACTCACAGTTTTTCAAAAAAATCTAGAGAAGTCCAAACTTCTCTAACACGTGTATTCACCCCCTCCCTCTACACGTGTAAACTCGCTTCTGGGACCAATATATTTTAATAATAATAATAATAATTGACATGTTTATTTATATTTCTCACATTACATACATTAGCCAATAAATACCATTCAAGATGAATCATGATACTCTATAACATAAAAGCTATTGAATAAATAAATAAATACATTTTGATATTATTCTTGGACAAAATAATACTTTTCTCACTATAATTATTATGATACCTTTTTTTTCTCTGGATAAAGATACACATAAATTATGTGTGTGTATATATATTTTATATGGGCACAGAATGAACATGTAGGGCATTAAATATAGATGGTCCATTAGTGATTTGAACACATGATCATGCATCATGTGCCTTATGATCTGCATTTTCAGTTCTGTCTTAATTAATTAATTTATTAATTTATTGCTTGCTACAATAGTTGTCAAATTAATGTTACGTTTGCGAAAGGATAAATAAAAACAATATATGCTATTTATTTAATATGTGGACATAGCGTCAGCATTTTATAGAATTAATTAATTCTCATTTTCCGAAAGGGACTATAGCTTCAGCATTTGATCATACGCAATTGTATCTATGGCCATTTTAATTCCGATTTTGGGGAAGCAAAGTTATATTTTTTTTCCTCTAGAGAAAGAGAAATATGATTCGATATGGGAAAAATGAATTCCCTTTAAAATTCTGTACAGTTGTACTAGGGTTCCAAATTAAAGCGCACTGAGCTGAGTTGTGAAACACAGTCTATTGACATTTATTGCGCCCACACGAGAAGAATATATTTGCCGCCCAAACAATATTATCCTAATAAATATTATTTCATTCTTGTTCGAACTAAAAAAGAATTCGTAAATCTTTCCTCAAAAAAAAAAAAAAAAAAAAAAAAAAAAAAAAACCTACTCGGCTACTCTCTCTGTCCACCAATAAAAGTTACAGAAATTTCATGACGAGGTTTAATATTGGGTTAATCCATAAAGTAGCCACTTTGATATAACAAACCTAAATATTAGCTACTCATATAAAAAAACACAAATAATAGCCACTTTTTACGAATACATGAGTCGTGTATTCATTTATTCAAGATTAATTTTTACGAATACATGAGTCGTGTATTTATGTATTCGTGTATTCAATGTTAATTTTTACGAATACAAGAGTCGTGTATTCATGTATTCTTGTATTCAAAGTTAATTTTCACAAATACTTGAGTCGCATATTTATGAATTCGTGTCTTTATGGGTATTTTGGTAAGAGTGACTAGTTTTTGTGTTTTTTATATGAGTGGATAGTATTTGAGTTTGCTATATTAAAGTGGCTACTTTAATGGTTCCATTTAATATTTGTAATGTAATGAATTGAAAGATAGTGAAGTGTGGACCTCACTTTAAAAATGCATTTTACGAGTTAATGAGTTATAAAGGTAGATCCATCTAGATTTTTTTTCATAATAAGTAATGAGATTGGTGATAAAATAGGATAAAGCAGAGTAGATGTTTTAAAATTATTGAAAATTTGTTACTTTTTCTCAGTACTCCCTATTTCTCATCTCATTTCACACACATTATTATTTTATATAGTATCTCATATATATTCAATTTGAAGGAGTAATAATTGTTAACTTTTAAAATTGGTAAAAATTGTCTCTTTATTCTAGGATAATTTAGAATAACATCTTCGTGATAATTGCTATTTTAATTACTTCTTTTAGGATGATGATCATTTTTTCACGATATGTAATTGATAATTTGAAAAATTCTCACTTCTCATTAAGATAATTGTTACTTTACAAAAAATATCACTTATGATAATCTTGCATGATGGGCCGGCTTCCAAATTTGTCTTAATATTATGACCTAAAGTCTTCTAGGTGTTTGGTTGAATATATTAGACAATACTTAATTTCATGATATATATATTGTTGATCGGATAGACTCGTCCCATATTTAGTCTCATGATACTGCCATGCCATGTAAGAGTAATCTCGCAATCTTGCAATTTTTTTTAATGTTGGTCTCCCTGCTAATGAAAAATTAATATTGAGTGATTTAAGTTTTTGATCAATTTTTATTTATCAAATGTGGTATCTCAAAATAAAAATACTTTACAAAAAATAAGGAAATCATATATTAGTTTGCGTGTTAAGTAGATTTATTGGCCTAGAAGAGTTGATTGATTTGAATTAGTTCCAAAAATAACTATCGGCCTCATATCCATCAACCATCATACTCAACACCTTACTCGTAAATAATAGAATAAATGAAATATTCAGATGTCATTTTCTCTCTCTAATCAAAGTTGTTTATTTATCTTGCCATGTATAAATTGGATTATATATTTATTTTCGAATGTTCTGAACTTAAAAAGAACCCAATATTACAAACTTGTGTTGCTACAAATTTTAATGTAGGAGAATTTGGGACTATTATACACGGTAGGCGTAACTACTGGGCCGATTGTAGCTCTAATAAGAGAATAAATATACACATGTAAGCAAATTAACAATATTTTATCTATTTATTTCCAATTTTATTTCTAGATAAATAAAATTAAGGAACTACGTGATTGAAAACGGCTTCCATTGATTTAAGTTATCCGTCAAATTAAGGTCTCACAACATCAACTTGTTTTTTTAACAAAATTATATTGGATTAGTAAATGAGAAACTACTTGATAAAATTAAAGTCTTGGGTATATAATGTGACCCAGAAAATATTGGGCCCTTAAAGAAGAAAGGAACCCATTGTAGTATAGTTAGTCCACGGAATTCATTTATTTGTAAACCCATTTAATTGCAGCATTAATTAAAACTAGTACTAGTATTTGCACTCGCGTCTCACGCCGCGATAAATATTTGCATTATAAGTTAAATTTATTTAAATTTACAAGACTATAATATACATATTGCTGTATGCATAATTTATATTGTCTTTGAGATAAAAAGGAAAGATTGTATTTATTTTTGGTGTGCCGCGATCAATATTCTAAAATCGTAAGATGCTAGTGAGCCGGTGGAAGAGTGCCCAGCGCCTAGGCGGGTTAGATGGGGTCTAGGCGGATTAGTATTACAATGCTTATTTTTACTATTTTTATATCATGTTATTAGGTACAAACCATATCAACGTGTATTATTCATAATTTTTTCCGTCCCCTTTATATAGGGTTTATTTATTTATTTATTTATTTTAATTCAAACGAGTCTATTAAAATAATAAAATGACTCTACATAAAGGGAACGGAGCACTACAACAAAAATGTCAAATCGTGAAACAATTTTAGTGACACAAAGAGATTTGTCACAAAAATTGTGTACATTTTTAGGTGTAGCTAAATTTAGCTACACTTATACATGCATTTATAATATTTGTGACACATAAAAATATAAGTAAATTTGTTACATGTAGAAATATAAACAAATTTTGTGACATCTATACATGTCACTAAATTTTGTTATACCTGAAATTGTCACAAAATATTTTTGTTACACATAGGAGTGTGCACAAGCTTTCTCGCTCTCCATGACACAAAACATAAACTTTCATATATCACTTTAACAATTGGGTGCTTTTTACCACAAGAATTATCCCACATCAAAAAACTACAAGAAAAACTGAATGTATTTAATGAAAAGGATCAACAAGCAAGGTTAAGAACTAATTCCTCCAAGAGCATTGTTTGGAGTGGAGGATCGAGGCATCAATTCCTATTCACAAACGCATATATACATAAATTATAAATATTATTAAATAAATAAATTATAAAATATTTATAAAATTTTTTAAGAAATAATTATAATAAATTTTCAAAGAATAGTTACACTTTCACATGTCACAAAGATTAGCTACACTTATACATGTCATAAAGATTAGTTACACTCTCAAATATCACTAAATTTAGTGATACGCATATTAGCTATTCAACCATAAAGTGTCACAATTTTTTTTTAGTGACAATTATAAGTGTCACAATTCCTTTAAAATTATGTCACTATTTGAGCATTTTGTTGTAGTGGAGGGAGTACCAAATTCATGATAAAAATATAGAAAATGATAATAATA
>CM038115.1:30801196-30883472 GCA_001642375.2 Mentha longifolia
CGACAAATATGCAAATTGAAATGTACCTTTTAGTTTCAGCTAAATAGCGTCCAAATGCACCAAATTCACACCCAAAATTGCATAAAACTAGAGGAACTTTGATTATTTCTCTCTACAATCAATGTTTATAAATTTGCGTTACACATTTGTTGTTGTTTCATTTTGTTTATTTTCTGATTCGTCAATAATGTAGAACACTGTAACTGAATTTCTTCTGATTTGGTTGTTGTCAATAAATGAATTTCTCATTTTTTATTTAATTTTTTTGGAAAAAAAATTTATGTTTACACGGTCTCATGAAATGAATTGGAAGAAATAGATTGAAAAAATTCAAAAAAACAGCCGACCTAGTAAAGAGAAAGAGACAATATATTTTTTAACTTTACTTACAAGTGGACCCAAAAGTAAAGGTTATTTTTCTTTTCATAGCTTTTTGGGTATAAAACTTATAGTTTTAAACTTGTGGGTATAAAACTTATACTTCTATTTATTTTGGGTATGTTTAAAGTTCACCCAAACAAGATAGTGTAGTAGTTTTATACCCAAAACTTTAAACCTATAACTTTTATATCAAAAATCTCATGAAAAGTCAAAAATAACCTAATAAATGGGCCCACTTTATCTCATAAAACAAACAAATAAAAGAAAGACGTAACAAAATAAAATTGATTGGGTCCCACTTCATATTTATTCCAAAAATTAAAAAACAAACTTACCCCACTTTCCCCAATTCCCTTCACTCTCACGATTTCTCTATCTTTCTTTACCGTGGGAAAACAAAAAACAACCCTAATTGACTAAACCAAACCGTGTAACCCAAGGTCGCCGGAAAAAATATCTGATTCCGAGCATTTCGATTCCGGCAACGAAGCAGGGCCGGAGCGTGGAACGCGCCGACTGCCGACAATGGAAGAAGGGAGACTCCTTCCGGCCCCGCCGGCGCCGGTGAGTTCAATTTGAATGTTTTTTCAAAAAAAAATATTTTATACTTCAATTTGTTGAACTAAGCATGTTATGCATTCTATATTTGTTGGAATGCGATTATAATGTGTTTATATGCCTCATTTTTGAATTGTATGCTATAAATGTCAATTTATATGTTAAAAATCTCAATTTTTCTAGTTTGGGTTGATTTCATACGTACACGGTTTAAATAGAAACTAAACCATGAGAAACAGTTTAATTTCTGTTTAAACCGTGTAAATGCTGACTTTACTCAAAATTCAACTTTACACGGTTTAAACAGAAACGAAACCGTGAGAAACGGTTTAATTTATGTTTAAACCATGTAAATGATGACTTTACTCAAAATTCAATTTTACACGGTTTAAACAGAAATTAAACCGTTTCACACGGTTTAATTTCTAATTCAACCGTGTAAATGCAGATTTCTTTTGAAAAATGCTCTCATTCTTTAATGAATGGTTTTGCTCGTTTCTTTTGCAGCCTAGGTACTCATGGTTCAGGCCTCGTATGCAAGGATTTCTGACGGAGATAACCCTCTACCAATGAACTTCGGTAATTGCGACTGTTAATACCGATGTTGTTGCAACACTAGAAACAACACCAAACACAACAATAACAATAACAACACGGAACACAACAATAACAATAGCAGTAAACAGATCTAAACAATGTAGGAATGAATAACAGAACAGTAAATCTAAGAACACAACGATATACGTGGTTCGGTATATGCCTACGTCCACGGGAGAAACGGCTGAGATGATTCACTAACACAACGACAACGATTACAAGATTGGGCAAGAACTAACTCTCTCTACTCACAAGAAACGAGTTGCTCTACCTCTCCCTCTCTCTTGGTTTTCGGCACTCATCCGTTGCTCAAGAAACCCAATTACAACTATCACATATTATAGCCTCACCAAAACCCTAATCCTCCTAGGAATCTACTTCCTTATAGATTTACATGGTAAGAAAATAAACATGGAAATAAATCAATCAACAAATCTCTCCATCCTAATCTCCATATTCTGGGCCGTTGATGAAACCCACAAATAAGCTCAAGATCAGAATGTTCGTATTTATGCTGCCACAACATCTGGTTCAACAACCTCCTCAGCCAAGCCATTCATGAAGTCACACACCTCACAGCGACGGTAGCTAATACTTTGCGCCGAATTGGCAGGATGACCTCTGCAACGATTCTTGAACGAATCTCCGTTCGGGCATATTTTCCTAATTAACCGGAGGGGGAATTCCAACGTTGCCTTGCACGAGTTATTGGCACGAGAGCTATTGATAGCACCTTCTCAGAGTTTGAGAGTGGTTTCACGTAGGCAGCCGGGATATTCGGTTCGGGCCGCAGGAGTTTTGCCTCGTGACGAGATTATACTTCGGGCCTTCAACCTTTAATCCCCATGGTCGTAATCACATCATCCCACCAATGGGAATGTGGTTAAGACAAAGCAACTTTTAGAGGATTTCATGAATTCTGGCACACGTCTAGGGTCCGTGGATCAATACTTGAGCGCCGCCAACCTGCTCACCTACTACTTCATACTACTATGTCGTGACAATCCTCCCATTGATGATTGGGCATGGACATTAGTAGAGGATCGAGAGAGATGAGATTCGTTTCCATGGGGATCATGGTCGTTTTAGATCATGTGCCACCAGCTTGGAGTGGTAAAGAAGGACCCGATCGAAATTGGGGGCAAGAAGAGGGTTGTCTACCATCTATATGGGGCCCGCCTAGGCGTTGGACCTGTGGGCATACGAGGCAATTCCAGCTCTAGGGCGAGCATGCGAAAGATAGGTGAATGAAGCCGACACGCCCCGACTCAGAAGATGGGAAACTTGGTCCTCCCATTTGGATTTCGTTGGTTTCTTAGACCGCCCCGAGGTAATTTATTATGTTTCTTTTTTACTATATTATTTCTATAAATTATTTAATTTATTATTAATTAATTCTATTTTTCTGTAGCTCGAAGTCTTCTCCACACTCGAAGCTGACGAAATAGAAATCGAGGAGGCTTACTTTCAGTCTCTCGCAGAGGGGCAAGACCCCCTAATTGTTCGGTTTAATCCTAACCAACGCCACGCACATAAGAAAGTTCCCCTGGAGCAGAGACAATCGAGGGCGAGGAGAGAGATGGCGAGGGTTATTGAGACATTATCATGTCGGGATGCGAGAGGCGCAGTATAGTCTCGTCAAAGAAGGACCCGACCGACATGAGCCTCTTCAGAGACAAGAGGCCACATCCTTGAGCTCAGACTGACTGATAGGGCACCGGCCACTGGGTCGAAGCATCCCAGAGCAGAGTCATCCCGTCGTGACAACTCCGAGCATTTCGTATGTTATGTGCATGGAGATCTATGCCGTCATGGATGTGATAATAACGAATGGATGGATAAGTTTCTTGATCGATTCGGGAACAGGCTCGCAGAAGACATTTCAGAGAATGGAGTATTGGCCCGAATAGGTAGGTATCTAGCCAGACACTTGGGGGGCGTTGTGGGTACGAGGAGTTCTTCCAGCCACAACAGAGGGTCTGTTGGTCGAGTGCTCTCGAACCCTAATCACGTGGGTGAGAGGCAATCTGAGGCTGATTTTCAGTCTGCTATGGATAGGTCACGTACTACACCTTTGCACGCTCCGGGTTTTGAGCATCTTGACCCGCGGACGAGGACACTCCCACTGCAAAGTCAAGAGGGTGAGGATGAGGGTGTGGGAGGGGGAAAGAGAGAGGGGGAGAGAGATTAGGACAGAGAGAGATAGTCAGTCAGTCTCAAGCTGATTTTGTAGGCAGCTGGATGAGATATCGTGGGGGCCACAGCAATATGATGATGATGATGATTATGCTGCCTCTGATATTGCAGATACGATTGCGGAGTCTTCTCGTATGGCAGGACAAATTATTAGGCCATCTCCCGCCTTGCAGAGTCCCTTTGTGGCACACGAGACCCCGCATTTTACACGGAGCAGCCATGCAGCTTACGAGGCTTTCAGAAATAAGGGCCCCGTGGCTGTTGTGAAGACTAGGCAAGATCCGCCGTACTATCTACACCAGTCTCTTTTCGATGTCATTGAGAACGTGAATGAGATGTTCACGTACGAGGTAAAATCATTTTTAAGTATTCACAATTATTTGAATTTTATCTTGTGTTTTTTGAAAACTTATACTTGAATTTAATTTTATTTCAGGTCATTGAATTGTACTTGAATTACTGGAGAAGTCGACTTCGCTTGCGGCTATCCTTGGATCCGAGAGTTGGATACGCATGCACTATTATTCCCGGTGTAGACTTCTACGTGAGTGTTTGTATTAAAATGTATTTATTTTTTTGTAGGGATTTTGTTAGTTTGTATATACATACAAATATATTTAATTAAATTTTCTTTACAGCCGGAGTTAGTTAGGGTACTGTAGGGATGGCACAAAGGTGATCCCTCGTGGGGCCTCAAGGGGAACTGTAAGTACACCAAGTGGCAACCCGAGAAGAAATTGATCGATTATTTCGGGGGTATTAACACATATACTCCATGGAGTTGCGCTGAACATGTAAGTTTATTTGGATTGTAGATCATTTCTACATGAGATTTTTTTTTTTTTTTTTGTAATATAACTTAGAAGTCTCGTTGTGCAGTTTATTTTGGTACTCCACCTGTCGTCTGAGCATTGGATTGTTGTCCGTATTTGCATTGAAGAATGGAGATTGGAGGTTTACGATTCGAAATTGCATGCGTTGAAGGAGTTGCCCAAAATTCAGCACCGGGAAGTCCAACTTCTTCCCCTCACCCGACTATTTCCAAGACTCCTGTGGGTTGCAAAGTATTGGGATCAACATCCCGGGTTTACGAAGAGAAAGGATGAGCTACCTATCAAATACCTAAGCCGAACTAAGCAATATCATCAAACAGATGGAGTTTCTTGTGGTCCATTTGTGTGCATGTATTTGGACCAGCTACTTTCTGCAAAGAAGCGAGGAGGACGAACATCACTCCTCAGTACATGGCACGATTTAGGAAAATGGTAGCTCGTAGAATATTTAACCTCTCTCGTCGTGATATGGATGGTTGAACAGTAATTTATTGTTTTAGGAAAATGATGTTATGTATATGTTTATCTCGATGTTTGGTTCAAATTTTGATTTTAAATTTGTTGGTTTTAGATGCGCTTCAAATATCAAAACACTTCGAAATTCACTGCCTCTACACGGTGTAAATTGACTTTAAACCATGTGACACGGTTTGAAACAGGTTTAAAACCGTGTAATTCGTAACAATTTTGGCTGTTTCTAAATTTTGACTCATACACGGTGAAAAATACAAATGAACCGTGTTACATGGTGTATTGATAATATAAACCGTGTAATTAAAAACTTCGTCAAAATAATTATTTTTTCGATGTGAAATCCTTAAATCATTACACTACTTTATTGTTATTCAATTCTACGTGGGATATGAGAATTAAAAACTTGTAATGGGTGAACAATTATTCAATTTGCATTGTGATAGTTAATTTCCCTTGAAATGTAACATCGATGCATATACCACTATAGAATAACATATGATCACCATACTTGATTAACCTCAATTCAAAGTATGGAAATCATATTATTCCTATTATTTTTTTTTCACAATTACAGTCAAAAGTCTTAAAACAGGATTATATAGTAAGGAATTTAACAAATGATGTTTATAAAATCATTACAAACCAAATTAAATTGAATGTTGACTTTATTTTGAACAATTTTGACTTTACACGAGTAGGTTTCACGGTCCAAATTAATTTTGGCCGTGAAAGTTGAGGGTGTAAACCGTGTAAGTACGAATCAAATAAAAATTTTGACTTTTCCTAATTTTGACTTCTTATGCGGTTTAAACTTCTTTGAAATCGTGGATCACGGTTGAAAGACTCCATAAACCGTGTAGCGTAATTTTTTTTGACTTTTTCCTAATTTTGACAAATTACACGGTGTAACTGTATTGTAAGCCGTGACACACTGTTTAAAAACCACTGAAACCGTGGGCAGGAAGGACAGTTTATAAAAATAACACAACACAATCATTATCTAAACCAAACATACATACATACATACATACATACATATCTTCTAATCCGCAGGCCGAAGTGGACATTTAGGCCTAGTATGTTCCTCACTCTTGCAAATGCTACATTTCTTTTTCTTCCTCCGATGCCCACCTTCATTTGTAGGGACATTTAGGTGCACGCCACCGATGGGCATCATAGCCATGCATGATCGTCTCTTGTGGCCGTTATTGCCACATTTCGAGCATCTCTGTCGAACAGTGTTATCAAGCCCTTCGACTGTCGATCTTGCTCGGCTTTCATGTGGTCGACCTGTTTGCCTAACGACTAGAGGAGGCAGAACAATTTTTGACGCAACTTCCTCAGGTACAACCCAAGTCTCCGGATGGGAAACCTGCTCAATGTTCGGTGAATAGGTTGCCACCAAGGTCGACTGTCTGAAGTAATGACTCACGTAGTCAGTGGCACGTCCACCGATAAACCTGAAAAAAAAATATAAAAATTAAAAAAAATACGAGTTGATTAAACAAATTCCTTGAAATAAATGATTTTCATACCTAAGAGCAGCACAAGCGTGTCGACATGGCATCCCATCCAAATCAAACTCACGGCAATCGCACGTGCAGTTCTGATGGTCAACAGCGTAAGTACACTTCTCACCCTCTACCTTGAACAAGTTGGGCACCATCGTCCCACAAGTGGTGTAGTGACAGGCCCATTCACGGGCTGCAGACATCTTCAAATATGCCTTCTCAGTCAGAGACTCATGTTCTCTTGAGACGGCGTGGGCCCAATGCTCCTCGAACCACTTATCCATGATTATTCAGTACGCCTCAATCATGGCACAGATTGGCAATCGCCTAGCCCATAAGAGTTTAGCGTTCATTGTCTCCGCATGATTAGAAGTCATGAAACTCGTGCGCTTTGCAGGGCATTTCTAACGCGCCCAACGAGGCAATCCGATGTCACACAACCTCTTATATATTCCACCAACTCCTCTGCTCATCTACCTCAAGGACTCCAAATACTGGTCAAAGTCGGAATCACGATAGGCATAGGCCGCATTTTCGAATACGCCAAGTGCTTGCCTACCATATCCCACAAAATTTTTGGTCAAATGGTAGAAGCAAAGACCGTGAGTAGCATGTGGGTAGACATTTCGCATGGCGTGTGCGATGCTGGCGTGTCCGTCGGACACAATCATTAGGTCTGCAGGTGCTCCGATGCAGTGGCGCACCCTCGTCAGAAACCACGTCCACGAATCGTCATCCTCGACTAGGCCGAATCCAATGGCAATTGGAAACACTTGCTCATTGACATCCTTCTTAACAGCTACGAATAGGGAACCCTTGTTCTTAATCCTTCAAGTGTGTCCCGTCCACAATAATAACCGGACGAAGCAAATCATTCTGAAATGCTTGAATGGATTGTTCGAGAGCGAGGAACATATAGCATAATCGATTGCTCGTGCGTGAAGTCGAGATATCATACACTGTACCCGGATTCTTCTGCCTCAGTAGGTATAGGTACGACGGGAGCCTCTGATAAGACTCCACGAAACCTCCATACGTCATCTCTATAGCGATGTTCCTCGCTTGTAGGGCAAAACTGTAATCGATCTCAATGCCGTATTCAGCTCGCCTCTCATTAATCATCTCGTTTGGCTTTAGCACGACACCATCAGTGATCAATCTTCGTGCAAAGAATGCTCCTAATACCATCGCACGGATTTGGCGTGGAGCATTACTGTCTAAATCGACAGAGCATGTATGGCGTGAAGTATATTTTCCAATTGTCCATAATCTGCCTTTGTGCTTTGCCCGCTGCAAAAACGCACACCCCTTCTTCTTTTGCTTGCATACGAACCCCACATGGTAAGTGTCTGAGTTTTCAGTATGACACTCAAGTCGGTTCTCCATGTGATGTAATCTCACGGCTATTTTCAAATCATCTTTTGTCTTGAACACGCCGCCCACACGCAATTGCCCGATTGAGGGCACGGCAAAATCTGGATCAATCAACCCCAACGGTAGCGCTGTGTCTAGATGAACAGGAGGAATCAACCAATTTCGGATAGCATCCGGATCGGCCCTAGCATCATCGTCGCGGATAGGTTGAGACTCTGAATTAATGCTATGATGCCCAATGATCCTATCAATATGACTCAGATCTCGGATCCATGCACCGAACTCGGTGCACAATGACTCAAGTAAATCGGAGATATCCGCTGCGTCCCTTTCTTCCTCAACTCTTTCTTCTTCTACCCTTTCTTCGTCTTCCTCAGCCTCTTCTTCTTCGACCCTTTCTTCATTTTCCTCAAAATTAGGATCTTCATTCTCTTCTTCCAAATATAATCCCTTCGGACTCGGCTCTTCGATATTCACGCTTGTAAAAACCCTAGAACCTTATGTCGGAGGATTGCCACGGGCGATATTCTTATCTTTGTTGATGACGTAAACAGTTGCTCTTTTTTGCTGCTCAAGAATCAATCTCAACTAATCAGCGTCGCTCCTTAAAAGGACCTTAACCTTTCCATCATCACTTGTTTCTGTTAAATAGTACCGCAAAAAATCGGATTCTTCGCCCACTTGATCATGGATCTCTCGTAATACATTATCAAGTGTAACTGCTGCCAAGGGCAAATGCACTAGAATATGATCGCCCCCTATGTAAGAGGTTCTCTCCCAGTGTCCACTGTGACAAATATGTAGTTTTACTAGAGACATTGCTACAAAAAATGAACAAACAAAACGTCAAATAAGAAGTAAAAACACTAAAAACCCTAAAGAAACATGTGTCTACACGGTTTAAATAGATTTACACAGTTTCAATGTATATTCCACAGTTACAATTATACTTAAACCGTGTAAATCGTCAAAACTCTAAAAGTCATAACTTATTCTACACGGTTAAAATGCAGTAAAACCGTGTTTTTACAATTTAATCATGTAATTTCTCTGAAACCGTGTAAAACCTGGAAAATTAATTTTTACATGGCTGAAATTCATCTTCACTAATATCTAACCGTGTAAACATATTAATGCAAGGAATTACGTTCATTATCGATTAATATACTTTTAAACAAGTATTCTAACTACTCTTGATATCATAAAGATCAACAAATTATCATTTCGTATCAAAAAATGCAAACTGTGTAAATAAAGTTAAAACCGTGTACTTTTGAGTTTGTAGGATTTTTTTTTCAATTTGACACTTTAATAACAACGAAATATGCAAAATTAAAACATACCTTTAATACTAACATCAAAATAGTCGATGAAACTGTAGAATGCACAGCCAAAAGTTCTAGAAATTGAAAGAACATCTACCAATTTTCTCTCTCTACGATTTTAATTTTCTTTCGTTATGTTACTCTTTTTGTTGTTGTAGTCATTTTGTTCAATTTTCTCATATTTCAGTTAATGCAACAACAACTTTTCTGATTGGGTTGTTGTGAATAAATGAAATTTCGGATTTTATTATTATTATTATTTTTCTTTGAAAATGAGCTGTCTACGGTAGGGAGAAAAATCAAAATACAATTGGAATTTAGAATAAAAGATAAATACATAAAGAAGAGAGAGAGAAATGATATTTTCAAATTCAATAATAAATGGGACCACTTTTTAAGGTTATTTTTTACTTTTCATGAGATTTTGGGTATAAAAGTTATAGTTTTAAAATTTTGGGTATAAAACTACTACACTATCTTATTTTTGGCATTTTTAAAGTCCACACATTATATTACTAGTTGTTATTGATACTTTTTATATTCATATGTGAGTTATAAAGTAATAAAAATGTGTCAATATTTTTGAGCCAGAGGGAGTATAATATAGTGCTTGTACTATTAGTTGACACCCTTTTCTTCTTATTTAATTTCTCCATCCGCCAAGTATATGCTTAGAGGTTTTTAATTTTTGTGATGAGTGGTGTTAAAGTGATATTTGAGTCTCACTTAATGTGCGTGAGTATTAAAGCGAAATAAATGCAAATTGAGATGGAAAGGTAGCAACTTATGTAGGGCCAGGAGCAGAGCCAGAAAAATCCATCGACATGGGTTGAACTCTATAAAATTTTGAGTTCAAGATTTCAAAAGACATTTTCCTTATGATTAAGTTCAGGGCCGAAGACTTTTCATTATGATTCACACAAAATATTAATGATTTAATATTTTTTTAAGAGCAAAAAAGGAAAAACGTTTGATTAGGGTGGGCTTAAGACAACCATCTCCATTTAGTGGCTATGCAGTGTGTAGAGTCCATGTCCGAAAATGATGAAAAAAATTAAACACGCTTATTAAGGGTGGGAATTTGGTATGGGTCGGGTACCTGTCACAAAATTTTTGGGTATCCATACACTAAAATCTCAAAATTCTTGTCCCAAACCTAAACCCGACAATATTTTCAAGTACCCAAATACCCTAACGGCTAACGGGTATTCCCATTCAGGTATTAAGGTACTCGAAATTACCATAACATTTAAACAACAATTAAATTAGTTTTAAATTTTGCAAATGCAATATATTTTTTTCGTTTTCAATTTATTATTTATTTTATTGGTTTGTAACTATATTTCCAATAAAATAATAAAAATGGTATTTTTTATTTAATTAATTTCAAATTTTATTTTGCAAACTTATAGTTATTGATATATATTTCTAATTATTTTCAGCTTGTGAAGTTCACATTTCTAACAAGACAAGTAGCTAAATAACCACATGTCCACGTTCAATTAAGTGGTATCTACTTTACTTGTATAGTGTTTACTAGCGTAGCTTTTACTGTATAGTTCATTAAATTAATCATTAATTCAATTCATTAGTTTTTTTTCAAATTGTTTACTACTAGTATATATATATATATATTTTTTTTGATCGGACAAATATTAGATGTTAGATTAGTTGTTAGTACACCAAGCTCCCAAGAACTCCAAGATATCTCCAAGCCACTTATATCTCCCTTAAATTCGTTCCCAAAGGGAATCGAACCTAGGTCACTCATTAAAGAAAGAAGCCCAGTGGCCAGGTGCGCTAAGTCACCTGGTTTTACTACTAGTATATACTGTTTAGTTCTTCAATTTAGTTTTTTAAATTAATCATTAATTCATTAGTTGTTTTGATTTTTTTACTAATTTACTATATATATTTTATTTGATTAATATTTATTATGTTTAAATTCTAATGTATAATATTAGTTATATTTTTTATTTTTATTAATTTAATTATTTAATTAAAAAATTCGGGATTTTAGGTATTTACAGATCGAGATTAAAAATTCATGATACCCGGTTTTTTTAAATCTTAATCCCAAACTCTAACTTTTTGAGTTTTGGGTACCCAAAATCTCAATTGGATTCGGGTATTTCGGGTCCTATCAAAAAATCCGATACCGAATTCCCACCTCTACCACTTATCGCGCGGGCGTAGAAAGTATAGTATTTTTTTTTTAAAAAAAGTTTAGATATGACTTTAGATTTAAGCAGCTTAATTTTGGTTTATCGTTTAATTCCTTCTTAGTATCTTTTCCCCCGATTTTTGAATCTAATTGAACTCTTAAAAACTAGTAGGCTAGTGACTAATTTTGAAATTCAATTTTCCCTTTTTCCTATGTTTGGTTCAAACTTTTATCCCACCACTTTTCTGGCCAATCTTTTTTAATCAATTTTTAAATTTCGAATATCCTAAGGTAAATAAATTAGGCCGCGAATAGCCCAAAGTAAGAAACTAATTCAAACACATACTAAAAATATATTGCACCGTTTACTCCGACTTGACCCCTTTATATTAATATGTGAATTATAAAATATATAAATGAGTCAAATCGAGATAAATAGAGGGAGTGCTAATTAATGCATGTAAATGGACGAAGGAAGTTGCTTACACGAAACGCATTTGATATTGAATGACAACAAATTTGCAGTACAAATTGTCTTTATCCTAGCTGTCAAGTTGCATCCGTCGCCACCAAATTTCCCAATTAACCTAAGCATTTCCAAAATTAAGACCACCTTAATTGTTGTCTTGTTTTAATTTCAATGACTTGGAAATTTGTGGGTTTTTTTCTCTCTAGCCCCAATAGTAATGCTACAATGTCTACCACTAGCATACTTACTGTGAAAACGGACAATGTGGTAATGTTATAAATAAAGAAACTAATTTAAATATATACCATAAATATTAAACCCTATAATTTTTTTTTTAATCCTACTAAAAATTTTTAACCTTAAATGAAAAAAAATTACTTACGTAGCATTATCACTTCAAAGGTGGGCACATTAAGTGTGCCCACCGTGGATAGGGGAGCGTTTATACTAATCGCCTTTGGAAAAGTGTGTTTAGTCCTTAGATGCTCCTGGGAAAAGAGTGGGTCCCACCGGTTAATTCTTGTTAAGTCTTTCAAAAGAAAGGTTGGGTTGGTGAGAAGCAAAAACCCCATCTTTCATTATCCTTCTGCAAATTAAAAAGCTTAGTCCCATCAAATCACTAATTTTAATTGTTGATTAACTGCTGATTATTGACCACTTAACACTAAAGGGTGTTTTTATGGATGCAATTCCAGTCACTTTTTTCTTGCTATTTTTCTTGATTTGACTAATGAGAACATCCACCCATTAGCACCAACTTCATGCACTAAAAAAAGATCATAATCTTGTTAAAAATAAATAAAATAAAATAGTCTAGGTCATGATATTGAGATTGTATGAGTTAATTTGTGACAGCAGATTTTAGCTAGATTAGAATGAAAAGAATATGAAAAGAAAATATAAGGAAAAAAGGCTTCAGAGGGCCAATTTCTTTTTGTAAGTTGTCTGGGATATTTAAGGTATAAGTATCATTATCTCATTAACTATGGTTAGGTCAATTCAACTCAATCTTATGGTGTTGTGTGAATTTGTAGTGAAATCAAAATGAAGAGTTCAAAACTTAATTATATTTGTAATGTCATAGTTCAATTCAAGCGTTAAAACTTTATATTTGAACATTTTATAAGACAAATATGAGTATTGTTTTTTTAGAACTAACATTATTAAAAATTGGATTGAGGAATGTAGGAACATTGTGCACTTTAATTTATCTGACATAAATATATTAAATCAAATTTAGATCACACTATGCTCTAAATTTTTAGTATATAAACAAATTTCTCTTGTGTAAAATATTTTTCTAATTGTATTAATCGTGAAATATAGTAGTGATGCATGTATGTGTTTAAGACTGTAAGATTTAATGCAGCATTTTTTTAGTGGATTCAAGTTTGTGGGTTAAGATTTGAAGATAATATTTAGAAGATTTATTTTACTTAATTTTTATTTTTTTTCTAAAGTGTATTAGCTAATAGATTTGTTAATTTCCTTCTTTATTTTGGTATTATATATACTTTTTAGACTAGAGTTTGGTTTGTCCTTTAGGACAAGATTTTCTATTTGTTTCCACGTAGGAATAAGGTTTATAGAAGCCTATAGGGGGTGTGGTGATTAGAATTGTACCCAAGACTTTGATAATCAATAAAATTTGAGATTTTATCTCTTTTGTTTATCTTATGGATTTATGGGTTTCACCAAGATTTTCCTATCGACTTTCAAATTAGCAATCGTCTTTGTTTGTGGCGTCATTCATTGTTAATGTGTTGTTGATGCAAATATCTCTTTGGGATATAGGAAGAACTACTCTGACCTATATAAAGGTATAGGAATATTTAACATTTATCATTCATCGTTCCCGCGTTGTTGAGACAATTATATCTTGGGAGTATATAGAGATTAAATCTGACCTATATTATTTAGAGGATTCTACGACTCCCGATTCTAGGCTACGTATCTGCGTCGAATTCAATTTGTCCTCATCAAGTAGATAATTTTAAATGTTAAATATTTGGTTGAAATTTATAATGTGAAGATTCTGTTGGGTAGGACCATAAGAGGGGGAGAATAGTGCGTCGCACTCCACAAATAGTCTTAATTACATTTCATAACTAATGAGTAATTAATGAGGGTGAAATTATGTAACGAATTTACTAAAGTAAAGAAAAATAAAGAAAAAGATTAAAGCAACGACAAATGAAAAAAAAAAAATGAATTTGTTTTATTTGATCTAAGACCATCCGCAGCGGCAACATTTTTGTGGCTGGCAAGCTGCCTTTGCCAGTGAGAGCGGCTGGCAACACCGCTGCAACCAGATGGAAAATGGCGCTTGGCAGAGTGAAATGGCAAAGTTGCGCCAATCTCCGGCTGACATGGCGCTCCTCTATTGGCCAATTGCCATTTTCAATTTATTATTCAAAATAACAATATAAACAAAATAAAAAGTAGAAAAATCATGCGCCAAGCCAAAATATTGGCATGGCTGCGCATGCTCTAATGCCCTATCACAAAACAAATAAATAAATAAATTGGGCTAGACCCATGTGCTCTGCACTAATTATAATTAGGATGTTAATTTAGCCCGAGACCGACGGGCCGACACGAATTGCCCGATAAAAAGGTGGGTTAGGGCCAAAAAATTATAGCTCAAATATAAAAAAGCCTGATAGGGCCGGACAGAAAAAAGTCCGAGCCCGATAGGGCTAGACCGAAAAGCTCGTTAGTTGGCCCGGTGGATTGGCCATATATCAAAAATCCATGTTATATTTCATTACTTTACTTATAAATTTGATAATTAAGTCGTATTTTCAATTATTATTGAATATCTTTTAAATTTTTTCTTTATGATAATGTAATCATTAGTTAAATTCTATATATTTTTTTAAAAAATAGAGGATCAATAATGGTTCCCCATTTCCCCCCTTAAGGTGACTCGAACCCCCGACCTCTTGGTTAGAGAGGAAGCGTCTTAACAATTGAGCTGCGCTTCGTTGTCTAGGAAAAATGCTAGTTGAATTCTCAATATTTACAAAATTATTTATTGAGTTTACATAAATATGTGTTGAAACAACGCTTATTTTCATATTTAATTGATTTTATTTTTATTTTTGCAAATTCTTTGGTGCGATGGGCTAGCTCGAAACCGAGATGGTTAGGGTTAGAGCAAAAAAAAAAATAGACCGAAAGAAAAAAGAAAAAAAAAAACCCGATTAACCCGAACTGAATAGCCAGCAACCCGATAGGGTTGGCCCGTTTGACATCCATAATTATAATATTTTCCATGTTCCACATAATTCATCTATTTTGATAATCACATTTAAATCACGTGACTCCGAATAGTGTATTTATTAATGCATCAGGTACTACTATAATTGCTATATATGATAAGTTAATTGGGACTCGTAAAAGGCCATTTTTTTTAGACAATGCAATTTCCTTATTCTTTTTCATTTGCAAATCTTTAATTGCGTAAAAGTGTATCGTTTGCAATTTTTCACTCCTTCCCTTTTTATTATTATAATATTTCCTAAGTTCAAGCATTAAGATTAAAAAATTTAGTTATTCTATTTATTTCATTTAGAAAAATAATTATTCGGCTAGAAAAATAATTAAGTTAATTTATCTCTTTTATCTTTTACTTCCAAAATAAGGAGAGAAAAAAAAAAAGAGAGAAATTGAAAATTGAAACTTTCGATCTTGATATTTTAGAAATTTTATAATAAAAACATACGATTATAAACTTAGGAAATCTTATAATAAAAAGCACAGAGTATAGGGTATATATGAGACGATTTTCACTATTTATTTTATTTAGATACAGAACTGTCGAATATATAATATTAAATTAATTAAGTTTAAACTATTTTTTAGGCATAGGCGTAAGCACAGCTCAGTTGTTAAGACGCTTCCCCTCCAATCAAGAGGTCAAAGGTTCGAGTCACCATAAGGGGGGAAATGCTTCTCGGTCCTTTATCTTTCGACATGCTTTCTTTTTTCGTATTAGGACTATTTCCATATTAGGACGTACACCCTACATGAAACGTCTTTACTTTACATTATATATAAGCGAGGCCAAATTCTATTTAACATCCAATCATTATAAAAATATTGAAAACCCATACCTTAAAATTAGGGTCTAATGATCGTAGACGGAAGGAGTAATATTTAGGGTAAATGTTGAGTTTGGCAGTCGATAGAGTTGGCTGAAAGTATAGCATGAAAAGTGTAGAGGAATAGACTCTCACATGATAAAAGATCCAAATGAATTTGCCTACTACTATTGTATTGTCAAAAACTCTACCTAATTTTTCCTCTTTCACTAGGAATAATTTATAACAATATACATAGCATATCTATAAATAATGTATTCATATTGGATCCAATATTCTTTTATATTATTCATTTTGTGCTTTATACGTATACATTGTGGGGAGTCATGATGAGAAGAAGAACAAAACAAAAAAGGAAAATGCATGTAACTTTGTTCTCAAATTTTACCTGAATTGATATATAGGGACTACATGTCGAAAATTATTCATTGGATTCGAGACATGCGTTGACATGATATATACAGATATATAGTATATATATAATTCAATATACTTGGTGAAATTAATGGGGGATAGCTAAAATATTTATTAATGGGTGAAATATTATATCTTTATTATATATACTATGTACATTCTGTATTGGGAAATGAATGAAGGATGGAAGAACCTCCATATATACATTTCAATGAATTATTTTTGTGGTAATGAATAGTAGGACATTGAAAAAGGAGACACTCGTTGGTCCTTATGTGTGTGTATATATATATATATATACTGATGTTTCAAATTAAAATATGACGATACATATTAAATTGTTTTTATATATGAATAATTGGGATTTAATTGTGCGATAGTTAGTTCTTATAATTAATATTATGACGAATAAAAATCCACGCCATAAATGATATTTTACCGATAATATATTATCTTAGATGATTTCGACCTATAATAGTATATTATTAGTTAATTAGGATTAAAATTTATAATTTCTTACGACAAATCCATCCACTACTCCAATAAATTCATTTGACGAGATAATTCATCATTATATTTCGTTGTGATAGAGTGGATAATAACTAAAAAAATATTTATTCTTATAAAATTTTAAAAAGGTGGTGACCATATATATTTCCAATAATATATATATATATATATATATATATATATATATATATATATATATATATATATATATATATATATATATATATATATATTATATTATTAATATTAAGTGTGAGTAATCTTAAACATCATTATTTCGATTGAGCTAGGTTGTGCATGTATATCTTTGTGTGTAACCAATTCAAGAAACGCATAGAGGAACAAATTAAAATTAAGACATGACTAATTCATTCGTGCATGACGATCATTAATAGTAAAGCAACGTAGTTTTCAAAATAATATAATATAATTTGTATGACAATAAAAAAAATAAAAAGAAGCGTGGAGGAGACAAAAGCGATTTTGCTCACAGTTTTTGGCAATGTTAGTTATCAAAACCACGTATATTTCCCACAAGAAAATCCCTTCAGCTTTACTTTTAGGGGCCACAGAATATTAGGTCGTTTTTTGAAGAAGCCAAGTTAGCTAATTTGTCAAACAAAAAAACTATAAAGTAATTAAAGTTAATGGGATTCCTAATCAAGAATAACAGTACCCTAACAAAAAAGATAACCCCTTTTCCATTGTAAGCTAATTAGTTGTTAGGAAGTTAAGCCATCAATTCACAACCACCATTCCACAAGCTCTTTTTAGTTAACTTTGTATAATTTCTTGACATATGTGTTAGCTCTTTTGCAAGAGAGGATGAAATTTTTCCTATTTTATTGGTATTGTATTTTCGACTCTGATACATAATCGTCTTAAGTGAGGGCAAGCACAGGCCCTTGGTAGTCACCGAAATCTCTAGATATTAGTGTATAAATGCCAGAATTTTGTGTTTGAATTATGTCAATGATTTTTTATTTTATGTTTTTTCTCAAATTAGCTCTCTTGCCGATTTAATCTTGAGTCCGCCACTGCATCAACGCATATACTATTATTGAATAAAACCGAGGGTGCTCGTATCGTTTATACGTAGATAAGATTGAATAGGGATGCATTAATATAAAATTTAAAGAATAATTAAATTGGAGTATTGAAATGGTTAACGTTCTTGTACGTAAATAGCTAGGTATGTATCATGTCGAAATACATTATGATTGATATTAAGAATGAAATGTGTTACGCGAGAACGAAAGAGTGATTAGGCTTTTGCTAAAATTAGAATGTTGTTATTGGAAATGTATTATCTCGTATTGTATTTTAAATAAAAGTTCTTAGTGATGAAATTAAATTTGAAAATATTAAAGACTTATAATCCATAAACGCAATATACATATATATATATATATATATGCTACTCATCCATTCGTGGACACTTCCATAGGCACCTTCCTCGTTTTATCCCTTTAACATTACTTTGTTCGATTTTCTCAATTATTTTATATTCTAATACCTTATAAATTAATATAGAAATCATAAAATCTAAAAAATAAATAAGAATCAAAACTCGATTTGTTTTATTACTCATTTTTTAAAGTTAAAATAAAAATAATGAATCGAGCTTTGATTTTTTAGATTTTATGATTTCTATATTAATTTTTATTTTCTAAGATATATACTTGAATATATATATATATATAATTTGGTTCGTATAGAAATAAATTCTGGTGTGAGAAATAGAAATAAATCTGGACCATTGATCTTAGTTAGATCATGGTTGTCATTGATTTAAGCATGGATACAAGACACCATAAGCATGATTATGTTTAAGCATCAATTTGTACAGTCATAAGCATAATTTCATGCATACTTAAGTATGATTTTGTATAGTTTTATGCATCGTTCTCATTTTCTCACGCTAAGACAATTCCAAATCTCACATTCTTGATTAGCATTGCGATTTTTATTCATATATTACATCAACATTATATAATTAGAAATAAAATCAAAGAGGTGAGACTAGTAATACACACTTAACTAACAATTTATTGTAAAAGCAAAAATAAATAAATGAAGGAAGGAAAGAAAGAAAGAAAGAAAGCTCCACCTTTCCGCACGAATTAGAATGGATCTAGATTATTCCAACATAAAGTTTTATTAAATTCAAGTAAAACTCCCATAAAGAAAACGAAAAGATACGATGAATACATTCTCGAAATAAAAACAGTAAAAGATTCGATGAATTTAGCCTAATGAAAGAATGACATTGCTAAAATAGTGCGCGCTGTAAAAAATAAATAAAAGGAACATAAAAAAATATTACCTAGTTTCCCAGTATAGTTTAAACTGAAAAGAGGAGATTAGAAAATGACTAGTGGATATAGCAAAAGGGTTAGTGTATGTGTATAAATAGAGGGTCCTAGGGTTAGGGTTTGGCCCTGCACCAAATTAAAAATGACCTAGCTCATTCCCACCTCTTCCTCCCCCATCTTTTCTTCCTTCGATCTCCAAATTCTCCAATCTTCATAACATCTGATTAATTTCCATTTTCTTTTTCTTTTTTTATTTTCTTTTTTTCTTTTTATTTTTTATAAGAAGAAGGAGATGAAAAAACGGCAGATTGTGATGAAGAGAGGCGATCAGCAGTTTTCGAGCAACTCCGTGAATTCATCGTACGCTGTAAGAACGGTGAGGTACGGCGAGTGCCAGAAAAATCACGCGGCGAACGTGGGGGGATACGCTGTGGACGGGTGCAGGGAGTTCATGCCGAGTGGAGAGGAGGGGAGCGGCGGCGCCCTCACCTGCGCCGCCTGCGGCTGCCATCGCAACTTCCACCGCCGGGAGCTGGAGGGGGAGGTGGCGTGCGGCGGTGGCGGCGGCTCGTCCCCTACTGCCTCCAGCAACACGTAGGAAGTACGTAGTCATGGAGAGAGAGAGTGTTTTTGGGAGTGATGAGTGTGTGTGTTGTGTGTGTGAGTTTGGTGGAGGAGAGCGAGAGTTAATGCGGTCGAGAAAATTAGGCCTTCTCTTTTCTTTTCTTTTTTCCTTTTATTGGGTTTTTGGTGTTGGATGATTTTGTGTTTTATTTATTTTTTTTAATTTGTGTTTTGTTTGTGTCGGTGAAATATATATGGAGGTGGATGGTGGTACTTGGGTTTGATTTATTATATGAAGAGATGTAAATTCTTAATTGATGGTTTGTGTTTTTTTGTGTTTTTCAGTGAATTCCGCTTTCTGTTGTTTCTATATATGCATGTAAAACACACTGCTGTAAATTCTTTCCTTCTCCTTATCTTCTTCATCTTTTACAGATCATTTTTCCTTTGTTTATTTTTTTTATAGAAATATGCCGTTTCTGTAATTTCATCAGTTCATGCATCTTCTTCATCCTGAATTTATTTTTTGATTGAGTTCATTAGCTTCAAATTGTAGTAGTGTGTGTGTGTGTGTGTGTGTGTGTGGACTCAGAAAAACAGCTCAAAAGGAAGAATTAATGAAAAAACCTAGCTAGATCAAGTGATCATGAGGTAACTTTCTTTTACTTCATGCTTTTTAGTTTTTAGTTTCTTGTGGAATTTACTAATTTTACCTTAATTATGCTTTTAATCCAGACATATTTACTAGAAATAGCACGAAATATAAGAACTTCTTTCTGCATGCGGTTAATTAATCTTATTTTTCTCAAAGATATATACATTAGATGCTCCAAGAATCATAAGCTTAAAATGTTTCTGCAGAATTTTCACTTTATGTATAGAGCCAAGTGTTGGAAAGCAAATTTAGTAGCTTTGTTGGGCTATTGAACTGACTGATAAAGAACCCAAGGGAACATCACTAAAGCGAAATCTTGACATAATTAATTAATTATGTTATGGAATTTGACTAGCTTAATTACATCTTTGATTAATTAATCTCCTCCCTCTTCCACTCATTTCTCTTTTTTTGGGGACCTCTTTCTTTAGGGTTGATTGAAAAATTGTTTGGTTCTTTTATCCTAATTGATGTAAAACATGCACCAATATTTGCCATCTAAAAAACAATCGATTCAAGAAAAATATATATATATATTTGCCATCTAAACCTAACAATAAAGTAAGACAAAATGTAGATGAGATCCACTAATTCAAATCAAAGCCCACAATTATAATTAATCAAGGAAACCGTTGGGAGATGTATAGAGTTACGTTGTAATATCGAAACATTAAGGTGACAAGGAAATTGTATTTATGGTAATCAAGAAAGAGGAATGCGACTGCACTTAGAATTGTGCTACTCCAAAATCATGATCCATTTACTCTCATGTGGCATGAGATAACAACAAAGTGCTCAAATTGTTAGGTATTTGAGTATGGAGGGGAGCAAACTTTTAGGTATATGTTAATTATTTTCAGGTATATGTCAAATCCCTATCGTCACATATTTCATCAATTTGGAATATAGTCATACACTCCCACTTCTACATTGTAATTATAAATTTCATTTCTTGAGAGAATGAAAAGAATTTGTATATAAAGAGAGGCCTCAAAACATCCATTTCTAGAGTGTGCGGATAGGAAGTTTAATAATTGAATTCTTGAAATGGGTTTTTCATAATTAACATACTCTCTTACAGTGGCAAACACAGAATCAAATCACTTATGGGCTAATCTATAAAAAAATTAACCAGCATAATTCGGACATAAAATTTTGACAAAACATACACTAGTACTTAGGGATTCTGGCGACTACCGTGAGAGCTTCAGCCTACGCTCTCCCCACATAGGTCCCGTGCTCTCCTATATTATAGTATTATACTTAGTGAGCTCGAAAAAGTATAAATGGAAGTTGAAAGTTTTGTCAAATTAGGTTAAGAGTGTATCGAATTAGGCTTAGTTATTCGCTTTATAAATCATGATGACTCTTTTGTGATGGAATGTAATTTAAGAAGGGTTTTTTTTTTCACCTTGTCAAAGTATTAAAGAGGTCACAAAAGTTGTTAATGATTATATCTATATCTTGTGCCTATGCATCTAGAAATTGACCAAGGCAATGGAGCATGAGAATTGAAGAAAAAAGAAAATTCTTCCTCAAAAAGAAAAGACATAAAAAAGAAACGACACAAAGTGAAATTGGTGGTGCAATAAAAATTCAATTCGCTTATTCATAGAAAGAAATTTTCAAGCAAGTTTTTTTATATTTTGATGTGGATGATAATATGATGGGCCTTCATACATGATATTTTCTTAGCCCAAAATGGGCTTTTGACATTCTGAGAAATAGTGAATTATTGGACTTCTTTGTTTGATTCAAGTCTTTTGGAGAATCAAATCAAACCAAATTCAGAATTGGGCTAATGTTGGAAACCCAGAATAGCTAATGACAAAAGGAAATTTCATGTTTGATTTTATTTTTTATTTTTGAAAGGGAAATTTCATGTTTGAATTTTAATTCTATTTTTCCTTAACAATCTTAAGGGACTATTCTTACGTACCGAATGGAATCTTCTGTTTTAAATTCGATGTTTTGATCGTATCTCAAATTTAAATTTTATTAATTTTATAGGAGTATTAAAAAATACTACTCCCTCGTCCATGATTTACTGGACTAAAAATCTGAGCACGGAGTTTAATGTGTTTTGATAATGTATTAATAAATTAAAGTATTAAAGTTGAATAATTGTGGGCCAAATTTAATATTTTTAATTGTAATAAAGTGTTAAAAAGTAGAGTGATAAAGTGTTAAAGTGTTGAAGTAATTGTGGGGCCTACATCCCAAAATGAAAAGGTTCAGTAAATCGTGGACGTCCCAATATAGTAATAGTGTTAGTAAATGGTGGATAAATAGAGTATAATATAATAAATCATATAATAGACATTTATAAATAAAATTTAAAATTTTTGAAAATTATATACCCTAGTTTTGAATTTATCAACCTTAATATAACAAATAAAATTAGATGATTAAGAAATAATTGTAAATTCTAATTGGATGGGTAAACCCTAAAAAATAATCATAAAATTAAACTAAATTATTATAAATAAATTGTTGAAAATTATATATAAAACAAATATAACTTACGAGTTGGGACATATGATCTCAATTCCTTACATCATGAGTTTAAATTTGAAACTTAAAACAAATATTTTGTAAAGTGGAAATGCATCTAAAGACATTGTGGAAATTGAAATTATGTTCTTGTATATTAGATGTGTAATTGATCTATGTGTGCTAGTGTGAGGGTGTTAATATTATTTTGTTGCATAAATTAAAATCTTGAAAAGACATTTGTTGAATACTCCAGTTATAAAAATCTAAACCAACTCAGTATGGGATTATTATTATTTTTTGTTTTTGTTTTCCTTGTTACTTAAGAAGAGGAATTAATAAATTAATTTGGAAGGAATAAGCAGATTCAATTTTGAAGAAGCAACATTAATGTTGGAGAGTGATGAATTAATATTGTTGCAGAAATCATGTGTTGAGAGAGTGAGAACTGACACATTTAAATCAGTAGATAGAAGCATGTCACAAATTTTTAATCTTTATGTTTTCAAGTACTGTGGTCCTACCCTAACTTTGTCATACTTTAATTTTGTTAGAGGCATTTATAACAAAATTTACCTAAATTTGGTTACGTTCTGACACTTCCTTTTTCACTCTATTAATTCTTTCTCTAATTTTTTAGAAACCATAATTAGGGGATATTAATAATGTTCAACCCAAGCAAAACACTAGAATTTGTTCAAACCAACTACTCAACTAGTTACCATTTACTACATCTTTCATTTTTTAGTACCAATGTATGATTTCATAATTGATTTAACATAATATTCAAAAATATAAAAAAGAAAAAAAAAGAAAAAAAGAAAAAGAAATACGAAAAGCCTGATAACGATAAAGAATGTCAAACCCTAGTTAGCTACAAGGGAAGTAGATACAATTACTAGATTGGACCACTAAATTTGAATAAAAGAATAAATTCCAATCGATTATTATCCCAAAAAGGTGTCTTATAGCTTTTCAGTATAAACATGCCCATCAAGGACTTGTATCAACATTTCTATAAATTAGGGGCTCCCTTAGTAGGGGTAATTAGAATGTTTAATATAAATATATATATATATATATAATGTCCTTATATCTTATTATCTCCGTCTCATTCTAATAGGCTAATTTTTTTTTTGAAATGTTTCACTCTAATTAAGCTTTTACCCAAAATAGAAAATTTTAAATTCAAAAAAAAAATCAAATCTTTTAATTAATTGATTTTTACTTCTCCGAAAAATTGGATATTATAGTAAATGTTAAACTCAATTTAAAATTCAATGTCTAATACATCTAACCACATTTTCTCGCTACTAATCTATACTGCCTAAAAAAATAAAAATTAAAATTAAAAAAAAGTCCTATTAAAATGAGACGGATGGAGCATGGTCTTCTATCCCCAAAACGGTGTACATGTCCCAATAATGTCCCAAAACCTAATTTCTGTTATTTTTATTTATTTATTTTCAATAATTTTATAATAATTTTATTTAATTTTATGATTATTTTCAAGGGTTCACCCATCCCAATTAGGGTTTATAATTATTATTTTTACATTTAATTTCACTTTTATTAGTATATTAGAGTTGATAAATTTAAAAATATAAGTATATAATTTTAAAAAATCCATTTTTTTCTTATACATGTCTATTATAATTTACTAAATTATAGTATTTTTTTTATAGAAAAATAATACTCCCTCCGTCCCAATTCAATAGTCTTGTTTCTTTTCGGCACGGGATTTTAGGAGAGTGTGTTTAGAGATAAAGTGTATTGTTTGATATGTTAATGCAAATTTCATTATTTTAAAAATAGAGCGTCATAAATGCAAAAAAACATATTGATATCGTATCTTAAATGAAAGATCGTATCAAGACCTTTAATTTGGTATACAAATTATAAAAATCGAAGAACAAACGAGCAAGTTATGATAGTTTAAACTTTTAGAATTTAAATTATATTAGGATACGCACTGAAAGGTGAGTGAATGATGAGATGATTAATGAGCTAATTTTTTCTATTTTAGAAAGCAAGACTATTGAATTAGGACGGTCTAAAATAGCATACAAGACTATTGAATTGGAACGGAGTGAGTATAAAACTAATAAAAATTAGGATTTGGAACATCATTGGGACATAATTATTGGGATAGAGAATACCATCCCTAAATTAATTATATTGATTTTGGATTTATGTATCCCAGCCCTCAGGTGGGATAAATATTCTAGTTAATTATTTCCATAAGTTCACTATCTTGCAATAATTTATAAATAAATATAACCAAACATAATACTAATATTTTATAGTGGATAAGATATCTCAATCATATATATCAAGGCTTATTTCATCCTTCAACCAAAACGAGCCTTGATAATTTAAAATTACGACCAATTTACCTATTGCTTAAATAAAAAATAAAATAAAAAAAAAAAAAAACTTGTAACAATTTAATTGTTACAAATTCGAAATGTGTAGCTAAATCAAGGGCAGCCAAACACTAAAAGGGCCAAGTGGGCGTTTATAACTAATAAATGCGGAATACATGATTATTATCTTGAAATAATTAATTATGCAAGTGGATTGTCACGGAAAACGGCCGATCACTAATCCTAGAAGAAAAGAAAAAGATTTTAAAAAAAAATCAATCTAAATTCGAAAGAGATTTGAGACCACTTTAAGGGGACCGCTTACATTTAACTTTGGTCGAAATAATTTTTCCCACAAAAACAAAATTACTTAAAGAAAACAAAAAATAGCACCACTCAAGCTATTTTTACTTAATTCAACCAAACACAATAGCTCCATCCTAAATTTGTTTGAGAGCAAAAGAAAACCTAAACCCACATACAACACATGCCATTTTACTATCACATGCTCTTATCATGGTAAGAAAACCGTATGATGTTATGGGCAAACAAATTCAATCAATTCATTTATTCTTCACATGGAACGGCCGATATAGATCCAATAAATTCTTTATTTTTCAAATTGCGTTTTAATTAGTCTCATAATAAGTTTTAGAGTTAGATATAAAATTCAATTATAATAGGTTGTTAATTATATGGAGATCGTGGCCCTAGAGCAAAAGATTATGCCCTAATTATATTTATTTTTATTTTTGTAGTTTACTAAATGAGAAAAGAAATGTATTCCCTTTTAATATTTCGATCACAGTTTATAACATGATTTTTGGGGGAACATGGCATGAGAAAATAATTAAGGCCGCCTTCCACTTAATTTAATGTTACAATCCATTTTCTGCAAACTTTGAAATATGAGCTCTTCTCTCATGTACTAATGTTGAGGGAATTTTGGGAACTAATACGGCAAAAAAATAAACGGTGATACAATTATTGACTATTAATTATAATCGGACATAAAATGAAGGGATTAAAAAAAAAAAAGGAAAAAAAAACGTAAGAAATGGACCAAAATTTATGGAAATACTATTAATTTTTAAATTGTTAGCATTAATAATTAGACAAAAAGGAAAAGGGCAAAAAAAAAATATAACAAACGCTAGAAGGAGGGGTTGAACCTCCGACCTTGTGGTTAACAGCCACACGCTCTAACCAACTGAGCTATTCCAGCAGTTGTTAAGTATTTCGACCTTTCATAATATAACAAAAATACAAACAGTTTTGTAAAATGAGCTAAAAGATCGTTTATTTTTATTTTTTTTCAAGCAGAGTATTAAATAGAGATTTAAGGGTTATTAATTAAAACTTATAAGAGTTAAATCCGACCAAGCTTCCTTCCAAAATTGAAAAAAATATACTTACACTACCAATCTATAATATTCTTTAACAAATCAATAAGAACTTTTGTAAAGAGACATCGAAACAATAATATAATTTCGTTTTCTTTTATTTGTTTGTAAAATTCCTAAGGCTAACCCCAACGCCGCACCCAATTTTGTGGGATCTCTCCCACTTTCCGGTGGAGAGATCTCACTCCCGGAGAGATCCCCAATGCACCGGATCTCTCCTATTTTTTTTTTATTCAATTTTTTAATAGTTCTTTTATATTTATATTTATATTTTTATTTTGATTCAATTTTTTTAATTTAATTTTTTTCATTCAATTTAACTCTAAAATAAAATATTTGAAATTAATTGATTTTCTTCAATTTTTGTTTCTTTCCTTCTCTTTTTTTGCCCCACATTGAATTTCTAAGCTTTAAATAGGAGAGTTGGTGCATTATATATAGTGTTTCTTTGTTGTCCCACATCGAAAATGTAATGAAAATTTGAGAGGAAGATACCTATAAATATGTTCCTCCACCTTCTTAACAAGACACACACACCAAAAAAAAAAAATAGTTCAAATTTTAAAAAATCAAAAATTGATTTTTTTATTTAGAAAATTGATTTTTGAAAAAAAATAGTTCAAATTTTAAAAAGTCAAAAATTGATTTTTTTAATTTAAAAAATTGATTTTTGAAACAAAAAAAATAGTTCAAATTTTAAAAAGTCGAAAATTAATTTTTTTAATTAAAAAATCGATTTTTGAAAAAAAAAAAAAAAAAAAAGAGTCTCCTGACGTCATTATGACGTCAGCATGTGAGAGCGCTCTTTGTGCGCTGCTCCGCACCGAAGGCCGGCGATCTCAGCTCCCCCAACGCGAGTGCGGATCGATCCCGGGATCGCTTGCGGCGGCGCGCGGAGCGATCCCGGCGCGTTGGGGGAGGCCTAATTGGATTTATAAGTTTTGGAAATCAAATAATGAAAAGTAGAACAATAAGGAAAAAGATGAGAGACAAACACCCTCCGAAAAGGAGAGAAAAATCTCCTTCACGCTGACAAGTCGCAGTCTATCTCCATACTTGTTGAATCTTGAATGAGTGCTCTTTGCCTTAATTTTTTTTTTTTTATTATTTTCATTTTATACAATAATTTCTACCTATAAATCGAGCACTACTATATTACTACTTCAAGAGAATTAGTCGAACCCACCTGGATTCAAGCCGAATCAACCATTTATAGAGTAAATTGTACATGTGGTCCTCCATGAGAAAAAACTAACCAATATTATATAAATAAATACAAATAATTCAAAAGGGAAAACAAACTTCATAAATGGGGCAAAGAGCATTCAAAGAACTTATTAAAATAAAAGGTTACGTGGTTTACATTGCATAATAACTAACTAATAGTATAAGAAATACAATTAGACATTATCCATTAAACATAAATTGCATATGTATTCTCCCAAGTGTCAATTATATTTCAACAAATGTTCTCAAAATCAAAGTAGATGGTCCAGCTAAAAATAAGATGACAAAAAATAGCGTAATAATACTGTTTAAATTTCCAATGATCTTTGAGGTTATAAGAAATATTGACTCGTCATAAAATTTAATGGAAATAACATGATTTGACGATATCAATATGTGACTGCAATATTAGTCATAAGATTTTAAGTGGAGGCAATATTGAGTAGAAATTTAGTTGCATTAAAATGAGTATATAAAAGACCCAAATAAAAGTAGCATGAGCTGGCGCTTGGGACAGTCAAAGGAAATAACTAAGCAATGAATGACTATTTGAAATTATTATTCCTCCTGCTTTTTTTTTTTTTTAATACAAATTTATATTTTTAACTTTAATTTTTATCATCAACTCATTGACACCATTAAATATAGAGGTAAAATTGTAAAAATATATTTTAGTCAAAAATTTTGAAATGAACACTTAAAAAGGAATAAACACAAACATGGAACATGACACTTTAAAAAAATAGGGGAGTATTTTCTTTAACACGACCTTTCGGAAAATATAATACATTAGAATCTACTTATATAAATACTCTATGTAGAAATTATCTTTTAGAGTAATAAAAAAGGGACACACTTGGGTCAGCCGGAGGTACCGTGCGGCCGGGCTAAAATAATGACACTTTTATTCATATAGATTGACACTTTTCTGTATAAAGATTGACACTTTTAAAAATTATCATTTTATTCGTAAAATAATTATGTTAAAGATTGACACTTTTATTCATATAAATTGACACTTTTCTGTATAAAGATTGACACTTTGGGCCCGACCGCACGGTGCCTCCGGCTGACACAAGTTTTTGTCAATAAAAAATCATGGTCCCGATTCGAACTAGTTATAAGAATAACCTCTATATCAATATTTTTTTTTTTCCGGTCCGGTCTTACAGATTTATGTCTACATATAGGAATAAATTACAATATGTATATCATTACACAAACTTTAAAATGACCTAAAATATTTATTTATGGTTGATTGTGACAACATTTTAATTTTATAGGTTGTGTGTACGTAATAAGTTATCTACATATACACCCTCTTGTTGAAGCCAAAAAAATTATAACTTATCAAGCATGCTTAAAGCTTCTTGACGTAAAACATTTTGTATTTCTACACTATCATCTTTTGGATAACCTCCCTCCATTTCTTGCATAATTGTTGCGTAATTTAATCTTCAGTCAAAATAAGTGATTGTTGGTCCCAAAAAGAGTAATTGGGTATATGGGGGGGGGGGGGAAATACACCAATTGCCAACAGTTTTGACTTTCAAAACTAATCTACGACCTGATTGACTTGTAAGGCCAATAGAGATCAGAGAGTGACGATCTGTTAATTAAGAGAAGGTTCGGTTGAGAATAGGTTTACTTAAGTCAACAGGTTGTCAATGCAGTGCGGAAGTTGGTGAGTGGAGTTGGCTACTCTTTTTAGAAAATAAGATTTTTCCTTTTTAAAACACAGCAGGTCACAAAGTTATATGAAGGGTGAATGTTGTGAATGCTTATGAGAGAACAAGTACCGAATCGACTGAAGTAAATGAAGTATAGATAGAGAGAATCGATTTTATCGTGGTTTAGGATAACCTTCCCTACGTCCACGCCAGCTACCGTCATAGCTGAAATTCCTTACTTCTCTTCTTGTTTAGACTGACTGAGAATCAGCTTCAGTTCTCGTTGAACTTGACGAAATACTAAACAGGAAATCTGGGTCGTGACCCTTACAAACTTCTCTAGAATAGAGATTACAAACTTGACATTCACTAGCTATTCAGAACTTGCTAAGCTAATTTAGACTTAACAATTTGAGAATCAGCTTTCTAAACTTCTTCACTATTACAGACTTTGAGAGACTTTAATATGAAGAAATCTAAGATGTTCTTAAGCAGCAGTGAACGCATAAGAACAGACAATCCAGAATCAGAAATCTAAATATCTTAACACTTGGGAAATCTTCTTGATTCGAGTGTTAAGTGATGCGTTGAGCTTCAGAAATTTCTGCAGAGTTTTGGCTTGAATATTCAATTTCCCGTGCTTGATTCTGGAGAGGTTTGAAGTATTTATAGGCTAAGATTTGAAATCTAGCCATTGGAGTTGTCAGTGATGGCAGAGAGGCCGTACTGCTGACTCACTTCTAGCCGTTGGGAGATTTCGTCCTAGCTGGCAAACAGGTACTAGAGGACAGGTTATTCAGACTCGTGAAGGCGAATCTGCTTGACCTTCGATCTGTAGAACTCTAGCGATCTTGAAATCTTCAGAGCAGGTCAGCTGAACTTCTACTACAGGTTTACTAGAAAATAATAAGAGCATGTTGAAGGTTATAGATCAGGTCGTTAAACACGAACTGTTCTTTATAATGATTCAACCTGTAAAATGACCAAGGAGACGACCTGTGAAAACAGAGCAGGTCGCACTAATTAATCCTAACTAGAAATGAAAGAATAAAGTTAAGTGTGGTTTCGAAAAAACATCATCAAAATCAAACTGCAGGGGTTCCCAACAATTTCTCCTTTTTTGATGATGTCGAAACCTAACACTTTACAAGGATTCCTATAGCTGAAAAATTAAATCTAAGAACAGATAGAGCAAATAGGAAACTTTATAAAAGAACATATACAAGAAAAGTAGTAAGGGCGATATCCTGGATAAAGAGGTATCGTCATCAGGTCAAAGGTGATCTTGTTTTCATTAAGGTATCAGAGCAGATGATAGATACAAGTATTACAACTCGATACAATCAAAAGGGCAAAATGAAATACAGATCATCACCTGAACTTCCTCCTTGCTTCAGCTTCTTCCAATTTCTTTTCATTTGAGACTAGATTCACACTGGAATATACACCATCTCGAATCCGTCTGTAGGCAGCATTCTCTCCAACTGGAATGCCAAAATTTTAAGCCATTGCAATGGCATATTCATTGATCTTGGTTCGATCTGGGTGTTTTCCATTTGAGAGCAGGGGAGGGGTGAAAAATTCTTTAGCAGGGGCTAGAATCGAGAAACCTGCATCATTAGCCCGTTTGCACACCCTTAAGATGAAGTCTTGATCATGGTGATCATTGAGGTATTGCCTGAAAATGACTTCAGTGTCTCCTTGGCGCTCTGGAATTTCCAAAAAGTAGTGCTCTAAGATAAAGCAGCTGTTGAGAACATTCCGTCTGTTGGCATCTTCTGGACCGAGCCAAGCGGTAGGAGGTTGAGGTTCCGTTTTCACTTGACAGAATACCCTGGTTCGATCTGACCATTCCTTGATCTCTCTTAGTTTTCTGGCCTTGTTCGCTTGATCCTTTGTGAATTGACGTACTAACTCCGGATTTGAGATATCTTCCGATGAGTAACCTTGTTGGATCATTTGCGAGATCATGAAAGATCGAGCCTTATCTGCCTTTTTAGTTGTATCCTCGTCAACCTGTTTACGAGGAACAGATGAGGAAGGGCGAGCAGACAGAGTTGAGTTGGCAGATTGAGTTTCAGGCTTGGAAACAGTTGAGGGCTGCACTTTTGATTTTTCAGCTTGAAGAGATTTCCCTTTCCCTTGGACTTTCATCTCTTTTCGCTTACTGTCCTCTTCTTCCCCCTTTTTGACATCATCAAACAGGGCCTGGATCGACAGTGTAAGAGATGCATTCTCGCTCTTCAACTTCTCTATTTCTGCAAAAGCGGATTCCTTGAAGTGTAGGAGAGCGTTGATGTCCTGTTGAATGGCATCTACAGAGGATTGAGAAGCGGATACATTTTAAGGTAGAGTGCACTTCTTCCATCTTCGTGCATCTGTCTTGTACCTTCTCAACTTCACTGAGAGTGGCAATACTGAAATCGTTGATCTGTTTAGGAAAAAAGAGATTGGAGACATGAGAGCTAAGCTGAGTCTTGACAAAATCTGCCATTTGAGTTTCAAAGAACTCTTTCATAATCTGCTTCAAATCACCGTCCTTAAATTCTTGGAGGTAGGCATTGATCTTGTCTTCAGCTTTGATCAAGATTCCAGTGTCCTGTAGTTCAACTACCTCACCAATGGATTTAGTAAAGTTGGAGATATTGGTGCATAGAGTGGAGAGCTGATCATAAGATTCAAGGAATTCATCCCTGTTGTTCCTAACTTGAATCTTAAGGAAATTGAGTTGCTGATTCAATTGCTGGGACAGATCTTCTTGGAACAGCTTGAGAGTTGCAGATCCAGAAGAGATTGCTTACAAGGATATGTCCTTCAGCTGGTTTTCAACCAAGGAAGTCACAAGGGACTTGACTTCCCCCTTGGAAAGAGATCTGCTTGCAGATGAAGAAGATGCAGATTCGGTCGTAGGAAACGTATAGACGCGAAGGGCAATTCCCTGAGTGTAAATGATGAGGCATTATTTTTCTAGTTATTTATTGAATATTCTGGTAGAATTTGATGTCATTTTGAGTGATAATGCCTTGATTTAGATTAATTGTGAAATAATGTATTTTTTATAGGAGAAGGATGATTTTTGGGCGATTTTGGAGCTAATTTGAAAGAGGTTTTGAAGCTGGAACTGAAGTAAAGAAGAAACGGTCTGCTGGAAGTTCAGGCGGTGTGCCCATACCGCCTGTGAAGTACTGGAGCTGAGCGAAAATAAAGGAATTTTGGATTTTCAAGTTCTAGAAGGCCTTTAATTAATTCCACACGGGATTAATTAATATAGTAGTAATTTTTAGTATTTTATTTAGTTAATAGACTTTTAGGATATTATTAGTTTATTACTTTCCTAGATAGATTAGATTTTTTGATTTTATTTCCTTATTTTAAGTAAATCCTCTAGATATATAATAAGGAATAGAATTAGAGAGAAAGGAGACACAAACGCAATTGGAAAAGGAGCATCAGCTGGGACTAAGCCTCACGCCATTCTTCTTCTTTCTTTTCTTCTTTATTTCATTTTATTTTATTTTTACTTTTAGTTTGTGTATGAATATTAGCTAGTTTTCTTTATTCCGGCAAAGACAATGAAGCCTTGGCGAGATTATTTTGTGAGATCTAATATGTTTTCATACTTTGATTTTTTATGCTTGCATCTATTATTCTCTGTGTTTATTTTTATGAATTGTTTCAAGCTGCTAGGTACCGCACAATATTTAGTAGTTTGGAATTAATTTATAGCCAATTGAATCAGCCATACGTAATCGTGGTTAGATTTAATTAGTGGTAAATTGACTTGTTCAAATCAAGGGAATAATAGTCTTAATTCGATAATCCTATGTCAGAGTTTATCGGTTTTGAATCGAGTTTCTCTTGTTTTTAATGTTGTCGACTCATTAAATCTATAGAGCGTCTCTTACGGTTGTCAGTCGATTAGGGAAATAACTGGTGAAGCGTCTTCCTGGTTATCGAGAATTTATAGAAAAATAAGATCGCGTCAGAAGCATCTTCGGTTGTCATAACTGATTTGTTTGCATTAAATTAGAGTCATCTTTGCATTGAGGATCAGAATAATTGAGCTAGGGTAGAACTTGTCTGCTGCCGGAATCGTCTTTTTAATTTGTTTAATTTGTTCATTTATTTTCTTATTTATTTTCGTAGTTAGTTTAATAAAAATTCATATTTTGGCAGTTGGAAATTTAAAAGAAATCTCGCCGATCCTTTCGGAGAAATCTTGCTGTAGTGAACCCACTACTCTTGGATGTGTAATTTGTATAGACCGGATGTAATTTGTGTAGATCAGCCATAATTTAGAAGATAGAGAAAGTAGAGTGAGAATTAGAGAAGAACAATAGCAAGAAAAGATATAAAGAAAGGGAGGAATAGCAGAGAGAGGGAGAGAGAGAGAAAATTGTAATTCATTTCATACCCCAAATTGGAAAAGCATAGCGTATTAAATATCCCACAAAAGCCCAAAACTTGGCTAACAAGAAAACATAAAATGTAAGTAAAATAAAATGCGACACTAGCCAAAACAAATCCTTTTCTTCATTCCTTAGATAACTGACACATGGACGACTCTTATTCTTCCCGCTTTTCATCACTTGAACAATCAATCTTCTCCTCTTTTGCGCCCAAATTCAACAAGAGCCCTAATTTTCCTTTCTTCCCCAAATCTTCATCCTTCCCCAAATCTTCATCTTCCTTCCCAACTGACTGAACCATAACATTACCCCCGCCTGGAAAAGATCCTTGTCCCCAAGGATCAAAAGATGGAAACTTGTTGTGGATATGCTTAATATCTTCCCACGTAGCAAGCTCAAAACTGGAGTGCATCCACTGCCCCAGAACTTGGAATACCTCCACAACTCTTCGATCGATACTGTGGCTATTCAGAATAGACAGAGGTGCGATCGAGAAACATCCCTCAGCATCAGTTTCAGATAAATCTCCAGTAGGTATGTGATGCTTCCTCAAACATTTTCTCAGCAAGAATTCATGAAGAAATTGGTAAAACTTAGAAGAATCAGGTAGATTCCTTTTGTAGGTTATCAAACCACTCTTTTCCAGAACCTTAGACACGACACAAATTCGCAAGGAGATTTTCGAGCCATACCAGTACTCAGGTAGAGGAAGCCACTGCCTAGAGTTACTCACCTCCATAAGACACAGGTATTTCTCCAAACCTTGATTGTGTTTCTGTGGTAGTCCATCAAGTTGTTGGTGATAGGCTGAGGAATGATGTAGTTGAGTTCCCATTAATTGTAAAAATTTCTGCAAAAATTGAGTGAACACCATATTTCTGCCTGAGATGGAAAATCTAGGTGGGCCATGTAATATGTGTATAGTGCCACTGCCAAAGAAAAAATCAGCCTCAATATGTAAAATAAAGATCTCCTCATATGTGAGACAGCTCCCAACTGATTCAACATTAAACTCATCATCATCTGTAGCAGCTAATGCACTTAGCTTAACTATTTCCCCCTTAGGTATAACTGAAAAACTCATTTTGGCATGATCCAATTTAATTGGAGTGCAAAACTTGAGCCAATCTCCTCCTATATTTAGATCATACCCTTCAATCTTTAGTAACCTTGGAGAATATGGAAATTCCTGCCCCTGTGGCCTCTTGTTTTGCCTAAATACAGTACATATTCCCTTCCTTCTAGCATCAGTCTCAAGAATGAAAGGTTCTGAAAAATTTGGAAGAGCCAACATTTGTGCTGAAAACATAGCCTCTTTAAGTTGAGAAAAGGCGTTATCTGCATTAGGACAAGTATCTAGAAAAATAATAAGTTTATGATCTCCTGCTTCCCCTACTACCCTCATGGTAGTTATTCCTACATTCCCCAATATTGGCAGTAAATCCCAAGAAATCCCAAGAAATCCCAAAGTACAGGGTGGTGAATAACCATACAAAACCTGAAACATCCCAAGAAATCCCATAAACTGATTCACATGTTTAGGAGCAGGCCAAACAACCCTCCACACAATCTTTTCCAGTTCATTAGCAACCCCTGCATCTATAATGATGTGTCCAAAATACTCCACCCTCTCTTTATCAAAATTGCATTTGCTGCTTTTTCCAAACAAGGGATGCTTAAGTAGCATCCGTAGTACCTCTCTTAATTGTTGTTTTGGAATGATTCCAAACTTTAACTGTATTTGATGTATCATCCTTCTTAAAGGTAGCAGTCCCATTGGCTCATCACAGGTTGCTGCGTACTCTTCCAACATTGGCAGTAAATCAGGAGGTATATCTTCTTTACTGCTTTTATTTTGCAAAACAAAAATATCACTCCTAATTTGGCCACTATCTCGCCACTTATATCTAAATTTTCTAAATCTGCAACACTTTGTGCAGGAATAAATTCCCAGAACTTTAAGTCCACCTCTGTAATTCCTAACTCAATGGCCTTATGAGCATCAGGAATCTCTTCTTCTATTGTCATCCCAGCAATTATAAGCAGTTTAGTTGTTGGATTGGGTGAAATGGTAGTGCTCAACCTGCTAAAAACCTGTGGAGATACTGCATCTATCATCTTACAGGTTGGGAATTGAATCTGGACAAAATTAGCATTTGGACTCATCCTCTTGGAGATGGCATCCAAGGTATGAATTCGTTTCCTTCCCAACTCAATGATTTGCTCAAGATTTGTAGGTTGAAACATGTTGATAAATGCTTGCAAGTCTTCATTAAGCCCACTTAGGAATTTAGCCACAAAATAATCCTCAGAATACTTGTTGCTATCATTCAACACTATATAAGCCCTAAGCTCTTCAAATTTCTCCACATACTCATCATAATTTTCAGTATGTTTAAGCTTATTAAGTTCCACAATCATACTAGAAACTAGCAGAACTTCAAACCTAGCACAAACAACCTCCAAAAACTGTTTCCAAGTAATTTTTACTTCAACCATATTCAGACTTTGAAACCATGTTAATGCCTTCCCATCAAAGTGCATAGTAGCTAAATTAATCCTTAGAGCATCGGGTACAGTAGGCATGTGCTTAAAATAGCTATTACATTTCACAATCCAAGCTCTTGGGTTAACACCATCAAACCTAGGAAAATCAATCCTAGTTGCTAGACTATAAGCATAATTTGGAGATGACCCAATTTTCATAGATGCAGAATCAGGTGTGTGTTCAAGGTTTTCCAGATTGTTTTCCTCACTAGATACATGCTTTTTACTCAAGTGAAGTAACTGAAGTTGAATTTCAGCCAAAGTTTGTGAGATATGATCAAATTTCTTATCCATACCTGAGATATGTTCTTGGATTTTCATTTCTGCAGCCTCATGCCCTTTAATGTCAGATTGCAACAGCTGAACCATTTGTTGTTGTGATTTCTGCAGATTTGTGAACAATGTGACTTCCGCCCTAGGTTCGATCGCTGGCTCCGAGATACCAATTGTAGTGAACCCACTACTCTTGGATGTGTAATTTGTATAGACCGGATGTAATTTGTGTAGATCAGCCATAATTTAGAAGATAAAGAAAGTAGAGTGAGAATTAGAGAAGAACAATAGCAAGAAAAGATATAAAGAAAGGGATGAATAGCAGAGAGAGGGAGAGAGATAGAAAATTGTAATTCATTTCATACCCCAAATTGGAAAAGCATAGCGTATTAAATATCCCACAAAAGCCCAAAACTTGGCTAACAAGAAAACATAAAACGTAAGTAAAATAAAATGCAACACTAGCCAAAACAAATCCTTTTCTTCATTCCTTAGATAACTGACACATGGACGACTCTTATTCTTCCCGCTTTTCATCACTTGAACAATCAATCTTCTCCTCTTTTGCGCCCAAATTCAACAAGAGCCCTAATTTTCCTTTCTTCCCCAAATCTTCATCCTTCCCCAAATCTTCATCTTCCTTCCCAACTGACTGAACCATAACACTTGCTTACCACTGTTTGTACAGCGTGGGCATACCGACCGAAAGTCGGAATTATTTTTGGTGTAAAACGACGCACCAAATTTTGGCGCCGTTGCTGGGGATCGGTTTTTAAGTAGTATTTTTTTTCTGAATTTTTGACTTGTATTTTTTTTTATTTTAATTTTTGCTATTTTTTTTCTATAGATAATATGGTCAACAAGGAAGAAGATCCAAAGCTAGAAGATCGGGTGATTAAGGAGTTACACCGTCAAAGGAGCAATCGACCGTTGTTCATCATTTTGCCAACCATTAATGAGAACTCCGAAATCAGGCCGAGCTTTATCCAATTACTTCCTAAGTTTGGTGATCGATCCGGAGAGAGTGCACATAAGCATCTTGCGGAATTGGATTTAGTGTGCTCTACTTTACGCCCACAAGGTTTTTTGATGATAATTTGAGATTACTAACTTTTTCTCATACCTTGCAGGGAAGGGCTCGAGAGTGGATGTTTGATGTCCCTCCTAGTTCCATCAATTCTTGGAATGATTTAGAGGAGCAATTTTTACGTAAATTTTTTCCCGAATCTAGAGCTGCAAGTTTGCAAATTGCTATTAGTAGCATTAAGCAGAAGAAGGGGGAAAATTTATCTAATTATTGGGAGAGATTTCAACAATTGTGTCGTAAATGTCCAAACCATGGTTTTTCAAAATATCAATTGATCACTAATTATTTTTATCATGGGATGTCTTGTCCTCCAATTTTGCAATGGACCCCTTGTCCTCCAAATTTTGCAATGGACCCCTTGTCCTCCAAATTGAAAGTGCGAAGAATAAGTTCAAGTACATTTACCGGACCGCCGCCGGAGGGAGTAGACAGATGAACGGAGATTTGATCCAAACGCGAATTTTTCTCCCAATTATAAAAGAAATTTGCGATTTGCTTGGGGAGAAAAATAAGCGGTTTTGCCGATATGATTTTGTGGAAGCCGGAACATTCTTTCATGGTGGCGAATAGCGGTTCGAGACCGGAAAACCCAAAATGTTCGAAGATGGTGTAGGGTTCCGCCTTTACATGCGCCTGAATAATTGCGATTTGATCTTCGGAATATAATGGCTTCTGTCCAGAACTTGATGTCTCTCTTGCCATTTTACAGAATAATTGAAAAGGAACGATATTGTGCTTCAGATTTTCGAAAACAAGTTTTGATTTTGAAGGTTTTCTAAAAAACTGAAAAAAAAATAGAGTTTTGGAGACAATGAAGTTAAAGAAGAAAGACGTGTATGAATATATGTGAAAGTGGGCGGTTGAGATTTAAAAGATCGAAGGGTCAAGATTACGTCCATGAACCGTCGCGAGTGGGAGTGCGAGTGGAATCGCGTCTGTGCAGCACGCGCTCGCCCTGTCCACAAGATAAGAAGCGCCCTTTCTGTTCCAGAATTAAATGCTTCCTCGTTCAGCGGGAAATCCTTTGATATGCTGTGGACTAGCGTATGGAATGTCTCTTTTGTGTCAGTAGAGTCCAATCGGCCTTGAAAAGATTGAAAGTTAATTAAATAGAGAAACACTTAGATCAATACATATTAGTCATTGAATTTAAAGCGTATAGGAGAAGATATGTTCAGAGATCGATACAAAATCTCCGAATTCCCCCTGAATTTATGATCAGTTTCTCAAGGGCAGGTTGACCGAACAGGTTGTGACTACAGGCTAGTCTAATTTATCAGATCGGCAATGACCTGTAAATCATGACCTGTTTGCGACAGATCAGATCACACCTATTCCGATTTTGGTGCACTGAGCATTCCTAGCTTTCCACACAACATTTTGAACCTTTCCTCTTGCAAAGGTTTTGTTATGATATCCGCGCATTGAATAGCGGTAGGAATCTTTTCTACCACCACATCTTCTTTTTCAACATGATCACGAATAAAATGATGCCTCACATCAATATGTTTGCATCTAGTGTAGTGAACTGGATTCAGTGTGATTGCGATTGTGCTAATGTTATCACAGAAGATGAGAACTTTGTTAACTGAGATTTCGTAATCCTTAAGTTGTTGCTTTTACCATAAGATCTGAGCACAGCAGCTTCCTGCGGCCATGTATTCAGCTTTAGTGGTTGATGTGGCTACTGATGTTTGCTTCTTGGAAAACTAAGAAATCAGTTTACTGCCTAGAAACTGACAGGTTCCTGAAGTGGATTTTCGATCCATTTTGCAACCACCATAATCTGAATCGGAGTAACCTGTTAATTCCAAGTTATCATCACAGGGGTACCATAACTCGTTAGGAGTTCCCTTAAGGTAGTGGAGAATTTTCTTGGCAGCTTCCAAGTGTGATTCTTTGGGTGCAGCTTGAAAGCGAGCACACACTCCTACTGCAAAAGAGATATCAGGTCGACTAGCAGTTAAATAGAGTAAAGAGCCAATGATTCCCCTGTACTGAGTTATGTTGGCTGGTTTTCCATCAACATCTGGATCAATGTTCCCATTTTTGCAAGCATAAGAATTTTGACAGGTTTGCTATCTTTGACCCTAAACTTGTCAATTAGTTCATGTGTATATTTGGTTTGGCAGATGAATATCCCTTCACTAGACTGCTTGACATGCAATCCTAGAAAGAAATTCATTTCTCCCATCATGGACATTTTATATTTATCTTGCATTAGTTGTCCAAATTTATCACACAAAAACTGTGATTTTGATCCAAAGATAATATCATCAACATAAACTTGTACTAAAAGGATACTGTCTTTCCATTTGATTGAGAACAACGTTTTGTCGACTTTTCCTCTTTTGAATCCTGATTCAATTAGGAATTTCACCAAGGTTTCATACCAAGCTCGAGGAGCTTGCTTTAGGCCATAGACTACTTTGTGCAATCTGTAGACTTTGGAATGATCTCATTTTCCAAAACCAGGAGGTTGTTCCACATAGACTTCTTCTTTTAGTCTACCGTTCAAAAAGGCACTTTTGACGTCCATTTGATAGACGGTGAATTTGTTGTGAGCAGCATAGGCCATGAATAGTCTGATTGCTTCCAGTCTGGAAACAGGGGCAAACGTTTCTTCATAATCTATTCCTTCCTGTTGACAGTAGCCTTTTGTCACTAGTCTAGCTTTGTTTCGAACAACTTCTCCAGTTCCATCTCTTTTCTTAAAAATCCATTTTACTCCAATTACGCCTTGATGACTTGGTCGATCTACAAGACTCCAGACTTCATTTCTTTCGAATTCATTGAGCTCTTCTTGCATGGCAATGGTCCAATCAGCATTTGCAAGAGCTTCATTTACGCAAGTTGGTTCTTCATAAGAAACAGCTTAGAAGGCAGCTTTCTCCAATCTGACGTTTCTTCCTCATGCCTTCATTTGGGTTTCTAACAATGAGCTCTTCAGGATGAGCATCAATCCATCGTCTTCGTCGAGTATTTCTTCTTCGGAAATTATAGGTTCAGGCTCATCTACTGGGTCATCAAACTCTGGATAGGGTTGAGATGAGAATGGATTGAGTTGTTCGAGCTATTCTATTATTTGATCGACACTGGCCTGTTGAATGGTGACAGGCTGATCTGAGGTCTGTCTGATAAGTGATTGGTTTGGAGTAGACTGTGGATCCAGATTGGGAGACACAGGTTGTGATTGCTTAGGTTGACTGGTTCTCCCTTGCTGTGAGCTCGGGTTAGAGTTGACTTGAGCAGAATATGTTTCCTCTTTTTCTGGATCGTTGGGTCCCCAGCTTAAGATTTCTTCCAGAAATTTATCATGTGAGTTGGTCTAACCTGTTACTTGACCTGTAGTTTGATCTGTAGATTGATTGGATGGTGGGATTTCCCTGTGCACACACATAGATTCATCAAACACAACATGAGGTGTTACCTCCAAAGTCATGGTAGACTTATTAAAAACTCTGAAAGCGTTGCTTGTATCAGAATATCCTAAGAATATTCCGGGATCAACTTTGCTATCAAAGGTCTTTAATTGAGTTTTCCCATTGTTATGGATGTAACACAAGCAACCAAATGCTTTAAGATATTTAAGTTTAGGCAGTTTGTTTCTCCAAACTTCATAGGGGTTTTCCCATGGCGAACTGTGACGACGGATATGTTCTGTGTATAGCAGGCCGTGTTGATGGCTTCGGCCCAAAACTTCTTAGGAAGTTTGGTCTCGTTTAGCATTATACGAGCTGCTTCTTTGAGTGATCTGTTACGTCATTCTACTATACCATTTTGTTGAGGTGTGCGGGCTGCTAAAGTTTGATGGATAATTCCTTTTTGTGAATAGAATTATCCTATCACCTGTTTGATGAACTCAGTTCCTCAATCAGATTGAATGGTCTGAACATTTGAATTTTTCTCATTGCACAATCTGGTGATCAGCTCGGGCGGCTTCTCTAAGGTCTCATTCTTTTTGTATATGAAAATAACCCACATAAATCTAGAAAAATTATCTATGACTACGAGAGTATATTTTCTACCGTTATGGCATCGAGGAGTGACTGGACCGAACAGATCCAGATGTAGAAGTTCTAGAATTCGAGTTGATGATTGAGCTGCAATAGATTGGAAGGACGCCCTAGTCTGCTTTCCTGCTTGGCAAGCTTCGCAAACATGATCTATGTGAAATACTTGATCTGGTATTCCGCCAGCCAATTTGTTGCGAGCAAGATGAGTGATGGACTTGAAATTCAGGTGACTTAGTCTCTTGTGCCACAGCCAGCTCAGCTCATTTGCAGGTTTAGAGACAAGGCAGGTTTCCTGTTCACTGTTCCATTTGACTATATATAGATTATCCTGCATAACACCGGTAAGAAGAATTTCTTCTCCTTCCTTGTTTCTCACCAAACATTTGTTAGCAGTGAATTCGACTCTTTTGCCACTTGAACATAATTGACTTACGGAGAATAGGCTATAATTTATGCCTTCTACATAAGTGACATCATCAATTGATGTTTTACCAACAAGAATTTTACTGTAACCTTTTGTCTTTCCTTTGTCGTTTCCTTCAAAGGTGACATCTGGTCTTTCATGTTCGATCAGATTAGAGAGGAGATGTTTGAATCCGGTCATGTGTTTGGTGCATCCACTGTCGATGATCCAGAAAAGTCCGCCAGCAGCTACCTTCCTCCTTTCAGGCTTTCCACCCTGCAATTAAACAAATTTAGCAACCCATACAAACTGGGGTGCCTTCCTAGCAGGTTGAGGTTCCTTTGCAGATTTGAGAGACTTCTTCTTCTTTATCCTCTTCCTGTAAGTTTGAGGTGCAGGTTGATACTCATCTGCATAGAAGAATGGGTCCTCATAATATCCGGAAGGATGGAATTGTTGGCGACCCAAGCAGTAGTAATCTTGATACGTAGGTTGCTCATATTGCTTATAGTTGTACCACTGATCTGGACATTCAAAGTGTGGAGCATTCTGATAGAAGTTGGGGTAGCCATATGATGGATAATTTTGCTGATGGTTATAGTGGGGCTCATGATTTCACTATTCATGATAACCATGATCTGGATAAAAGTGTCACTGCTCATATTGAGTCTGTCTTTGATGGACGTGTTGTTTCCTTTTCAGCTTGAGAGCAGGTTGACTCTTATTTTTCATCATAGGCTTTCTTTTTACACGTTTAATCTTATTTGTCCTTTTCAGAGTTCACTTCTTGAGTTAACTTTCTGAAGTTGAGACATTGTATTCCTTGATCAGTATAGCTTGAGGTTGTCTGGCGGGATTCTTCAGTTCCACTCTTTTGTCAGGTAATGATTGATGAACTGGCTTTGCTTCCTGCTTGCCTTGGGCTTTGACAAACAAGATCCGGCAGTCACAAGCTTGATTCTTTTCCTTTTTATGGCCTGTGAATCCAAGTCCAGTCTTGATGATTGGATTCCTTTGAACTGATTAAATTTCCTCCAGTTTTTCCTTTCCTTTGATCATGCAATCTATCTTTTGTTGAAGAATGGTCAGCTTATGGGAAAGATCAAGAATATCTTTATCTCTATTTGTGATCATTTCCTTCAGATGCTCTTCCTTTAGGATAGCTTGATCAAGTTGAGATTTTAGGGTTTTTACTTCCTTTTCTTTGACTGCATCATATGGTGCGAACGGTTCCTTCAGTGTCAATTTCTATTTCTCGTTTTCTTCCTCCAGTTCTTTTCCGACCAACACCAGTTTTTTGAACATGGTTGCAAGCTTTTTATAGTCAGACATTTGTTGATTGAATTCCTCCCAAGACGGTATCTCAGAGGAATCTTCGCATGCATTTTTATCGTCAGAAATAATTGAAAAAGGGGATTGAGAGTCTACCTTGGGTGTCTCAATTTTATCTTCAAGACCCATGCAGCATTCTTCTTCATCACAATTCTCATCAACTTCATCGGCGAGATATGCATATCCGAGAGTGAACTCTTCATTGTCAGAGTCCATATCTGCGATGTAATCTTCTTCTGATGAAGTGTCAGAGAACGAAGGCCCTTTCTTGGATGCTTTTTCAGCAAGTAGAGCTTCCCTTCTCTCTTTCAGTTTGCGATCCCTCTTTGCTCGTAGTGTATCACGCTCTTCTTGTGTCAGGTCAGGACAGTCTGTCTTGTAATGACCTGTCTCACCACATTGAAAGCAACCTCCAGATGGAGTATTAATGGAATTTGCATTCGAAGAGTTAGTGTTACCTTGACCTTTCTTGTCGTTTAGCGGTTGAGTCTGATTTCTAAAATTCCTCTTGGAGTCTTTATAGAATTTTCTGAATTTGTTCATTCTGGACTCCATTCTTTCATTTCGACGAGCAAGTAGTGAAATGAATCAGTTACTCTATCCCAGTAGGTTGATCTGACTTGGCAGTTTGAACAACATATGAGATCTCAGCTTTGAAAGCAACTTCACTTTCTTTCTTCTCTGTTATTGGTTTGTTTGAACTTGCAGTAGGTTGATTTGATCCGTGAAGACAAATCATCTCATATTCATTTCCAACAAGGAGATCAAAGAGATCATCAGTTTGCAGGTCGTTGAAATCAGGTCGGCCTGGGTGATAAGCAGTGTACACATGCCAGTTTGCAGGTAAGGCACGTAATACTTTTTGGTTCAGTTCGCGCTGAGAGTATTTGTTAGGTCTTATGGCTGCAATCTCTAGAGTGATCTCAATGAAACAATTCTTCATCTGATCTATTGTTTCTTTAGGGAACATCTTAAAATCATCAAGCTTGCTACATGCAATAGACAATTTGTTTTCAAGCATTTCTTCGGACCCTTGACTAATTGATTTCAAGGTATCCCATATTTCTTAAGCAGTCTTGAGATTTCTAATCTTGGCAAGGTGAACTTCTTTCACCGTACTAGAGATCAGGCCTTTTGCAAAACTATCAAGGCCAGCTTCCTTTCTTTCCTCAGCAGTGTAGGATCGAGGATCCTTCAACTTTGGTACATACTCAGATTTGTCAGTGACAGTAGTGTCATGAGGAATGTAGATTGGTGTGGGTCCATTTTCAATGACATCCCACATCAGCACATGATGAGCTTCAAGGCACATTTTGATCCTGAAGCTCCAGTCTTCATATCCCTGGATGGAAAAGTCCTCGCAAACTCTAAGAAGAGATGTTTCCATGATTACAGGTAGTAAAAGAATGAATGGAAAAATTTCCTCGGATCTAGTCCAATTTGACCAAGACTTTTTGAAAAGTTTTCAGTATGCTGAGGCGATGGTCAAAAGAACCACCGATCTGATACCACTTGTTGGTCCAGAAAAAGTAATTGGGTCTATGGGGGGGGAATACACCAATTGCCAACAGTTTTGACTTTCAAAACTAATCTACGACCTGATTGACTTGTAAGGTAAACAGAGATCAGAGAGTGACGATCTGTTAATTAAGAGAAAGTTTAGTTGAGAACAGGTTCACTTAAGTCAACAGGTTGTCAATGCAGTATGGAAGTTGGTGAGTGGAGTTGGCTACTCTTTTTAGAAAAATAAGACTTTTCCTTTTTAAAACACAGCAGGTCACAAAGTTATATGAAAGGTGAATGTTGTGAATGCTTATGAATGCAAGTTAGAGAACAAGTAACGAATCAACTGAAGTAAATGAAGTAGAGATAGAGACAGTCGATTTTATTGTGGTTCGGGGTAACCTTCCCTACGTCCACGTCAGCTACTGTCGTAGCTGAATTTCCTTGCTTATCTTCTTGTTTAGACTGACTGAGAATCAGCTTCAGTTCTCGTTGAACTTGATGAAATACTAAACACGAATCTGGGTCGTGACCCTTACAAACTTCTCTAGAATAGAGATTACAAACTTGACATTCACTAGCTATTCAGAACTTGCTAAGTTAATTTAGACTTAACAATTTGAGAATCAGCTTTCTAAACTTCTTCACTATTACAGACTTTGAGAGACTTTAATATGAAGAAATCTAAGATGTTCTTAAGCAGCAGTGAACGCTTAAGAACAGACAATCCAGAATCATAAATCTGAATATCTTAACACTTGGGAAATCTTCTTGATTCGAGTGTTAAGTGATGCATTGAGCTTCAGAGATTTCTGCAGAGTTTTGGCTTGAATATTCAATTTCCCGTGCTTGATTTTGGAGAGGCTTGAAGTATTTATAGGCTAAGATTTGAAATCTAGCCGTTGGAATTGTCAGTGATGGCAGAGAGGCCATACTGCTGACTCACTTCTAGCCGTTGGGAGATTTCGTCCTAGTTGGCAAACAGGTACCAAAGGACAGGTTGTTCAGACTCGTGAAGGCGAATCTGCTTGACCTTCGATCTGTAGAACTCCAGCGATCTTGAAATCTTCAGAGCAGGTTAGCTGAACTTCTACTACAGGTTGACTAGAAAATAATAAGAGCAGGTTGAAGGTTATAGATCAGGTCGTTAAACACGAACTGTTCTTTACAATGATTCAACTAGTAAAAGGACTAAGGAGACGACCTGTGAAAATAGAGCAGGTCGCACTAATTAACCCTAAATAGAAATGAAAGAATAAGGTTAAGTGTGGTTTCGAAAAAACATCATCAAAATCAAACTGCAGGGGTTCCCAACAGTGATGCATTGCTCACTAATTGGATAATTGATGAAGGCATTCATATCCATTAGGTTACTGTAGTGAAACTCCTTAACTTGATTCCTCCCTCTTCATTTTTTTTTTTTTTGTGTATTAACATGATAAATGCATAGTTTAGTCAAATTTATACTCCCTCCGTCTCACCTTAAATGACCCCTTTCTTTTCGGCACGGGTTTTAAGGAGGAAGTGTTTAAGGTATAAAGTGTATTGTGTTTAAGGAGAGAGTGTGGTTTATGTATTTATACATATTTTAAAACTAGAGCATCATAGATGCATAAAAATATATTGATATCTGATCTTAAATGAAAGATCGTATCAAGACCTTTAATTTGATACAAAAATCATAAAAAACGGAGAACAAATGAGCAAGTTATGATAATTTAAACTTTTAAAATTTAAATTATATTGGGATACGTGCTGAGAGGTTAATGGATGATGGAATTTAATTAGGAAATGTTAAGTGTAATAAGGGATTTAATAATGGTAACCTTATGTGGCTAATTATTTCCTTATATGGAAAGTAGTCATTTATGGTGAGACGGCCCAAAGAAAAAATGAGGTCATTTAGGGTGAGACGCACAGATTTCTGAGCCTAGGCCAGGGGTGCAACCGCCTAGGGTCCAGGACCAAAAGGGGCCCCCAAAAAATTTAGTACTAGTATTATGTATGTTAAAAAAAAAAAAAAAAAAAACTCAAACCCTATTAAAAATTAAAAAGGCCTAAAATTCTGAAAAAAGAAGATAAAAGACCCACTAGCAAATTTATTTATTTAGCCTCAGACTTAAAAAAATATAATAATAATAATAATAATAATAATAATAAACACTAGATTTATCTATTATGTAACGTATAGGGATTATTTGAATTTTATACTCCATTCGTCCCGCTTCATTAGTCATATAGATTGAATATATGTGGAATAAAAAATATTACTCCGAAACTAATGAAGGGGAGACAGAGGGAATATTAGGAGTACTATATAAGGGCCCACAATTTTTATTTTGCCTAGGGCCACCGAAATCTCAGGACCGGGGCTGGAGACGCAGGGAGTATTAATTAGAAAGGTGAATATGCTAAATATATCTATGCGAAACTCTACATAAAAATAATCTTCTTATAGTAATAGTAGTACTTTCTTCTGGTACCAACAATACGACTATATAGAGATTTTACTATTACATGTGCTATAGAAAAATACTGTAATATGTTCACGAAAAAAATAATAATAATAAATAAATAAATAATGATACTATAAATATGGAAGCTAATATAATTTATTTTTTTTAATTCTAATTAGTAAAATTGCCAACCTAGCAATGATACATCACCGGGCGACCGAATGTTTATGATAGTATGTTTTAATACGAAAATATATGTAGATCCTCCAACTGGACATTTCATTCACTTTTAATATATATATATAAGGAGAGAAATGCTTCAATGCTCACGGTGGGCATACTTAATGTGCCCATCGGTAACGTGACAATACAATAAATAAGGAAATTAGTTTTAATATATACCATAATAATTAAACCTTACCAAAAAAAACTCAACCCTGAATGAAAAAAAAAAATTAATGACGTGGCACTGCCACATAAGCGGTGGACACATTAAATATGCTCACGGTGAGTAAGAGAGTGTTTCTATATAAAAGGAATCACTGAAACAAATTAAATTAAATGATGAGAAGTTAAAAAAAATAAATAAATATCACGTTAAGGAAGGAAATGGGGAACCATATTGATCTTCTTTATAAAAAAAAAAAAAAATTTAAAAAGTTACTAAAAAAATAAATACTAAAAATCTTATAGTGACAATTTGACAAAGTACATCAAAGTTGAGCCCCCCTACTAGAGTAAATTTGTGATTTAACTCATCTAAAAACTCTCCAAAAAATTACAAAGAGGACCCTCACATTAGGCATCACTTTTTTTTATTTTATCTGTTTATTTATCGATGACCAAAATACAGTTAGCTTAATTATTGAAACGTAATAATTAAGGGACCACTCGAGAAAAAAGGTAGAAATTGCAGAAGAAAATAAAAATAAAAAAGAAGAAGTGCAGAATCCATATTTATGCTGAGGTGGTCCAGATTCTTAAATAAATGTGAGATTATCTCAATTTGGAATTTTCAAATGATGGAAGCCCTCATTACTGCAATTTTTTGGACGCGTATTTGACCTAATTAAGGTACCCACTCCTACTTTAACTGATTCTGTTTCATTACGGATTATATCTCTTTAAACATATATATATAATGTTCCAAATTAATATTTGATATCTCCCATTTTTAGCTAACCCCTATCACACCTGTAACACCCCCACCCCTACTTTCCAAATACTCTCTCCGTCTCCGTCTTTCCACAAATTTACTGTCTATAGAAGAGTGTACTAGTTTTAAAACGATGTTTGGTTGTATTTTTATTTTTATTTTTATTTTCATAATCTTTTAAATCTTTGTAATTCTTTTTTAGTATTATTGTGGTTTGGATTTATCGATTATTTTTACTTAATTTGTGGACGCTATCATATTAGTATTATTTTATGTGCATATATAAATGAATTGAAACGATATTTTAATTATAATATTAATGCTAACAATAATGGAAAATATTACTACATCGCATCCTTAAAATATTTCATTCTCGTCTTTGAATGTGTTTAATCATTTGCTCTTCATTACTATTTTGTACAATTTTTTTTTTAACAAAATTTTTGAGTTAAACCGTTAAAGTGTATATGATATTAAATTTAGAGATGTTATTATTTTTATTTATCAAACATTAAAGTATTTTTTTTAGTACAACGCATACATACTCACACACGCATGTAACAAGATGACAAGAATCTCAGACTTTTTAACTGAAGATGAAGCATATTACGACTAAAATGCGCTTAATTGTCAAACATTAAGGCTGTGTTTGGTAGGAAGTTAGGATGTGGTAGGATTAATAAACATGAGATTATTAGTGTGAATAGAAAGTAAGATAAGTTATCTATATTAGTGTTTGATAGGTAATATTAAAAAGTAAGATAAGTTAAATAAGTGTTTGGTTTAAAGATAAAACTCAAGATTAAATAAGAAATTTACGAAAATAACCTTACATTTTTTTTTCTAAGACAAAAATATCCTCTAGAATAAAATACCTAACACTTCCTTTTTTATTAAAAATTTATTTTTCTTTTCTTTTTTTTGTATTTTGTAATTCTTTTTTTTTTTATTTTGTAATATAATACGATTTTTTTTTTATTTTTATGTTATCAACTAATACCATTTATATAAATCAACTCAAGGTAAAATTTCATAAATTAGATAAAATAGATCGTATAAAGCATACGAATTATATTACCAGGTTAATTGAATTATAATTTACTAGGCCAAATCTAAGCCCAATATGTTTCAAATTAAGTGTTATATTTTACAACACAGAGTTAATATTAAATTCCCATAAATCAAGTTAGCAATCACTTTGCATGGGTATTATAGGAAAGATAAATGATAATCTGAGATACTATTCCAATCATGCAAATAATCCTAGGGTATTGGCCGGATTAGTTATGGCAAGAAATAGTGATTTAGGAGCGGGCCTGCATTTAGTATAGGGCCCCCAACTTTATCAATTAGAGTACCAAACACTCACATTAGCCTGAATTATTAGTGTTATCCTGCTTCATCTCATAGACCAAACATAGCCTAAGGCGATAAAATTAGTGATGGATCCCGCAGGAACTACTGTAGGCTAAAGCCCCCATCTATACTATAGAAATGATTTTTCTATATAACAAAAAGTATAAAATTTGTGGATAGTCTCCTCAGTGTGGTGGTTGTCTGAACTGAAAATATAATTATTGTAGTAGTACTAAATAAAAAAAATGGCTAGTATGTAAATACGAACCAAATCCCCTTTTATTAACCAAGAACGTGCACAAAATCTTTCGGTATGAGTTTTTATATTCTGAATAAGTAGATACTAAGAGCATCCCTAATGGGGAGCCCAAAAAGTGGGCTCTCTCCCAAGTTTTCCGGTGGAGAGAGCCCACCCCCAAAATTGACCCCGATATACGGGCTCTCTCTCAGGTTTCCTATGATTTTTTTTTTATAATTTTTTTATTCAAAAATCAAATTTTTAATGTTTATTTTTATTGGGCTCGCATGTTTCTCGCTGCAGCGAGCCAGCTCCCTCCGACACCAGGCTCCCCAACACGTGTGACGCGGGATCGGGGTCTCGCTCACAACGGCGAGCGCGATAGCCCCCACCGCGTTGGGAGTGCACTAAAATAAAGTTTGAATTCAATTTGATATTAATGTATTATACATTGCATCAGGTTAGATAATTCGGAGTAAATTATATTCCCTCCGTCCCACCTAAATAGTCCACATTGCTTTTGGCACAGAGACCAATGCATGTAGAGATAAGGAATTTTAAAATAATATTAGTTGTGAGATAGACTTTTACCATTTTAGTAAAACGAACTATTATATGAGACAAACCAATAAGAAAATATGGACTATTTAAGTGGGACGGATGGAGTATCAAATAAGATCCAAATTTTCTTATAGCGTCCAATTATTCAGCATATAAAAATTTGTGTCAAAAATTATATTCACGTTATTGGTAGACGGAAGGAAGTAATTCATAATGTTCCCGGGTAAATAAAATTCGCCTCAATTATCATAAGTCTAAATTCTATATCAAGTTTCGCAATGGGACCTGGGTTTTGATATAAGTATTTGAACCATTATATTTGGTCAGATTTCAATTTGTGGCCCCTCAAACTTAATTAATTAAATTGTACACGATCTCAAATATCTCATTAAAGTCTCAAAATTGCCCCCACATTCCAGTTATTTTACTTTTCTCTCCTGAAAACGCCTACTAAGCACCGCGATGCTAAGTGCATAACTTTTCTCTTTCCTTTATCATTTCTACTTTTCTTTATTCGATTAAATAAATGCATTCAAGTTAACAAGAAACAATTACGAGTAATTAATAATAAATCTATCCCATTGTATTAGCCCTCTTTAGATAGATACAAAAATCAAGGAAGGAGGGGATATGTTGCTATAATCAATTATGGACAGAGAGTTAATTGTAACCAAGTATTTTTTGTCATTTTAGAAAAGAGAACTAATATGATGGGACGGACCAAAATGGAAAAGATACTAATATAATGAGATGGAGGTAATAATTCTTAGGGATGGTAATTCGGTACGGGTCGGGTACCTGTCCCGAATTTTTCGAGTACCCGAACCCAAAAAATCAAAAATTCACTACCCAAACCTGAACCTGAAATTATTTTTGGGTATCCAAATACCCGTTCGGGTATTCCATTCGGGTATTCGGATACCCGAAAAATCCAAAAATTTAGAAATTAAAAAAAAAAACTACTATTTTTTTTTTCTATTTTAAATAATACATATAGCTAGTTATTGAAGATATTATGTATATAATTGCATAATTAATAAAACATCAAATGAAAAAAGCAAAGAAATGAGAGTTTAAAGTGTTAACTTGCTAAGTTAATTATTTATTTAACTATTTTTTCTTAATTATTTTATTTATTAATTAGTATTATTTATTATTTTTAATTAATTTAAATATAAATTTCTGGTTTTCAGGATTTCGGGTAATTTTTTTTCGGGTTCGGGGTATACCCGATACCCGAATTCTTCAAATCTCACTACCCGATCCCAAACCCAAATCCGATTTTTTCGGATTTTGGGTACCCAAAAACTCGTTCGGGTTCGGATATTTATGTCCCTACCCGAAAACCCGAACCCAAATTACCATCCTTAATAATTCTAAGTAAATATGGCTACACTAATTTTGCAGTGTACCCTTTCTTCAGAATTATTGGTTCTGAAAATTTTGCACTGGCAAAAATTAGTCCTTTTTCTTTTCTTTTTTTTCAGTTTGATACTTTCAATTTTCGCGTATTAAACTTATCGTCACTTTGAATTATTTTTTCCTATTTTTTTTAGAGAATATAATTTCCTCAGATATATCCAAGGACAAAAAAAAATGACTTCAGATTTCTGGAGGTACACTCAGATAATAAAGTAACCGAAAGTCAACTCATTTTTCCTCGAACAGCTTTTCGGACAACTACTTATATTATGACTTGATAATAAACGTAAAAAAAGAAACTAAAATGTGTAAAAAGGAGAAGCAAATCACTGAAATCTTACACAATAATTTATTTTTATATTATTTTCGCCAGCATTATTAATTACTACGAGGCAACAATAAACACAATGGGACCGGACAGAGTAGGGGCCAAATGTGGTCTACTTTTGAGTTATATAAGCAACCTCATCTAAAATAAATTATTAATTTAATAGGATGATTAAAGAAATTTTAAAAAAAATGTGAAATTAATTATTAAAAATCTGAAATATAGTGATGAGTGCATGCATTATGATTCCCATACCGGGAAGAAACAATGATAGGTGTTAGGACTAAAATGAGGCAAAGAAATTGCAATAATTAGGGCTGCCAAAATATATTACACAAACTTAGATAAAATCTCAGAAAAATCCAGCTATGTACCCATTACCCACTCTCTGATGAAAAATTAATGAAAGGACTGTCCCATACCTTTGGTTGTTGAATCTCTCTCTCTCTCTCTCTCTCTCTCTCTCTCTCTCTCTCACATAGAAAAAAAAGAAAATGCCTTTGCACCCCTCCAAGAAAACAAGATTACTGACTTCACCACCCAAAGCCAAGCCTCTCTCTCTCTCTCTCTAAAAACACACAACACAACAGTAGCAGAGGTGATGGACAAGACATTCCCAAATCGTCACCTTCCAATAATTACACACACTTACACTTAAAAATATGCACACACATATCATTCATCATCTCTGCTTGTCTTGAAAGCGAAGTTGAATTAGCAGTACAAGATTAATTTCACTTATATCAATGTTTGGTTTTAGCTAACATGGCAATTATGTCTTACCTTACTTAATCTCAGCTAATACCACAACTAGCACCCATTTTAGGCAACAAATCTTAGCAGTTAGTACATTACTTAAGCTAGCATCATTAATGATTACCTACCTCATATTTATGCCAAATAAGCTAATTAATTGATTAGTGGAATTCTTGAATAGGGAATCACTATGCGTGGATAAAGATTAAAAATTGATGCCATAAAGTAAAAGATGCAATAAAAGAAAAGGGGGAAATGACAAGTAAAGCACCATTAAATTATGCACTTAGGAATAATATTTTAAAATATATCTTGAAAAATACTAAAAGATCGGTATCTATATTTCCATCTCCTCTGCTGAAATAAAGAAGAAAAGTATCCATGGAAGATGCAATTTTGAAATTGAATTTAATAAAAAACAACCTCAATTTATGCATTACACCTCCCACTTTCTGCTGCTTCACATCGGACAAAACCCAACCCCTGTTTCTTCAAACTGGATTCAAGCTTTCATGCATGGCGATTCAATTTCTTGAAAAAGTTACGCAATTTATTAATTAAAAAAAAAAAAACCTAATTACACACAGCAAGCACATAAATAATATCCAGGAAAACTAAATCAAATGCAGAGATAAAGAAAAAAAGACAAAATTCTAATAATTCCTCCATTTCGTTTGATCCTCAGAAATTTTGATCATGGCTAGTCATATTAATAGGCTAAAATTAAACAAAGATGAAGAAAAGGATAAAAATCTAAAAATAACCAGAATTAAGAAACTAAAAGATTGCAGCCAAATTTCCATCCCCATTTTTTTTCCTCGCTATCTAATAAAGTTTATTTAATCCGACGAAATCCCAACGAAAAGATCAAGAAGAAGAAGAAGATCCATTAGTACCAATAGCATGAGCATGGGCGTGGGCGTGGGCGTGAGCGCTTCGATTTTCATGAAGATGGAGCTGCGCCAATTCCTCGTCCTTGATGTCGCTGCTGCCTTCATGGTCGTGGCGGAAGGCGACGGCGCGGACCTCGCAGTAGTTCAAGCCGTGGCCGTTGGCGGCGGAGGCGGGCGGCGTCGAGATTTCGGTAGAATTGTTAGATAAATGGGGAGGCTGGTTGTCTTTCTTGCCGAATGTGTTCTTGTTGTTGTGCATCCAGACTTTGAAAACCCCTCTGTCGACGCCGATTTCTCCGCAGAATTCATTAATGGTGTCCTCGTCTCTCTTCTGCATTTTCCACCCGACTTTCTCGGCGAATTCCAGCATTTTATCCTTCTGGATTTGCGTGAATTTGGTGCGGTAGCGCTTGCGGCTGCTGGAGTTGAGCATCGGGGCGGAGGCGGCGCTAATCCCGCCGGAGATCGGGGTGTTGTTGCAGTCGGGGGGAGGGGCGGAGAGGCCGTGGCTGAGGGCGAGCAGCATGTGCGGCGCCGACGGGTAGTAGGAAGAGGAGATTGGCGGCGGGGAGGGGGAGTTGTTGGGGCTGCTGCCGCTGTTGCCGCGGACGGGAGGCGGGGGAGGGTGGTGGCGGTGGTGGGGCTGGTACTCCAGCGCCGGGGCTGCGCTGGGCGGCGGGAGCTGCGGCAGCGGCTCCTCGGGCTCCCGGCGGTGGAAGTTGCGGTGGCAGCCACAGGCAGCGCACTTGAGCGAGGTGGGCTCGGCCGGGTTTGAGGCCGGCGACGGCATAAACTCGCCGCAGCCGTCGAGGGCGTGGCCGCCGAGGCTGGCGGCGTGGTTCTTGAGGCATTCCTTGTAGGTGACGACGACGGGGTGGTGGTGGTGGTGGCTGAGGTTGTGGTGGTGCAGAGGAGCGTGGCGCTTCAAGACGCCGTTGGTGAAGGCGGAGGCCTTGGTGGGTTGGATCCGGGTCGGAGTCTCGGATTCTGGTTCCGGAGTCTTGACGGTCGAATTCCCTAAGTCCATATCAGCTGATTATACATCTAAACATCCACAACAATTTCGATCTTCTTCTTCCTCTTCTTCAATCTCTCGACCAGGCCAGCTTATGAACAGTGACCGATTAAGGCCGTAATTAGGGTTTTGGAGGAATAGAGGAGGATTTCAGCCATCTATAGTTTAAGGAGAGGGAGAGAGAAAATGGTGATGAAGAAGAAGAAGATGATGATGATGAGACTGTAGATAATAAAAATCTGGGTTATGTGGTTGTCCTTCTTAACCACTTGTTTTTGGGTAATTTTAACCTGAGTTGTAATCCTCTGGTTAACTTTCTTCCTCTCCTCTGTAAATATTTATAATTAAATAAATGCCCCCTCCCCCCACCCATCAAGTATCAACTGCTTTCTCATGTGAATTCATAACTATTTCCCCTTAATTTTAATATTACTAATATTTTATTATCACCCACGAAACTTGGATAAATCATTTTTCTACTGTACAATTAATTAAAAAAAATACTAAGTAGTATATTCATTTTTTTAATATTCGTACTTGAGTAATTAGGCAATCTTTAATAACAGAATTTACAAAAATCATCAAACCACAATAATATACCAAAAATAGCAGAGTGAAGACCCAAATAGAAGCTAAAAGCTAGTGTTGGAATGTTAACAGCATGCTTAATATAAGTAATAATTAAGATTCCAACTAATGCCATATAGTCATATAGTACTACCCTCCCTGTCCCACAAATGTAATCTAACTCTCCCTTTTATTTCAGGGCTCAATTCTCCCAAGCAACTTTCTCAATTCAATTAATTTAATCTGCACATACTAACATTAAATTAATAAAATTCAGTTCACTTTCCACATTCTTATCAATCATTCAAATAAATAAATCTGGTTTCAAGTTTAAATTTTATTTATTTTAAATAAAAAACATAAAAAATATTTTTCAAAAAAAAAAAAAAAGTAGAGAGAGAGAGAGAGGAGTAAAGTACAAGGTTGCGTGAGAGTCGCATAATATTTTTACCCGGATTGACGTAAAATAAAACAAGGCAGGCTCTGCCCTTCTGCTGCATTTACTGAACCCACCTTAATTTGTCAAAGTTACCTGACACCCACCCCCCGTCCTTTCAACGTCAAACCCCCAAATTGCCCATTACGCCTTCCTTCATTACAATATTTACTTTCTTATCTCCTTTTCTCCCCAAATTGCCCTTCTTTACCACCCATTGCTTTCGAATATTTCGAGATGTAAAGTTGGAAATTCCACCCCTCTCCGGATAAATATCGTTTACTCGGGGTAGGTGATATTTTAATTATATCATTACGTATTTTTCGTATTTTTAAAATTTTGAATTAATGCAATTCGTGGGAGGGGCAAAAGCGTAAATTCGGCGAGGACCATCGGTTCCGCGGAGGCTACATCCCTAAATTTAAAAGCACTTTTGTCGGATTCCATAGAATTTTGAGACGTTGAGGGTTTTGTCCGATTTAAATAAACATATACTTATCTGTAACACCTTATTTGTTTATTTTCTTCTTTTTTTTTTTAAATAAAGCTGATAATAATCATAATTAAAATAAAATTAAAAAAGCGAGGTGATCGTAATCCTCTTTTTTGATCCCTAGTAATTGAAGTGCAGTACGAAATTAATAAATATTAGTAATCCTCAAAGTCCAACGTTTGGACGTATGATCTTTTGGAGTTTACTGCTTTAATAATTAAATAATAATCGCGCTTAATTCCGCTAAATATCCTTAAATACGGACACGTGTTCTTAAACAACCCTCATGCTCCAACACGTGTAATCTTTTATAATTCTACGTTCATTAAAATAATTGATACTTTAGGGTGACGGTTAATCGAGGTTTTTAATATTTAATTCAATGATTCCTTCAAAGTTTAAGTGTACTTTGCCCTAATATAGTAGTAGTAATAGTTTCATCACTAGATTTTGTGTGCTTATATGTGATCCTAGCTACCGACATGAGAAAGATTTAATATAGTGATACTCCACTATTTAATTAAACAAAGAATTGATATTCTTGTATTATTAACGTGTTTAATTTCCTCTTGTGATATTGTTTGCATTTAAAAGAGATACTAATTGTCTGTCCTAATATAGTTGACCGATTGCAATTCTAGTGCCCCTTTTTTTTTCCTTTTTGGGTTAGACTATGAACTTATTTGATAACTTTTAAAAATAAATGAGGGAAAAGTTTTGTTTGAAGAGTTCGATGATACTTTATTGGTATTTAGAGGAAATAAACAAAAGCGAAATGCGTATAATATCATGCGCCTACCACCAGCTCTATAATTAAGATAATATCCGGTCAAAATCTAGGATCATAATAATCATAAACATTACTGTGGCAACGGCTGATATAATAGTGTAATATAAATAGTTTTTTAATTCAACATGTAATTTTTTAAATAGGATTTAATATTTTTGATAGTTTATTTTTAAAACGTATATTTATAATTATTTTTCGTAAATATACAATTATCAAGTTAATCGTTAGCACATTAAGTAAGCTCGGTATGTAAATAGAAAAGCATTTCTTTCGTAATAATATATTTACGCTTTTACATATGTTGGGTTGCGGAATAGGAAATTGAGATCCATATATTTAAGTCACTATATTAAATTTTTCTTCAATTTTTGAAGTGTCGCCAAGCGTTAAAATATGCATGCTAAAAAGTATAAAAATTAACTTTATTTAAAGTTCTCATTTTTAATTATAAATTTATACATAGTATTTTTGGGTATAAGGATAAAACTAAACTATAATAACATAAATGTTTAACTCTGAAATATTGAAATAAATCGTTAGTATTTTTTTCGATATGTTTGTAAATAAATCTTAACTTGCAGAGTTGGAGAATGTGGAAGAACTCGAAACTCAACATGAATTTCAATTTTTATTATTATTATTTTTTTTATTAATGACTTTAATAACTCAACGTAAATTACATTTTTTTTTTACATATATATAGTTGAGGAACTTGAAAGAATCTTTTTCTTACTTTTAAAAGTTTAAATGTCAATCTTATCAGCAATTTATTTTTAATCTTTTATTACACTATTCGATTCTCATGGGAAAAAAAAAAAAAGAAATTCAAAGTTGTTTGTCTTGAGGGGAAAAAGATTTAGCTGTCGACACTGTAAAGCTGGGAATCATAATTCACTTACGTATTTTTGTGTATTAATATATCACGAGTCGTGACGTGCTGGATATATATATTGAAAATAAACTAAACTCTGTGTTTATGAATATTAGTTATATAACTATGAAATAATTAAGTAAATAAATATTATTATTTGGCTAAGAAAAATGAGAAATAATTATTAAGCTATAGGCGGTTTGAAAGAGTCGCAGTAGGAGTGTAGGAAAGTGACGGAAATGGTACATTTTGTGACGTCAGCTAACCAATCATACACTTCAGATGCTAAAGATTATCTTCGATACTTGTGTATTTAATTATTTTATTAATTATCTTAAAGTACTAATTATTAACCAAATACTAGTATGCATTGAAACTAGGGCCCTGTACATGATTTCATTGACTACCAATTTCTACCCAAAAATTACATTGTCCAAAATGGATATAAACGGGGGAGGATCCCCTGCTGTGGGGGTTGAACACAGCAGGTGCTGTGCCTCCATACGGCAACGTTTTTGCCCCCCTTCCATTAGTTTTATTTTTTATTTTTTTATTGTTGTAATTTTTATTACTTTTATTTTATTTCTTAATTTAGTTTTTAAATAATAATTGCGCAGGTGTTGTGCTAGGTTATAGCACAAGAAATCCCTTCAACTTATATTTTTTTGTTTCTTTTTCCATTTTCTTGATATATTTAACTTACAAATTAAGTACTAAAAAGTGTAAATATATAGTAACATTAAAAGTTTATTTATGAAAATGATTAATGAAAAAATAAATGGATATAAAAAATAATGATATACTCTATTTATGAAATAAAACAACAAGCAATTATTATTTAAAAACTAAATTAAGAAATAAAACAAAAGTAATAATAAATTACAACAATAAAAAAATAAAAAATAAAACTAATGGAAAGGGGGCAAAAACGCTGCCGTATGGAGGCACAGCACCTGCTGTGTTCAACCCCCACAGCAGGGGATCCTCCCCCGATATAAACTTTGACCCATCGTAACGTCACTAAATAATTTGTGAAATTTAAAATATCCACTCATAGTATTTATTTGTTTACTACTCCACGGTGAATTGGTGATACACGGAAAGAAGAATGTTACAACCAAAAATAAAATACGTAGTATATTTTTAGTGATAAAACTATAATTATTGTAATTTATACACGTACAATATTTATTGTTAAGTCAAAGTTAACACTTTATTAATTTTAAAATATACTCCAAAATATGATAAATGTCACCTATTTATGTGTATGTGATGACCTAATGATAGGAGATTAATACTTAAGACTAAAGGTTTTGGATTCGAGATGAGCCGATATGACGTTAGTATAATAGATTAATAAGTTAGTTTAAATAATATAATAAACCTTTCTTTTATTTTGGAAAATAGTCATTATCAATGGGTCATCACAAAATAAAAGGTTGTTCTTTATAATGGAATTGGGAGAGTTTATCAATAGTGGTCTAATATATCAATTTGCAATCAATATATTTTCAATAAATATTGACTATGCTCTATTAAGATTAATTTAATGCATGTGAAACTAACCTAATATGAGAGTTTTGTAAATAGATGTGGATTTTTTTTTGTCACGAATGTTTATGAGAATTTTAATTATACATAAAGTATAGTATTTGTGTTTTGATGTAAAAAAAAATTATGAATCGATGATGCTACAGATTTGGAAAAAAAAAAAAAAAATTACATCAAAATATTAAACACTACATTTTTCTAACTAAAACTCTTCTAAAATTTGTGACCAAAAAAATCCACCTATATTATTTTGTAAACTCTTTTATTAGGTTAATGTCACATTACATCAATCTTAGATTCTTAATAGAGCAAATAATTATTTATGTAAATATATTTGAAAAACATCTTGATTGTAAAATGATATGTATATATTGTAGAGGTAGAATCTACAATTACAGAAGTCTAGCCAATTCAGTCGATCCAGTCGATTCGGGCACTAGCAACCTGTTATCAACACAACACAGACACGTTAGAGCCCTAAGGGAACACCGGTGGGGGTGTCAGCCGTAGGGCCTCCGATGCTCAAGTTAGTATGATTATCGAAAGTAAATCGAAAATGAAAGTAATAAATAGTATAGATAATAGTATTAAGTAATGGCAGTCGTAGACGACCGGAAGCGTTCGGATGGCGGAGATGGCGTTAATGAGTTATGGATGGAAGGAATCGATAGCGGAGGAAGCTTGTTCTGATAACTCCGACGGTGGCGGAAGTCAAGTGAGTGCAGAGAATGCGAGAGAAAAGTTGAGAGCGGAGTGGAGAGTGTCAGCGTGGAATAGATCGTACTCCCTTGACCTACTTGGTCAATATATATATATATATATATATATATATATATATATATATATAGGGCTGTCAAACGGGAATCCGGTATTTCGGGATTCCCGGTACCGAACCGGAACCGGACCGGAACCTGTACCGGATAACCTGATTCCGGTCCGCTAACCGGTTCCAACCTCAAGCAAAATTCCGGTACCCGGGTAACCGGTACCGAACCGGTTAACCGGGTACCGCTTAATATTTAATTTTTAATATATTTTTATAAATAAATTATGTATTATATTAATATTAACAATTACTACAAATTTTAAATACCCTAAATCCTTAATTATATATTATTATTTTTATAAATAAATTATATATTAATATTTTTCTATGGTTAATCATTGTTTAATTTATTTTAGACTTTAAAAAAATAGAAAAAAATACATTTTGATTTTTTATAATAATTTTCCGGTATCTTAACCGGTAATCCGGTATAACCGGTACCGAAACCGAGAACCGGCTAGCTTATCCGGTTCCGGTACCGGTTCCTAAAAAACGTGAATAACCGGTTCTGGGTACCCAGATTTCCGGTTCCGATTAACCGGAACCGAACCGATAGTCAGTCCTATATATATAGGTCGGCCCTCATTAGGCTTTCTCTCAGAGGCCTTATTTGTTGGCTTCCGTACTCTCTCGGTCTGTTCCGACTTTCTTGGCCGAATTAACATCTTTTGACTTGGTCTTTAGTTTAAGTGATAAGTCACACGTCTTGACCGTGTTGACTGCCATGCTTGAGACGTCTGACCCCTTGATCCGGATGAGTTGTTGGACTCTAGTGTATTCATTTATTGGGCCATTCCAACTGTTAATTAGTCTAGCTTGTTGGGCACGTTGGGCAAGTTACTTAGCCGTTTTAGCTGTCTAGTCCGACTTGTCGAACTTGCAAGTCATATTAATTTGGGCTTATGAAAGTGCCCACTACATATATTAATAAAATCATGAAATCAATATTTTTGCTATGATGTTCCAAAATTTATTAAAACTTATGTTAATAAAAAAAAAATATTAATAGAATTTTTTTTTTGAAAACTAACTTTGAATTTTAAATATTTGAAAAATATATTTGTACGTAAAATAGTCTCATGAAGAAAAGAAAAAACAATAACTAAATTCCTTAAAAAAAAGAATAACCTACGAAGATCTACCCATCGAAGCAGATAATGTATTTATTTGATTAGGGTTTGTTTAGTTGTCTTCATAAACAAGCTAAGATAATTTTGTATGCTTAATTAAGCCTACAAAAGTTATCTTAACTTTGTATATTAGGGCTACTAAACAAGACTTTATTTGATTAATACATATTCAATATTGAAAATTATTTCAAAATAATATTGATTGCTAATCGATTCATTTATATTTTATAAAATCAATCACTTTGGAGTTTGGAATATTAATAAATTTCTTAAAATATATGTTAATGACAATATTAATAGTATTCAAAAATAAAATTAGCTTAAAAGTTATTCAGATTTTTACTAACTAAAATATCAACCAACTATTATTTGCTGTAGATTCGATCATTATTTTGTGCTAATCACGACATCAACATTTTTTTGAATCTATTCCAATTACGAAATCGTCATTCAAATTGATTTATAGTTGATTGATCAATTTTAAGTTCCCTCTTTATATAAGCATAAATTTATAAATAGATTTATGTTAATGAGAGTACTAATAAAATTTATTATTAATATTTCGAAAAACAAATTTATTTAACTTCATTTAAATGATTACTTACAAACAGACCCCTTAGAAATTAAAAAATCCAACTAAAACCACCCACTACTATTTTCTAAATTTGTGGAAGTTCTGCTACACAACAATTAACATATCTGATATTTAAGTCCATTCTCATTATAAAAAGAAGTCCTATAAATAAAAATAAATAACCATGTCATACTACCTTGATTACAAAATTGTAACGCAAATCAAACTCCCTATTTATATATATATATATATATATCATGTCATTCCCAACCGTCCAATGTAGTGCAAGGTTGATACTAATCAATCATTTACTAATATAGTATATTTTTTATTAATCAAGTGAATTTATCAAGGTATACCCTCATGAAGTACATGCAGTTTAATTAAGGCATTTTTTGGCAAAGAAAAAAGGCAACTGATGCGGTGTTTTAATATTCCTCGTCTCATTTTCAATTGCATTAATACAAGGTTAATTTGACTTAAATATACTCCTATAAGGTAAAATTGTGAATTTTAAATAAAATATACTCCTTCCGTTGAGCATATTTATGCATTGTATCTTTCGGCATACATTTTAATATGTCAAAATGTGGATGTTAAAATAAAATTTGGGTTCAAATGTAATATACTCGTCATTCGTCCACAATCTATTGCCACTAATATTATATTGATCGTCCATAATGTATTGAACATTTCCATTTTAAGTAGTAGATCCCACAATAAATAAATACGGAGTAAAATATTAAAAATATTGGATGGTCCCACAATTAAAATATATTAACACAATTAAAAATATTATACGGATCCATAATTAAATATTTTAATACTTTAATTAGCACATCATCACAATACACTAAATATCATGCCTAAGATTTTGGCTCAATAGGTCATGGAGGGAGAGAGTATTACTCTATTTGATGTAGTGTACAATTATTGTTGTCAACTGGGTCAGGCTAACCCAGCTTAGCTCGGCGCAACCCAGTATCGGTTGGCCCATGACCAACACACTTGATTAGGCGGGTTTGATGGGCAATTCACTCCCGACAAAATTGGCTCATTTTGGGATTTTTTTTTTTAACTCAGGACCAGCCCAGTACCAAGCTCACACTAAGCACAACCCAGACCCAACCCAACCTAACTTCAAGCACATTCCAAATCAAGATATTTTCAATATTTAATTGGCATTTATAATGGTTTATACTATCAATAGATGAAACGTAGAAATTTCATCCACAAACAATTTTCTATCAGTCTCTTTCAATTAATTAGTTTTTGAAAAAATAGAATATCATATTTGCACGTTTTCTCTTGCCTATGTTTGTCAATTCCTCTTTATTCTCTCAACTTTTTCTCATAACGTTCACTCCACTAAATTATAGAATATTGTTCAAAATACGAACATGAGATTAACAAAAATATTATGAGAAAAGAATAATTTCAAGAAAAAATATGACCCACCCAGTGCCAACCCGGTCCATCCTAACCCAGACCCACTTCGCAGGTCATCCTGAGTCGTGCCGGTCCTAGATATTTTTTAAAAACCCAGCCCTGATCCATTTTGTAGGTGGTCTTAAGCTGTGCCGGACCTATGTATATGCGCCTCACATGGGCGTGGGCCGGGCCGATCCAGCCTAGTTGACAAATTTATGTATAATATCTTATACTTCCTCTGTCTCAGAGATATTGACCCCTTTCATTATTATATACCTCACATATTAATATGAAAGGACTCAATATCTCTGAACCGGAAGAAGTATCAAATATGACCTAAATTTTATCTTAATATTCACTTTACGACATATCAAAATGTGTTCCGAAAGATCTCATGCATAGATATGATAGATGTGTGTTGGGAACCCTTTGAAACTGAGTTTTGATAATGTTATTATAAACCACACTTAGATATAGGTTTTAAGTGGAACAGGCTGGTCTCTGTGTTTGGATCAGTCAAGCTTAACTCGGACAGGTTGCTCATGTAAAGGTCAAGGTTGGTAGTGCAACCTTGTACCTAATCTACTCAATCTGTCATATTGTTCCATTAGGTAATTTGTCTATGTAACCTGCTCCTACCATTTCGGAAGATTTCACACGAAGGTTACAGAAGACCGAAGACAGTTCGAGGTATAGGATGGTCAACCTATGAAGACCAACCTGAGCTGTGGTTGAGAAACCTGTTCTCACCCAACGACAAGAATTGTGTCAGTGTACGGTACTGCAAATCCTGACACACTTCCAACGGCTCTATTTCAAATGCTTCACTATAAATACCTCAACACATTCCAGAAAGAATCAACGGGAAACTCAAAATACAAGCCGAAACGCTGCAGAAATCTCAAGCTGAAAATCATTCAATCAACACTCGAAATTACTAGAGCTTTCCCAAGTGTTGATCTTTGTAGATTTCTGATATCTCTGGAAATTGTCTTACTATAACACATCACACACACTCTCACTACCATCACAGTTGATATTTAGTGTAGTTGATTGAGTTGTGTATTCCTAACGGCGATAGCTATTCACAGCTTTGTAGTTTGGATATTAGCGCTAGTTGTTTAGCGTTGGTAAGATTGTATGAAAGATTGTATGTAAAGTAAGAAGAGACACGACTCAAGAATCGTGCTAGATTCAGTCTAAAGAAAGACTTGAATTTGGACTGGACCTCCACCAGTGTTAAAAGGAGCGAATATCTCAAGTTAAGGGATTACAGATTCGACGGGATCTGGCGTGGACGTAGGAGCTGTTTACTCCGAATCACGATAAAAACTCCTCGTGTTTCTCTCTCTTGCTACTTACTTTTACATCTTTATTTACACAATTTGCATGTTCACAATCTGCACTACTGTAACATGTCTTGCATGAGCAGTTATCTGAACTGAAATCTTTTGAAAACTGTATTGAAAACGGTTAGTCAACCTTTCCACCAAACTTCCGCACGCAGGTTAGTTTTGCAAGCTCAGCAGTTTACTGATTGAGCTGGAAAAACTAAGTTGCTCTGATAAACTGAAGTGACGACTCAGTAAGATCAAATTATTTTGAAAAATCAAAACCGTTGGCTAATTGGTGTATTCCCCCCCCCCTACACCAATGACTACTTATTGGGGCCTACAAGTGGTATCAGAGCGGTAGTTCTTTTGACCACCTTCTGCATACTAGAAGCTTTTTGTGTTTTCGTGTCAAATTGAACTAGATCTCTAGAATTGTGTTTGTGCATACATACATAAACTGTCACTATGGAAGCTTCACTTCTCCGCGTCTGTGAAGATTTCTCTGTGCAGGGATATGAAGACTGGAGCTTTCGAATAAAGATGTGCCTCCAAGCTCATCATGTGCTGATGTGGGATGTCATCGAGAATGGTCCAACACCAATCTACGAACCCTACGATACTGATGTTTCTGGAGAAAAAGTTTCCGAAGCAACATATGTGCCAAAGATCAAAGATCCCAGAAAATACACAACTGAAGAAAGAAAGGAAGCTGGACTTGACAGCTTCGCAAAAGGGTTGATCTCCAGCACAGTTAAGGGAGTCCACCTGGCCAAGATAAGAAATCTTGGAACTGCAAAGGAAATGTGGGACACCTTAAAAGCCATAAGCCTTGGATCAACAAAAATGCTGGAAAACAAGCTGTCAGTGGCATGCAGTAAATTTGAAGAATTCAAAATGCAGCTAATGGAGACCATTGACCAGCTTAAGAACAGATTCACAATGATCACTTTGGAGATCGCAACTCTCAAGAAAGATAAATACACACAGCGCGAACTCAACCTCAAAGTTATCCAATCTCTCCCAGCAAGCTGGCATGTGTACAGTGCCATGCACCATGGCAGGTCGGATATTAGCAACCTGTCAACCGAGTAACTGTTTGATCTACTCATCGGGAATGAGTTTGAAATGATCAGACTTCACGGGTCAAAACAAGTGTCTTCAAGTAAGAAGACCGAGCCCGAAAAGAATGAAAAGGATGCTGCATTCAAAGCTGGATCAATTATAGAAGAAAAAGCAATCCTAAAGGATTTATGCTCCAAAATGGAGAAATTGTTGAAAGATTATGCACTCATGGCTAGGAGAAATGAAAAGCTTGAAAAACGTTTCAACAAATTCCGTAAATATCACAAGGATTTCAAGAGAAATCAAACCACATCTTCTTCCAACAAGAAAGGTGAAGGTATATCAAAACCCTCTAAATTTAATTCTTCTAACACTCCCGTGGGTGGCTGTTTTGAATGTGGCAGACCAGATCACTATAAGTCAGACTGCCCAGACTTATCAAAGGCTGAACGCGAAGAGCTCCGCTCAAAAAGAGATCAAAAGCTTAAGGAGCAGCGCAACGCCATGATCGCAGCTGAGGAAGAGGCCAAAGCAATTGCCACATTATCGGACTCAACCTCCTCCGACGAAGATGATGATGAATTGGATGAGGAGGAATGTCGCTTAGCTGACGAGGAACTTGAATATGAGGAATGCTACATGGGAAAAGATCTCGATCTTGCTCAATACAAGGTTGATACTGAAACCTCACTTTCATATTCAACTAACTCCGAACATGCAGGTATTGAAATACCTGAAATGCCAACGTATGAAGAGTTTTAACAACAGCTTGATGACTACAAGAAGCTCTCAGAAATGTTTAAACAAGTAGTCAAAGAAGGATCCAAGCTGGAGGATGAAAATATGAAACTCAAAGCTGCCATGAATGAAGACTTCACTCTCTATAATGAAGCAAAAGAAAAGGAGATAGAGACCCTAAAAGTCCAAATGGGTCAATCAGCTTTAAGGGAAGAAAACCTTAAAGGACTGCTCAATGAAAAGGACAGTGAGATCAACAACTTGAATGGCAAACTGGTAGATCTCTCAAAGGAGCATGAGAAGCTATTGCAGAAAGAGCTCAAGCTTCAACAAGTCCTGATGAAAATGAACAAAAATGGTGAAAAGCTTGAAGCCCTGCAAGCTGCCCAGAGACCTGCTCAGATAAAGTTTGGCATTGGATTCCATGGTCAAACCAGCGGAGCCAAAGAAAAGGAGAAGGTCTTGTTCGAGAAAGAAAAAGGATTGGCTGAAAGCAAAGCTCATCACACTCTACCAGACAAGCAGCTCAAACTGAAAAATCCAGCCCGACAACCACAAGCAATCCTGGTGAAAGAGCATGGAAAGCCTGCTATCAAGAAACAGCAGCCAAGGCCGTCAATTGAACAGCAAAAGGTTGAGCGACTTAGGAAACTATATGGTCAAACAGCTTATCAAAAAGGAAGCCAACCTGCTCTAAGAATGGTGCAAACTGCTAGCAAAAGAAATGCAGTCTCTCAACCAAGAATCATTGAAACTGCTCAACCACAACTAAACATTTACCATGAACAGTGGCCAAATCAACAAACACTTGACAATGAAGGTTGTTGGTATGACCATCATTGGTACCAATATCCTGAGCTGTCAAGTAGGCATTATCAATTTCCACATGGAAGTGGAATTGGAAATGATCGCTGCAGATGTGGATATATGGAGCAGTACTATCAAAATGATTATTATCAACCTGCTCATTACCAACAGCAGTCTGCATACTCTAATGAAACCTTCTACTCAACAAATAAGCAACGGACCAAGCCACGAGTCAACAGAAGGAGTTTCCAAAAGAAGAAGCTTGGAAATCAAGCTGCTAAAACTCAACCTGCTAACAAAGCACCCAAATTCATATGGGTTGCTAAAACTGTCTAATTGCAGGATGGGAAAACTCAAAGGAGAAAGCGAGCAACTCGCGGCGCGGTCTGGATCATTGATAGTGGATGCACAAAACACATGACCTGCGACAAAAGCATGCTTACAAACTTCATTGAATGTGACGGACCTCTAGTCACTTTTGGAGGAGACTCTAAAGGGAAAACAAGAGGTTACGGTAATCTAGTTGTTGGTAAAACAACAATATCTAATGTCACATATGTTGAAGGTTTAAATCATAATCTCTTTTCAGTAAGCCAGTTCTGCTCTACTGAAAAAAGAGTAGAATTTTCTGCTAACAAATGTGCTATAAAGAACAAGGAAGGAGAAGAAATTCTTCTTACCGGCATTTTGCAGGATAACTTGTACATAGTACAATGGTCAGATGAGAAAGAAACCTATCTAGTCACCAAATCTGCACCTGAAGTTAGCTGGCTATGGCATAAGAGACTATGTCACTTAAACTTCAAAGCCATCAACAAGCTTGCTCGCAAGAAGCTCGCAGATGACCTTCCAGATCAAGTCTACTACAAAGATCATGTTTGTGAAGCCTGTCAAGCTGGAAAGCAGACCAAATCGTCATTTCCAAGCATTGCAGCTCACAACACAAGTAGAATCTTGGAATTACTCCACCTGGATTTATTTGGTCCAGTAACTCCTAGAAGCATTAATGGTAAAAAAGTATACTCTCGTTATTGTTGATGATTACTCACGATATACTTGGGTTATTTTCTTACATAAAAAGAAGGAGACACTAGTAGAGCTACATGCGCTGCTCACCAGACTGTCAAACATGAAAAACAAAAGTGTGATCTCAATTAGATCCGATCGTGGAATAGAATTTCTTAATCATATGATTGAGTCCTACTGTACTAGAAATGGAATTACACATCAAACTTCAGCAGCTCGCACACCTCAACAGAATGGTGTTGTTGAACGACGCAACAGGTCTCTAAAGGAAGCAGCTCGCACAATGCTGAATGAAACCGATCTTCCCAAGAAGTTCTGGGCGGAAGCAATCAACACAGCTTGCTACACTCAGAACAGATCAGTCATTCATAAACGACATGGAAAAACTCCATACGAGCTATGGAAAGATAAGAAACCTCGATTCAAATATCTTAAATCTTTTGGTTGCGTGTGTTACATTCATAATAATGGGAAATCACAGTTAAAAACATTTGATAGCAAAGCAGATCTAGGAATATTTGTAGGATATTCAGAGATCAGCAAAGCCTTCAAAGTTTTTAACAAGAAGACTCAGATTGTGGAAGTAACACCACATGTTGTTTTTTATGAATCTATCTGTGAATACAGGGAGAGTCAACCTGAAGAAAGTACAGGTGCGAATCAAGATCAAGCAGGCTCCAACACGCAGTTTCGAGATGAAATACTTATATGGAGTCCAACCGACTTGGAAGAAGAAGAAAGTCAGCCTGTACAAAATTCCAATCCACAAAATCCACCCATTCAGCAAGGGGGAACAAACCAAGGGGGAACCGAAGCTCCTCCAACCAGCTCCTCTTCAACTGATCCAGAAACTCCAAAAGAACCTGTAGTCAATGCAGAACTGCCAGTGGATCAGCTTGCTGAACAACTTGAACAGCTTGACCCCTTCACTCCGCAACCTCAACCTGAGTTTGAAGATCCCTCACCAGACCCTGAACCTATCCTTACAGAAGAAGAAATCTCTCGTCGAAGGAGATAGGTCGATGCTCATCCTGAAGATCTCATTGTTGGGAACCCAAATGCGGGTGTGAAGACAAGAAGACAGATAGGTGAAAGCTGTCTACTAAGCTGTTATCTTTCCTACTCTGAACCCAAAACCGTTGAGGAAGCTCTTAACAACCATGACTGGGTTACAGCCATGCAAGAGGAACTCAATGAGTTTAAAAGAAACGAAGTATGGTCACTAGTTGATCGTCCTACACATCAAGGAGTGATTGATGTAAAATGGGTGTTTAGGAATAAGAAAGATGAAAATGCTGAAGTAATCAGAAACAAGGCAAGATTAGTTGCCAAAGGTTACTGTCAACAAGAAGGGATAAACTATGATGAGACCTACGCACCAGTGGCGAGACTAGAAGCAATTAGGTTGTTTCTAGCATATGCAGCTCATCAGAGGTTCAAAGTCTACCAAATGGACGTGAAGAGTGCTTTCCTCAATGGAATCCTTGGAGAAGAAGTTTATGTTGAACAACCACCAGGTTTCGAGGAAGCAGGTCCAGAGAAAGTTTACAAACTGCGCAAGGCAGTATATGGTTTGAAACAAGCTCCCAGAGCTTGGTATGAAACGTTGTCTACATTATTACTGGCATTCTGGTTTCAAGAGAGGATCGGTCGACAGAACTTTATTTACTTTTAAGTACAAGGATGATATTCTTCTTGTGCAAATTTATGTTGATGACATTATCTTTGGATCTAGGTCAAAGTTTCTATGTGACAGGTTTGGAGAACTCATGAAGTATGAGTACAAAATGTCCATGATGGGAGAGATGAACTTCTTCCTTGGCCTGCAGGTCAAGCAATCTGCGGATGGTATCTTCATTTGTCAATCCAAATATGCCAACGAGCTGGCAACCAAATTTGGTGTCCAAGATAGTAGACCACTGAAGATTCCAATGATTGCAAATGGAAAGATGGATCCAGATTCTGAAGGGAAACCTGCCAGCATAACCTTGTACAGGGGAATTATTAGTTCTTTACTTTATCTAACTGCAAGTCGACCTGATATTTCTTTTGCAGTTGGAATATGTGCTCGATATCAAGCTAATCCAAAGGAATCTCATCTAGAAGCAGCCAAGAAAATTCTTAGATATGTCAAGGGAACTACAAACTTCGGTTTATGGTACCCTTGTGATGATAATTTTGAACTAACTGGCTATGCAGATGCAGATTATGGAGGATGCAAACTAGATAGAAAGTCCACATCAGGGACTTGTCAGTTTCTTGGAAGCAAGTTGATTTCCTGGTTTTCAAAGAAGCAAACTTCAGTTGCTACTTCAACAACAGAAGCTGAGTATATGGCGATAGGAAGCTGTTGTGCACAGATTCTTTGGTTGAAACAATAACTCAAAGATTATGGAGTCACAGTTCGAAAAGTTCCTATCTTTTGTGACAGCACAAGCGCTATAGCATTCACCGTGAATCCTGTCTACCACACCAGATGCAAGCATATTGAAATAAGGCATCACTTCATAAGAGATCATGTGGAAAAACAAGATATAACAGTTGAGAAAATCCATACTGACATCCAAAGAGCTGACATTCTAATAAAACCTCTCATGGAAGAGAGATTCAAAATGTTGTGTGGAAAGCTTGGAATGCTCAGAATGGATACACAGCCTAAGTCAGAAAATAAAAGCAGTTCTCTAGAGCAGGTCAGCCAAGAGAAGACTGACTTAGAAACAGCAGCTCAAAAGAAGCAGTTCGGTGACACGCAGCTTGAGGCCACAAACTGCGTTGAAAGTTAAAATTATTGGCCAACCTTTAAAGGGGAACTGGAGATATCGTATCAATCTCCATTTAATTCTTAGCAGAATTTATTATTTCCACTCCTTACTTATCCTTTCAAAAATCTTTTTCAAATCTTTTTACTGTTAAGTGTTTGAAAAGTTTTTCATGAAAATCAAGGGATTTATGTCAATTTAAGAAGGAAAAAGAAGAGAGAAGAAGCGCGTGAAACTCACCTTCTCCGTATCACCTTTTTCACGCGCCTCCCTCGCCATTGAGATTTATTAATAAAATCTTAACCGTTGGAGAAAACTCTATAAATAGAGAAAAACTCTTGAAAATCCTTACACGTTTCTTGAAATCCTTTGAAATCAAGTTTCAAAATTTCTTTACTTTCTCACAAATCATTCCTCACTTTCTCTGCAAAAATGTCTACAGATTCACTAAGTGCTCAAGTAAAGAAAGCAACCCCTCTCATCTTCTTTGAGAAAGTTGCTGTGCTAGACAAGTATGGATACAGAGGCTTGGATCCGATGATTGAAGCTATCACCCAATGTGATGGTTTCTTCAATATCATCACTCAACATCCGCGAGTGACACTACCGATGAATGTTGCCTATTTGCTGTGTTCTTTGGAATCGATGGCCGGAGATCCCGCAACGGCAACTTTTCTAGTCAACGATGAAGAAGAACGGCTTCATCTTATTCCACTCGTCCTTCAGACCTACAGATTGACGGATACAGGGGCTATCACGATGATTGATGATGTGCCCATGGATGCTGTCAACAACGTGTATCAGCAAGCTCTGTTCGAGCCCAAGAAGGTTTACGATCAGAAAACCTTCAACCGCCACGACTTGAAGTCTGAGTACAGATTCCTCTTCGAGTTCGTCCACAACGTGTTCTTTTCGTATCTAGGCTCGAATGAAGCTGTCACTCTGTTGAAGTTCAAATTGCTGACTGTTGTGGTGAAGCAGTTAGATGTTAACTGGGCCAGGGTGCTAGTCAACCTGTTCATCAAAGAGGCCGCGGAGCGACCTGCCAGGGTCAAGGCCAACATGCACCTTCGTCATGGCACCAAGCTCTCCATCATTCTGCAGAGAACACTTACAAATCGTATGTGGCCTGTCTGCACCGGATTTCCTGAGGACAAGCTAGTTCCTCACACCTGCAACCAGTTGATCATGATACTTGGCATTCTGCCACACAAGATCAACAAAGCAAAAGGTGCAGCCAAGCGTTTGCTCACAGAGATGCGCGATTCAAAGGAAGATGAAGATAAAAGTGAAGATGACAGTGAGAATGAAGAAGAAGACACTGACCATGCTGAGAAAGTCAGAAGAGGGAAAAGGAAGATGACGGATCTGCAGTCTGCGCCCTCACAAAAGCGCACCAATCGATCTGCAGCAGCGACCTTCGTGGAGGCAGATCCCAAACCTGCTAGTCCAACGCAGCCTACCCCTCCACAGGTTGATGTGGAACCTGCTGGCGACAAGTCCACTCCAGGCTCCCCGTCCAAAGCTCAGGACCAGGCCCCAGGCTCCGCAGCTCCAGACTCCGCAGCTCTTGGCTCCTCGTCCGTAGCTCCTCCATCCAACAGCTCAAGTGCAGTTGACAAGATGTTATCCTTCTTCAACGCAGAATTCCTTAAAATGTCTCGAAAGCTTAACATGTTGGAACTGGAAAACAAGATGTATGTTGATGAAAAGGTTGCAGCTTTACAAGCTGAGAATGCCAAGCTGTGGGAGTTCATCAAAGCTCACATTGGTGAAAATGATGCACATGGGCAGTCTGTGGTGGACAAAGGACAGTCCAGCTAGGTGAAAACTGCAAGATCAGAAACTGTGGATAAGTCACAGTTTGCATAGGGAAGTGTCATGTACGACCTGTATCAGTCTCCATGTTCTTGAAATTACATTTTAAAAATGTCAATGATATGCCTTAGGGTCCGTTTGGTATCCATATACGTATATCAGGTATGGGTATCAAAATGGCCCATACCCATACCATGTGTTTGGTATATCAGTATATGAAAATTCAATTGATATCTTTGATATACCCATTTCCCATTTTTAATATTCCTGGATATACTCTTTTCACCACCGGTATCACTCTTTTCTTCACATAAACTTTATATTTCTTTTTTGCTTCTCCTCTCCCAATTTCTTCGACGTTGCTCCAATTTTTTCAAGAACTTCACGATTTGTCACTCATCATAAAAAATTAAAAAATAAAAAAATAAAAAAAACTTTTTTTTTAAAGTGGAAATTTGAGGTTTTTCTTCTTCCCTTGTTTCAATTTTATTTTCCCTCAATTTGAAATTGTACATTTAAATTTGCGAAGCATATTTCCCTTGGTTTTGCAAATTGTTTAACGTAATGAGGCTGGAATTTTATTTTCAAGCAAATAGGTGTTTTGGATTTCTTGTTGGGATGGTGCTACATTAATTGTTTTTTTTTGTTTTTTTTGCATAATTATTATTGTTGTAAATGGGAAAGGGTAACTAAAAGAAGAAAATTGATTTGACATGTTTTGTAACGCCTCGTATTTTACTTAACTAGTTTAGTTAATTAATCTCGCTTGATTGAGTTAATTATCAACTTCTAGTATTCAAGAATCCTAGAACAATTGCTTAGAGAGCATTAATAAAATCGAGTAGCGACTCGACTTCTAGAATTTTATTAGCGACGAATGATCGATTAAGCGCTCGACTAATTAAGTGGTTGATTAATAAATCTCGATCATTCTTAGCTAAGTATTGATTTATTGAAGATATTCCGGTTATGAGGTTATTAATCGATTTCTACCATTTAGTAATTGGGCCGAGGCCCAATTAATTAGAAGTTGGGCCGAGCCCACTTGTAGATTAATCGGGTTTGGTCAAACCCATGTGATTAATTATTGGGCCAAGCCATAAATGGTGCGCTAAGATAAAGCCCGATATATATATATATAGGTATACAATTCAACCAGCTATTATTAATACAATAACCCCATTCTAGTAGATTACAATAAGAGAAAGTTACAAGAAACAAACAAACGGAGAAAGGGCCATGCAGGGATCGAATCCCCATGATTCAGAATGGGATTTTGGAAATCCTTACTAGAAAACAAACAAAGAGCATAGCATTAGTAAATGTTCAATTCGAAATACTACAAGGCTTGAGAAAAGCAAATTAAGTACGAAAGTTCAAGGTCTTTGCACCCTTGCACCATGAAGATTCCCAACTAAAAGTACAAAACAATCCCTATTGCAATAAAACAAATAGAAAAGCTCATATCTCTAATCTAAAAGGGGAATGAAATCAGTCTCCTTTCTACTCCAATACTCAGCTGCTGAACAGGCAACATGGGAGCTGCAACCTGCCAATAAATAAAGGAGAGAAGTCAGACCCATTAGCCAAGAAATAAAGGAAGGAAGCAGCTAGTAATACCAGTAATAAAACATGTATGGAGTAGATCGAAATATGCCATGTAGAACAAAATGAAATCTGCAGAAAATCACAAATAAAACAAAGAAGACACTAAAATGGGTAGTGTCGCAGCCATACTTCAGCCCCTCATAGTCAACTTACTTCATTTACAACATCAAAGAATGAACATCTCTATATACACACATACCCCTCCCAATATTAGGCATCACTTCACCACTCACATTCACTAGTAATTAGACAAGAAGAGAGCGAATGAGAGAAGGCTCAACAGCAGCTAGGAGAAGAAGAGAAGAAGGAGCTGAAGTTCATCTCTTCTCCCCTCAAGTCATTAAGCCACACCCAACCTTCCAGCTGCAAGGTACCAATTTTAATTCACCAACTCTTGAGGCATATCTTTCCCCTCAAAACAACTAAGCCTATCATGTCATCTATTTTTTAAATTTTCAACTGAAAACAAGAACACAACCTGCTCATGCCTTCACACCTACTCAAGCATGTTCTTATACCAGAGCTTTCATAACAAATAGACAAGTAACATGCTTTCCACCTTCAGTTCGATTAAGAACACTAGAACCGAAACCATTCGGACAAAAGAGTAACAGAACCTCAAGTGTTCTCACACTTTTATTCAAGAAAACAGCATGCATAACACATAGTGATACTATGAAATCTACAATACAGAAATCGAAAATCTATAAACCTAAATTCGAATCCTAAGTCTAAAGTCTAAAACAGTAAACACCCACCTATGTTCTATAACTATAAGCACGAAAAGAGAGAGATTAGAGCAAAATCGAACCTCCGCCGGAGCTTGAAGCCCCGACGGCGAAGAAGCTAGGATGAGGCTGACAGGAGAAGCCAGAGAATTGCGAGCAAGCAGCGAGCCGCAGCGGCACTCCCATCGTTGCAAAATCAGAACCTACAAGATCGAAAAATAGAAAAGGAAGAAAAGTTATTTTTTTCTAATTCAAACAGAATAAAGAACAGAGAAAGGGAACAAAACATATAAAAAAAAAAAAAAAAATCTAACAAAAAAAAAAATCTCCTATCGATTTCCCAAAATTGAATGTCTCCTAAGCTGTCTCCTAAGCGGAGCTTAGGATTTTTGATTTAAGGGCAAGCCCTACAGGGAGAGAGAAAAGAGGAAACATCCGCGGGAGTTGCGCCGGCCGAAAGCGAGGACTGCCAAGGGAGAGATACGTGCGCCGGCAAAGTTAGGGCTAGCCAAGTTCGAGCCAAAATCGCCGGACGATGCCTCGAAGCCGCGCCATCTCATCGTGGTGACGGAGCACCATCCGGAAGTCGGAAGCAGCGTGCCTCGCCGGAAAATCGATAGAGGAGAGATTCCCCAATTCTCAATTTAGGGTTAGCAATTTTGGCAACCAAGGCCGATGGCAGCTCATTGACGGCAATGCCGGTCGGAATCAACGCCGATTGCCGGCCAGAGAAATGAGAGAAGAGAATCGGTGAGGAATTTAGAGGAGGAGAATCACAGAAACGAGAGAGAGCGAGAGGAGTTCTGCGTCGATGAACGAATAAGAGAGGACCGGTTTTTGTGATTTCTATAATTAACTTCAGATAAGTTAATTATCCAAGAACTAATAATTTAGATTAATTAATTGAGCTAATCAATTGTACAATTACAAGTAATAATTAACTCAATTTTACGATAAATCAGAAATCGTATTATTATGAAATTAGACTTAAAAATTCTTCAGCGATTTATTAACTTATAGTAACAAGTTAATAAATGAAGATTTATTAACAAGAAGTTAATAAATAAACTTTATCGATTAGCTAATCAATTAGCAATAAATCAAAGATTGATTTATTAAGAAATATTTTACATGAACCGTTCATATGACGGGAATTTATAACTCGAGCTTAGATCACAGTAACCACGTTACTGAAATTTGAATAGCCTCCGATCAGATTAAAAACTAGAATCTTCGATAAGATTTCATTCGTTAGAATACGAATCTTACCTCGATTTTTAATCGAAGGGTACGCAAAGGAGGGACAGTAGCAGAAGCAGAGATCAAGTCTCGTTGCAGTAGAGAAAAACCACGAGGTGGGCTTTCTATAAAACAAAGCATGTTTTATTAGATCAATAGCTCTTTAAAAGTATTGTCATGCCATAAATGTTTTCAGTTTTTGTATGATGCCTATCTGTTAAATGGCGAAATGCCAATTCATAAATCGAATTCGGGTCCTTGAATGATCAGCTATCATTCTTGGACTAGTGTACACATCGATCGTGTCATTGCAGATAGTGACCGATCACGTGACCGAGTGAGGTGGCCACCTCCTCGGACACAACAGACTCAGATATGGTAGATTACTACAGAACTTAGACTGCAGTCGCTTTTAAGATAACTCAGTTTTTCGTGAACATAGGCCTTTCAAGAAAAACCCTATGCTTTACTATGAATGGCTTGACAATAAAAATGTTTTGGGCATATGTCCACTGGGTACTCAAGTACTCACGCCCTGTACATTATTTCGATGTGCAGGTTGAGCAAGATGAATGGAGAGTGACCGGCGATGCTTTTGTCAAAGTTAGCAAGTAGTATTAGTTGAAGATTTCTCTTGGTAATACATGTCTCCATACATATATTCTTAAACACATTTCCGCTGCATACACTCTGATAAATTCTAAATCCTTCGATATGGTTGTAATTCAAGTCAGAATCATGACAAGTTGTGTCGTACTTATCCTGTCTATTATGTCCACCTATCGGTGTTGGTTCTATAATATGTTCGTATCAGATTCCCGAATTTCCCATCTTTTGTAAATTATTAGATAATTTCCACCATAGTCACGAATCACCGAGCTTAGCTATCGATTAGCAAAGTGCGGTCGTGACATATTTTTTCCAAATGTGATGAAAATAGCTTTTTTGCTTGTGATTGCAAGTCATTTTAATGGTGTAAATTTTTTGTAGCTTTTGCATAACTTACTATTATTTTTATGGATTTGTTAATGTCTTGAATTGTTTTTAGTTAAGAATTGTAAGTTTGGAACAAAGAAGAAGAAAATATGAAGAAAAAAGAAAGAAGAAATAAAGTACAAAATTAATAATAATAATAATAATAATAATAATTATTATTATTATTATTATTATTATTATTATTATTATTAGTTAACTTTTATTAAAAAAGAAAACAGGATTTGATATCTCATATCGGAAGATATTAGATATCAATCTCATACCCTTACCTGATATCTCATACCCATAGCCCCTCATACCCATATCTGATACCTGATATACTAGTATATGGATACCAAACAGGCCCTAAGTGTTCAAATTTCAATGAAATATTTCTTGCTTCACTTGATAAATTTTATGCCTTATCAATAATTTTCATTTATTGAAGCATGTGTTTTGTTATTTATTGAAATCATTGTTAAGGATATTCTGACACAGTACATAACATTCGCACTTCACTTTTCATGTATGTCAAAAAGTGTATGCACAGTATCAAATCCGCATTAAATGCGAGGCGATGGTTGAGTGTAAGGGTTGTGCGAGTGGGCTTCACAACCACCCCACGCGCCCACTACCTCACGGATTTCTTGGGATTTAATCATATCCATTGAACGGTTGAAATACTTCAATTATAACCGCTCATTTTCTCTTATATATGTGCTCATCACTGTGCATCGTCGTTCTCATTCAAATTTCTGCATTCTTCCGCCATTTTTCTCTGCAACTCCTCTCTGTCAAAATTCGACATTCTAAGTTCTCACTTATACTTTCTCAAAATGGCAGGAGAATCCACCTCTCACAACGTCAAGCATACAACCGGTACAAGCACACAGCCAGATCTTCCAACGACGGCTGAACAGAAGATCCAGTACACAGGAGTTTATTCTCATGGAGCCCACGGCAAATCTCTCTACATACAACTACGCCGGCCTGAACGAGATGTACTCCACCATTAAAGTAGCGGATGGTTTTTACAAAATCATCTCTCATGAGCCAAAATTCTGGCTTCCTCAACAAGTCGCTATGTTCATTCTCTCTTATTTTTGTCAAGACGATGTAGAATCTGCCCAATTCTATCTTCCGATACCCGATGAGCCCGACGCGCCCATTCCCATTCTACCGCTCATCACTCGGACCTACGGCATCGCAGATTCGGGAACCGTGGAAATCCTGTATCACAAGCCCATGGGTCTCATTTTGGATATTCTTGATTCAGATCTGGAATCTGTGTATCAGAAAGCCTTGATGCAGCCTGCAGCAAAATATGATGGAAAGAAGTTCTCGCGACCTCTGATGCGACCTGCATACAGAGTCCTCTTCGACTTTGTCCACAAGGTCTTCCTTGGTTACTCTGGTAACCACGACGCTGTCACTCCAGTGAAGTTCAGAGTGATGACTGCAATTGTGCAGGGTCTAGACGTGAACTGGGCCCGCTTTCTTCTCAAACTCATCAATGAAGAAATCAAGCAGCTCTCGATCACATTTGAAGGCAAAGAGTTGACCGAATTCCGTATTGCCAGGAACCTGTGCCTAGGCACCAAAATCTGCTCTCTAATTCAATGTCTCCACCCCGACCTCAATTGGAGTGGAATGACGCCTTTCAACAAGGAAAAGGTCCCCAAGGACCAGAAGCAACTTGAATTAATCATTGGGGTCGACATGACCGTCTTTGCCAAGAATGACGACCTGGTCAAACCATTTCTGTATGAAATGGGTAGGTCCAACCCAGCCTGGGTATCCCCAGAACAGCGAGATAATAGAAGGAAAAGACAGCATGCTCCCAGCAAACAGCTTGACAGACCTCCCAAGTCTGTGAGAATCAAATCTCCAACTCTCATCTCGCGCAGGTTGCATACAGAGTTTGCTGACATTGAAGTACAGCACCGGCCTGCTCGTCCAACCACTGCTCTACTCGAAGACATCACTGAACATATAGATCCCAAAGCACATGTTTCAATTCCTATTCCCTCTGTTCATGATATCTTCAAGGCTCCAGTTCTGGAGATAGCTGGCCAGAGTCATACTGAATCTCAACCGGAGGACGAGACAGATTTTGAGGAAGAAAATCTCAACACTTCATTTGTTGTCCACCAGCAGTCCGGTGAAGCCTCTCCTCATCTCAGCTCTCCACCAGAGATCAACATCAATCTTATCCTCTCTTCTGACGATGATGATGTTCAAGAAGATCCCGTGAAAACTGCAGCTGCCATGCTGGTCAACTCAATCGAGATCAATGCTAAAAAGACAGTCTTGGAGTCTTTTCCTGGAATCGATCTCACACCAGAGACCAGGGCGATGGCGTACAGGCTGCGTACTTTGCTCGATGGGAAGGACAAATCATACAGCGACTTGAAGTCTATATTCCTGATTCATCCCATCGAACAGCTTGAAATTGAAGAGCACACCCTGGGGAAGTATTTTGGCTATGCTTCAATTCCTGAAGCTCGCGATTACTTCAAGAATTTTATTCTCTCTAGGATGAAGAGAGAGGCCAGGGCTCTCAATATTGATTTGAAATGTTTTTACACTCATGATCGCAGTTCCTATAATTTTAGGTTTCCGGAGGATGATGTCTTCAGTCCTATTCCCTCTCCCACCCGGAACAGCGAAAACGCAGTTTTTTTTTTCTTCTTTTTAATAAGCAAACTAGAGCTTATAAAGGTACTAGCATATTTTCCGACATTCATAAATATAGAGCAAGGGGGATTTTTCATTCTTATTATCAACTTCACCCATTTTTCATCAAAGATCCTCACTAAACCCAAGTTCTACCCCTTTTTATGCTTGTCTAATCAAAGAAAGGCTAAGGCTCAAAAGGGTTGACTAGGATTATTATGAAAATTTGGTCAATTTCTTTTTGGGTAAAATGGCTAACAAGGATAGCCTTAAATCATTTCTAAACTCAAAACACATCTACTCACATTTCAATGAAGAATCATGGCAAGTTCTAGAGGGCATCAAGCATGTTCAAATTATCACACATCAAGAAAAATTAGGCTCAAATCCTCACAAGGTATAAATTTTGATTCAAGATTTCAAAAAGTGCCAAAATGCATCAACTTTTTATTTTTGATCAACTTATCATGTATGCATAAATCAAATGCTCCAATCCCAAATGAACAAAACAATTTTCTATGTCATCATCGGCCACATCAAACTCATGCACACATGCTTATAAAATTCTCAATGCTCCCTCTTGTTCGTTAAGCACCATCAAAAATCCAAGTTTGAAATGCCAACAAAACACAATTTTATCATCACTCCATACAATTCACACCAATTAAACTAATTCAAAGAAAATAAATTAAACATAAGGAAAACAATTAAAGGATAGTAAGATAAGTAAACCGCATTCCGCCAATCCCCCCAAACTTATTTGTACACAAAGTGTGAAATAAGTTTGAAGAAGAAAGGATGGTTTACTTATCGAAGCTCACAAAATCATGGAGGTGGGGGTGAACCATGATTGGGGATGATAGGTGGTGGTGACCTTGTGCTTGATTCCAAACTTTGTTAAAAGATTAGCCACCCACCTATTACAAAAATGACTTCCCCCATCACTAATAATGGCCCTTGGAGCTCCAAACCTCGACAAAATGTTCTTTTGTACAAACTTCAAGACAATCTTGGCATCATTAGTTTGAGTAGGAATTGCTTCCACCCATCTTGAGACATAATCAATCGCCAATAGGATGTATTGATAACCAAAAGAAATGGGGAATTGGCCCATAAAATCTATGCCCCACACATCAAAAAGCTCTACCTCAACGATATTTGTCAATGGCATCTCATGCTTCTTGGAAATGTTGCCCGTCCTTTGGCACCTATCACACCGAGACACGAACTCATAACATTCTTTGTAGAGAGAGGGCCAATAGAAACCACTTTGAAGAACCTTCATAGCCATCCTATGTGCTCCAAAATGTCCACCACTCAAGGAAGAGTGGCATTGGCTCATGATAGAAGACCATTCTTCTTGAGGTACACATCTTCGAACCACCATATCGGCACACCTCCTATAAAGGTAAGGATCTTCCCACATATAGAATTTCACATCATGGAAAAATATCTCTTTTGAGAAGAGGACATGTCGGGAG